>CM056609.1:31301651-31532971 GCA_029721355.1 Tegillarca granosa
ATCTATCTATTTCTATCTATTCATTTATTTATTTATTTTGGACATTATGGCCAATTATTTAATTCAAAAGCTGTTTGTATACTTAACATACTGCTTCTTCAGAAAGAAAAGATGTCATCAACATAATTAATTGTTATTAATACACTTGATCATCAAACACCATCTTGCTGATTGGTGCTATTTATACTAGTATATTACAAGGTAATTTTTGAATGCATTCCTATCAACACATAATGTATCTAATGCAATTAAAATTCTATATATAGATAAAAATGATGACTGGAGCAAATTATATATGGAATTTTTATAAAAATAAATATAAAAAAATTGATTTGATCCTTTTGTTGTCAGAGATATTTTTAAAACTAAGGTTTGTTCCCTCATGCAAAGCATACCTTACCTGGATTTGGATTTATATAATTGGTGCGCTGCTGGTGGAGTAAAACTCCCCGAGGATATCCATAACTCAGTAGGCAGTACTTTGTGCTGTCAGAAAATGTACAATTTAACCAAATTTTCAGCTGCCTTCAATTGTAAAATTTGTTTAGAACTAAGGTTTGTTCCCTCATGCAAAGCATCCCTTAGCTAGATTTGGATTAATAAAAATAAAACAAACATACCAGTCCTTGTCCATATCACAATCCCAAAAACAAAGTAAAAACTTTGCAAACTGGCAAAATAGGTGATACACGTGAACTTCCATCAAGGAAGTGAGGCCGGTCGCTTTGGAAGGGTAAGCACCTCCTGTTTAGCTAGCTACACCCGTCACGTGTAAGTCAACATTGAGAATGAAAGGAACAAAGACCTATGGTAAGTCAAATATATCCAGTATAAGTTGGGATACAGTGACTACATACTTATCAACAATATTGTGATGACGGCCATAAAACTTTTTAAGGGCCCTGATTAGCCTAAGCTTGCAATATCCTTGTGTCAACAATTTAATTGTAAGTAATAAGGTTCGTTGCAGAAAGTTCCCATAGTGGGAACAAGCTCTACCGTACCGTATTAACTGTGAAACATATACACCATACGCAGGAGAAGCAGGGATATTACTGCAAAGAAACGGAAAGTTGACAATAGAAAAATTGAAGTCATCACGTTTGTCGTATAGCTTCAGATGTAACCTTTCAAGGGTGTCATAATTGAGGTATAAGTCCAAATATGAAGCAGAACATGGAGAATCTGTCGTGTCTTTTATTTCAAGCTCATTTGGATAGATGACATTCACATATTCTCCAAATTTGTGATTATTTAGAGACAAAACGTCATCTATATATCTGTATGTGTAGTATAATGATTTAGCGACAGTCTTTTTTCCAGAATCGACAAGGTTCTGTAAAAATTCTGATTCATATGAATAAAGAAACAAATCAGCAAGTAAAGGTGCACAGTTTGTGCCCATTGGTATACCGATTGTTTGTTGAAAGATAATATTGCCAAACACAACAAATATGTTGTCTATCAAAAACTCTAACATTTTGTTGATGGTATCTTCAGTATATTTTTGTTTGCAGTCTGTATGGTGTTTTACAAAATAACCAGAATCCCTGTTGAGCACTAGATATTTATATCTTGGTTTACCGTTTTTGTAAAAAAATGAAAAGTGAATGATTTGTTTTAGACGTTCTTTCAATTTAGCATGAGGGATAGTGGTGTAAAGGGTAGAAAAATCAAAAGTTTTTATACTTTTTACCGAAGATAGAGTTTTAGAGACAAAATGGTCAAGAAGTTCTTTAGAATTTTTGAGAATCCACATTTGGTTGATTAATATAATTTTGGAACTTTAGATACTTTAATTTCCAACTGTTTGGCTTATGATTTTTTTATCATAAAACGGTTTTAGTGTCACTGATGAGGAATGAATTTCCGAAATGTGCTCATCTGGCACATCAAAATTCAACTGGTATTTGTGTTATATATTTGAAACTTTAGATTCATTATTTTCAACTGGAACTTATATATTTTTTATGTATCAAACTTTTTTGGTCTTAGTGTCACTGATGAGGAATGAATTTCCGAAATGTGCACATCTCGCACATCAAAATTTAACTGGTATGTGTATTATATATTTACTACCCCTGGGCGGGTACCGCTGCTGGTGGAGTAAAACCTCCGAGGGTATCCATAACTCGGTAGGCAGTACTTTGTGCTGTCAGAAAATGTTCGATTTAGCAAAATTTTCAGTCGTATAAAATTTGAGATTTATTTAAAAGTAAGGTTTGTTCCCTCATGCAAAGCATTCCTTAGTTGGATTTGGATTTATATAATTTTGAAACCTTAAATTCATTATTTCGAACTGTTTAGCTTATATATTTTTTATGTATCAAACTTTTCGGTTTTAGTGCACATTTGGCACATCAAAATTTAACTAGTATGTGTATTATTTATTTTAAAAAAATATGAAAAAAATTTCATAAATAAATGAAAAATGTCCCACTTGTTTTCTTTCAGTCACCTGACCTCATTTGCATATTGTTAGGGTTATATTTTATAATATCAACATCAGTATCATCTCTTCCATAGCTACATAACTTGAGGGACCAGGGTTCGACTCCTAGTGAGAGCGGATAGCTAATGAAAATTTCTATTTAATTAATAAGACTTAAAAATCTAATAAATAAATAAAAATAAAATTAAATAAACAAAAAAACTTTTTTTAAAAACTTAAAAAAAATTTATTAATTATCGCTTAATTTTTTCAAAATAAATACATGCAATAGTTTTTATCAAATAAAATTTTAAAAAAGATAATGATGAAAATAATGTTTCATTGCTTTATTTTTTAAAGATCCTTAAAGCCTCCTTAAAGATCCTTAAATTTCAGTTCCATTAAGGATCTTTAAGAGTCAAGACTCCTTAAAAACATTTTAAGGACCCTTAAAGTCCCCTTAAAGGTCCTTAAAGAGACATTTTAGACAGTTTTATGAGGCTTTAAGGATCCTTAAAGATGCCTTTTCATCATGTAAATATACCAGAACAAACTCTAAATTTGATAGTTTGATATTTGATATTATAATAAAAATGTATTTCTAGGAAGGCTTTTGATTCTAAAAACCATATATTACAAAACAATGTATTGTTTTAATGAAAACAGATGTGTTTATTCTCTGGCAAGGTTTTGAATATCTATGTAGGACCGTTGACATAGACATGTCAAACCACTTAATCATCATGATGCAAGCTCAATTAAAAAATTTGGGTATGTTGTTAACCTTCGGCGTTTTCACCAAAAACATTTCCCCTTTATCATTTAAAAAAAAAACAAAAAAAAAACCAAGACTTTTAATTTTAAAAAAATGAAATTTTTTATATATTTATATATATATCTATCGACATTAACGGTTACACAAAACAGATACGATTATATCTGGGCAACATTAAATTTGAACATGAATGTATGTCCATAAACACTGCTTGTTGCATTAATATAGAACACAAACATACCAGTCCATGTCTAAAAACATTGAAAACTGCCCATTATAGTTATAAACGTAAACTTCCATCAAAGAAGTGAGACCGGGTGCTCCGGAATTGTAAGCACCTCCTGTCTAACTAGCTACTTTTGTCATATGTAATGTCAATTTTGAGAAAGAAAGGAACAAGGAACTATGGTAAGGCAAATATATCCAGTATAAGTTTGGATACAGTGACTCCATACTTATCAACAATATTGTGATGACTTTTTAAGAGGCTTGATTAGCGTAGGCCTGAAATATCTTTGAGTACACAGACATAATAACTTATTAATACACATAATCATTTTAGTGCTGTTTTGGTAATGTTAAATAGAAAGTCGCTCTAGTAAAACTATAAATGTTTATGACGACAACAAAACATGTTTGTAAACATATAACACATACATGCATGTGAACAGTTCTCGTAATCTGAGATATGAATAAAATAAAACGTGAGCAATAATTACTATTTACTATTTGTTTTTATTTTTTGAACGACTAGATCGGCAATTCCTGCAAAAAAAGAAACAACTAATAATGGAAGAAAAATGTAAAATTAAAGAAAAAAGAAAGATTTAAACATTTATATCAACAAGCATTAACTTTTTTTCGTTAAACCTTGTCTCTCCGACGGGTTATTGATTGAACATTTATATGTGACCACTAACATCGTGTGTTTTAATGAAAACAAAATAGAATAGTATATACCCGGTCAGTTGGTTAAAAAATAAATAATAACCACAAACATTGTTTTGTGCAAGTTAATGCATGTCTATTTACATTGTACAAAGATTACATTTTACAATTTATGTATCTATGATTTTAGTATATGAAGCTGACAAACTTCTTTGTTCGGCAATTTGTTGATTATCATCATAATGTATGAATTTCTATAGAAACAGATGAGTAATTTAGTTATCTATCCTCCTTTTATCTAGATAGCACAGCTGTTGTTTTTGGCTTTGTCAACATCTATTATTCATTCGAAAAAGAAAACAAATATTTATTTTATCACTTTGTCTATTCTCAGCTTCATATTACAACCAACGCATACTAATGAGCAGAAAAGTATATGATTGTGACTGAAGAATTCAATATTTTCACCCACATCAATGAACTTGTTATGAAGAAGATGCAGATGTTGACGGCTTGGTGTCTATTTTTATTCATTGCTCTGTGGTTTTTATATTATATAAATTATATAAAGTAGCAAATACTAAATCAAGCAGCCTTATTGATCATTTTAATCATACAAGCAACTATGAAAATTACTGTAATAAAAGTTAAAATTGTTTCCTCCGAGTATTAAATCGTTGAGTTGTAAACAAGCTATTTATGAGTCAACGATCATTGGCTTCTTCAAACGTGCCAGCATCAGTGAAATGAATAAATAATAAGAAAAAGTTTTAATCAATCACAAAATGTCATTGAGCTCAATAAGAGTTAATAAAAACAGCAAAACTGTCATATTTAATGGTTAAAATAAAACAAACATACCGGTCCTTGTCCAAACCATAATCAAAAAAAAAAAAAAAAAAAAAAAAAAAAAAAAAAAAAAACTTTGAAAGCTGGCAAAATTATTTAAAAACGTGAACTTCCACCAAGGAAGTGAGGCCGGCTGCTCCGGAAGGGTAAGCACCTCCTGTCAAGCTAGCTTTTGAGAATGAAAGGAACAAACAACTATGGTAAGTCAAATATATCCAGTATAAGTTGGGATACAGTTGCGATTGTGATATGGACAAGGAGTAGTATGTTTGTTTTATTTTAATTCATTTTATTCACTTATTCTCCAAATTTAGGATTATATAGAGATAGAACGTCAGATATAACAAGGTTTCTATTGTTGTATAATTGTGTTTCATTTCCTATTTTATTTGTTTTTTAAAACAAAAAAAAATTATTAATGAATATAAATTCACCTTAAAATGAATATGAAAATAAATTATATTATTCATGATGTAATGAATTTCCACTTGTTATTATTCACAAATTGAATAGTTTCATAACTAACTCAGTGCGAAAATTTAACCTTTGAAATTTTCTCAGATTCAACATTATGTTTAATACTTAACATGATAAGTAACGTCTACGTTAATAAGCATATAAAAGCCATATTTTTGGCCAAAAAAGTTAAGTTGAAATAGAAATCGTGATTAGAAGAAATTTTAGGAGAGAAATAATAACAGACGTGGTCATATGTGTAAAAAGTTTGAATGTGACAAAAACGCCCACAATAAAACCCGTGTTTTTAATAATAAAAAAAAAAACGCAAAAAATAAAGCATCAAATGCAAACATTTGTCATCACTATCTTAAGAGTACTAAAGTTATTGAGAAAAAGCGAAAAAAGCAAACCAATAAAAATAATACAGAAAAAAGAGAGATTGATATAGAAGAGAAGAAATATACAAAAAAGATATAATAGTAACTAATCAATAACAATAAAGGACATCACATTGAAACAACTGACACAATAACAATGTCAAATAGTTTTTTTTTTTTTAAAAAAAAAAAAAAACAAGTTAAATTATGCTTTATTATAACTAATCAATAACAATGTCAAAACATTTAAATAACTTTTTCAATCAATTATGCTTTGTTTCAAAATGAGATATGTATACGTTAATGTACAGCATTTACGTGTCAAATCAAACACAAACATTTAAGTTCATGTCTAAATCACAATCTCCAAAGCAAAGACAAAAAGTGGCTAATTCAGTTACACAGGTGAACTTGAATCAAAGAAGTAATACTGAGTATTAACGTTGAATTGTTGGATGGTGTTTTTATGTTGCAGCAGCTATTGTTCAGCTATTCGCAATGAAATGCTCTATTACAAACATTATAAGGATTAGTCTATTTACGTTCTTGCCTTATGACGACGTCTTTGTGGTGCTAGCACACAACGTCACAAATAAACTTTAGAAGCCACAAGATAACATTACACATGAACAGAAAAAAACACAGTAAAGACCTATGTCAAGGAAAAATCCTTTCTCGATCACTCAGCAATTGTATGGATTTTTTCGTATCGTTTGTTTTGATTTGAAGGCAACTGAAACAAAATACATCAAATTACAAATAAAGTTCATGGAGTAAATATTTTGAAGTTTTTTAACAAAACATTTGAACTGTAGTTTCTGAAACTGCTTTAAAACTACATTGCTATATTTATCATGTCATATGCCATCTAAAAGATACAGAGAAATGTATATAGTATTCTTTTGAACTTATGATTTTTTAATTAAATACATAGTGAAAAGGTAACGTAAAAAGTTAAGATACTTAACTGTCCCTTCTCAGTTTTTTGTCATACTTTTTTATATCCATCCAAAAAGGCCTCAACGTCTAATGTTTTATAAGTTTTATTTTACTAAAATTATTTACCCTGAGAGCCAATGTTTAATCGTAATTAATTTACATTTACGAACAGGCGTGTGTTATACAATATGCCTAAACTCATGAGCAAATAAATCAGTTCTATAGGTAGTTTTAAGTTTGAAATTTACTTCCATATATACAAAATTAAACGGGTGTCTAAAATAAAAGTTAATCAGAATTGGAAACAGCGGTTTCAGTTTTAGCATACCTGCGTTATACAGAAATTTTTTTCATATTGTTAATTTTTGCAAGAAAAAAAAAGACGATATTTACAAGTCACAGTAGCATTTGTTACTCGGTATCGGTATCAAATTTATTTCTCTTCTTGGTTATTTTGTGAACATCCCTCCAGTTCTTATATTTAAATACAGTTGAACTTGTTAACATTGAAATTAAGGAACGGATTTTTTTTTTCAAATTTACCGAAAAATTCAACACGAAGAAAAGGAATTTCTGCTTGTTGACATAAATGGCTGATTATTGTTCGTGTTTTATTTTTATTTATATTCCGGCTTAAGAGAATTGTCCATATTCCGAGTTCGACAGAACACTACATAAATTTGGAAATCCCTTCAATTTTGCAAAACTAAAATCCATTTAACTGGGTGACAATCTCTGTTTCTTTGATTTTTGTTGCTGTACATCACAGTTCTGAAAAGGGAAAATAATAACATGCTTTTTTCGGGGGTTCGCTTTTATCCGAGGCAAAATTTCACTTTGAAAAACTTTGATCAAAATGTAAGAACCTGCTGATTATCAAGCTATGAGTACTCTCAGTACTTTGAGTCTTATCAGAAAATCTCTTAAATCAAATACGAAGTGTTTTAGGTAACATATGAAGTTAACTGCCAAAACTGAAAACATCAAATATTTACTGAAAAGAATGATAAATATTTAAGGAGAGTTAAAACATATAAAAAAGTGGCTAAACAGACGAGTCTTATTTACTTCCAACAAATAAAACGGTTTTTCTTTCATAGACCAGATGTTGTCTATTGATTAATTTATGATTAAATTATGACTGATATAAATATGAAATTGCTGGATTTTTTACTTATAATAATATATTTTATGTTAAAGCAAGAATAATTGGTCTTTAATTGTGTTGCAGGCTGCTAAATTTATAATAGGGTTTAAGCACAATATATCTATATATATATATATATATATATATATATATATATATATATATATATATATATATATATATATATATATATCCTATTTTGCTATTTCTAATTCCCTATATGAAATTTTTAATTGTACATATAATATCAATAAATTAAGTTTATTTCATTCTTAAACACGTTATCCGTGTAGAAAAAAGGCAACACACAAAAACCTGGTAAAGAGCTTCTATTTTTTGAAAGTGTGACAGTTTGCTAATTGACAAAAATCCAGTATATTTTTTTCAAAATAAAAGAAATGTCAAAACAAATTTCATTTTTGTGGGCATTTGGTAAACGACCTATTGTAGCCAAAAGGATAAGATCATCTAAATGTTCTTCATGATACGATGAAATGACTTTAGTATACCTAGTATATTAAAAGTGTATTGAATTCTAAAATAATTATTAAATACTTAGTCTGAAGGTACGATCTTATAGACCAAAGGCCATTTGAGACTATGCTTAAAATGAAATAATTTGAACTTCTGCATCTACTGAACCTGCCATAATTTCCCCCTTGTATGTTGTTTCATTTCAAAAACTGTAAAATATTGTTGATGATTAATTATTTCATTAAAAGTCTGAATTCGCTATTTACCAGTCTAAAGATACTACCTACGAAAACTTTTTGAATTATTTAAAGTCCCGAGCCAAAATGTTGAAAAACTTTACACTAGTTAGTTAGTTGGTTGTAATGTGGTTTAGCGTCCCATAAAATATTGTTAAGTTAATCACGAAGAGAACAAAAGTATTATTATTTAAAGATTAATCTAAGAACAAGTTAATGTATGCATGGGATGTGCATGCGTGTGTAATTTTCTACTTCTAAATAGCGCGCACTCGGGGCGACTTTTTGGTTCAGGTGCTACATCACCATGTTACTATGCAACATAAAAGCAAACCACTTCTCCGGTCACATTATAATGGCACCGGTTGAACTAGTCTATATCTTGTCCTCCTAATGCCGAGTATCAGGCAACGAAGCAGTATCATAAATGATAAAAGTGTAATGTATGACCCTGTCGGTGTTCAAACTCCTGACCTTATGTGCCATATGTGCTCATTTCGAA
The DNA here is from genome assembly GCA_029721355.1 of Tegillarca granosa. NCBI lineage: Eukaryota > Metazoa > Mollusca > Bivalvia > Arcoida > Arcidae > Tegillarca > Tegillarca granosa. Next base: position 31,310,729 of record CM056609.1, read on the forward strand.
AAATCATTCCTCATCAGTGACACTAGTGGCCGAAAAAATGATAATGATGGAAAACCATAACTGTGTTAACATTATTGAAAAATTATATTTCAAATCGGGAATTTCATGACATTTTTACGTCCTTCAAGGAAAAACATGGGAATTTTTTAACAAAACACAAAAAGTATTTAAGAAACTTTGCAAATTAGTTGTCAAAAGGTTATTATATGAAACAGGAACAGCAATTTTCGTCAAGTATTTTTTCAATAATTCATTGATTTCATGACTTAAAAATTCTCCTCTATTACACATGTGCATTTTGAGGAATCTAGTAGACGCATATTTTATACCACGAAGAATGTACATCTCGCACAGAGAACGTGATGTTCGACCAATATATAGTCCATATATAACAACACATTTAATTTGTTCAATATCAAATTATTATTATTATTATTATTATTATTATTATTATTATTATTATTATTATTATTATGTAATATCTAATATTCTCATAAATACATTTTAACAAGAAAATCAAGAATCTGAAAACAATACCAGTTTTAAAAAACCAACCACCCCATGTAGTTACCCCACACCAAAATAGCGCAGATTAATAACGTGTGTGTAAACCGTGGACCGGTACATCCGTGTAGCGTCATTTCAATTACTGAAGTTGAAAGTGCAACAACTGAATTTAGAATTTGCAAAAGAAGTTTGAAGTGTTATTTGCATTGAAAAATTGGTGGCGATATGTTAAAGGCAATTTGTGCATTTGAAATGGAGGAAACTAGTAGTTGGATTATTTTCAAATGCCAAGCACGAGGGTTTCGCATTTTCTCAAATGTGACGTGGCAGTCATGTTTGTTTACCTTTGATATTGTAGTCCCGGATTGTGTATTGCATTTCATATATATTCATACACGGAGGTACGTGGTTTTTGTGATTAATTGTCTAAGACCGGCCAATTCAGTAAAACAAGAACTACCATCATGAAAGACCGGTTGGTACGGAAGGGTAAACTCCGCCTGTGTAGCTAGCAACACCCACCAAATGCAAATAAAATTTGAGAATGACAGGAACATGTTACCATGTGACGTCATCACTTGTAGGATTTGATAAAGAGACTTTATATTTACCAAAATACTGTGATGACCACTAAAAAACATTTGTGTGTACCTTGATAAGCTAAATTGATAAAAACTTTCTGGAACACAAGCTCTTTTAAACACGTGACTCTCGACAAATGTCCATATTATTTTTGTTTTGATGAAATATATAAATTAAAGCTGACATATAAAACTGTCGATTACACGCCAAGTAGACAAATTAACGCAACAAACAAAATGAACAAGTATCGAGGCCAACTGTTATAAAATTTTCGGATAAAATGTTTATATAAAAATCGTGTTCACTAGTGCGGTTTTTATACAAATGTAGGACTCTAACCATGTTCATTAAAGCGGTTCATAAAACATGCATAAGTTAAAAGATAAATTTTGTCAATTTTAGCATCACGTTATAGAAAAAAAAATTAATTATAATAATAAATAAATAAATAATGACAGTTCTAATGCTGGATAATGTGTAGGTTCCGAGTCCGAGACTGGCTTGCATACACACGACGAAGCGGCCGCATTGCTCTTGAACACATGCTTCTTTGCTGTGTTTGTTGACATTGCCTCGTTTTCGATAAAGAATGACGTGATCCAACTTCTTTAAAAAAAATTTTGGTAGATCAAATAGCAGTATGTTTCCTCGTGAAGGTTTTATCACGAAACCAAGTATTATATTTTTCATGAGAGGCATAGTTGAGAAAAAAATGCACCGTTTATATATTATGCATTGGAAAACTTAATGCAGCTTCAAAACATTATGAAATACTGGATAACTTTTGAGAGTGAGGGTTTTTACACATACACATGCAATTCGGTATACGATTTGAAACGGTGATATGTAAAGTTTGTATCACGTGTATATACCAGGGTAAGTAAACCATGCCATTTAGTTCAAGCTATTTTAAATCATCAAAACTCTATTATGCCTTTGACATTTAGATATTTAAGAAATTTTATCCGCTTACATAGATGTATTCTTAAGCTTTCTGTTGAAACTGGTCAAAAGTCAATTATTGGCAGATATATCAAAATTTGAACTGAAATAATTGCAATTTGAATTATCTAAAGCGCCGTTAACTATAACCTTCGCGCACTGAGTATATATATATATATATATATATATATATATATATATATATATATATATATATATATATATATATAATGCATAACAATACTATTTAAATTTTGACAAAATAAAATGCTAAGACATTATGTCGTTAAAAACATAAGTTTTTTTATTTTGAATTATCATTAAAATCATAATATCCAGAAAATAAAAAAGGTGAGTCAATTTATGTGCCAACGGTTTAGTAAAATACTTATGACGTCATTAAATGGTCATAGCAACGACAACGTTTTCATTAGAAACACAAAACTACATTTATATACGTAGAGAAAATGTAAAACAATAAAATAAAACAGAAACATTAGATTCCTTTTACGGCGTCGCCAATGTATCATTTGTTTATACCTCGTAACATTTGAGAGGAAGGAAGATGACGACAGCCAAGTGGTCTAAAGCACGCGCGTTCGGAGCACAGTGTGTATTACCGAATCTTTGAATTTTATGGAGATTACAAAGTTTTTTATCATGGTCCGCAGATTTCTTAATTTATAAGAGTTATAATCTTTTAATTGATCATTTTTATCTGAATGTGATGTCTGTAATTACTTCTCTGAATTTATTCAAAATTGGTGTTTGAAGAATTAACTCGATGCCCCATCCTGTTCGATAATTCTCTAAGAGTTATCGCCCTTCGAGTGTAATCAACTATAATATTTTGTTTGAACTAGATTTCTAAAATTTCTGTGCACTGGGTAAGAATGATTAACTTGGTTGGTTGTTTTGTCCCTTTATTGTTTTTTATTGTTTATTTATTTATTTATTTATTTATTTATTTATTTTTGACAATGTGATGAGCATGTGTTTGTAATTTATGTTTTAATTGATGTAATATAAAGTTATTTTACCCTATTTAGAACACAAATGATCAGGGAGATCAAGTATTTCTTCTCATAGCAATAATATTTAATATAAGAATATTTCTTATAAAGTTTCTATCTATCTATCTTTATATATATTTATTACACACAACATTTCTTGGGTTCGTGAAGGATCTCCCTTTTACTAAAAGCATTTGATATTTAGAAAGCAAACCGTATAGATGTACTTCAAAACAAGAAATAAGTAAGACAAAATTGATCGTGTCACGTGGTACGCTATCGATATGTTTTACTTTGTGCTGTGATTTTGCTGCAAATTAACTTCTTCGGAGTTTTTCCAGTGAAGATATTATCCATACTGTCTTTATTTCTTTATCTGATGTAAATTCTACCAGGTATTTTAACCTGTCAAAAACTCTGCGCTGATATCAGAAGATATGTCTTTATCCGAATTGTCAAATGTTTTGGAAGAGCTACAGTCATGTGAAATTTTTATGTCAGATAAAACTATATATATATATATATATATATATATATATATATATATATATATATATATATATATATATATATATATATATATATATATATACAATGTATATTCCCATTTACGTGCCCTTCATAATCATGTATATATGTACACGTGTTGTTATTTTGTTTCCAAAAGATATATCGATTAAAAATAAAGCTTCAGGGCTTTATTGTTCGCGCTTAACTTGGTTCAAGTTTACTTAAATTTAGTCTTGTACGATATACGTAAAACTGTACTAAAATCGACTCTGATCGAACATTCCATCGCTCATCAGCACACTGTTTGTCCTATTTATTCATTGTTAGAACACAATATCTCAGATTTACCAGACAATATAGGCGACATCTGTTATTTATCATACAAAATCTCTTATTCCTTTATTTGTTTTTATGATTTGTTAAGCTCCGTTTGTTGTGTATATATATATATATATATATATATATATATATATATATATATATATATATATATATATATATCGCTCGTCAATCAGAGCAGATGTTGAAACGAACTGGCTGGTGACCAATTAATCCGAATAATAATAAGTCAAAATAAAATGTTATGCTGTAGACACTGCTTACAGAAGGAACAAGGGACTTAAATAACCTAACATAATGACTTCAAAACGTTTGAAGTTTATAAATCTTCATTTCCTTTATTATATAAAATTGTAGAACTACGAAAAGCAACAACACATAGAGCCCAGCATATGAAAGTCGCACAAATTAAACCATCAACTGTTACTTAAGCAATTGCACTCAACGATAATCAGGTGACCCTCAAAATACACGATTAACCATATAAATAGACTTAGTCTGTTGTATAGGTATATATACATATACCGATGCTGTCTCTCGAATGATAACCGCCTATGTGAATCAGTGAAAAAGCGTTCGTCCCGACACCGGGGTGGTAGTGTGTTCTATTCCCGATCCGGTCATAATAATATTTTTCAATTTGACATATTGCTTCCTCGTCTGGCGCTCTGCATTAGGTGGAAAGAGTATCGACCCTACAATCGGTACCAGGATAATGAATAATGAGTTGTATACTGATTTGTTGAGCTAGCACCTCACCAAAAACTCGCCCTGAGTGCGATAGTACCTGACAGTCAACAATGCGCAATTGCACATCACACGCAAACCCGATCGTGTTCTTAGATTAAGCCATACAGATTAATAACCTTTTCTTGTAGCGAATAGCTGAAAAATTGCTGATGTGACGTTAAACAACATTACAAATTTCCAGAATGACAATTATTGAATCAATTAAGGATATTGTTTTAAAAGTGACCTTGGATCAGGTAAATATACAGGAAATATCTCCAAAAGAAACGCCATTTCTCTTGCTTATAGGCATAAATATCATGTTTGCGACAAGATATCACCTCAAGTCAAGGGTATTTCATTTAAACCATTTTAGCAACTATTTATCCATTGCTACAAAAATAATTCTAATTTGATACACATTTTACGTGTTTCTGCTTTTACTTATGAAAATGGTTTCATATAAAATTGTAATGTTCATCGGTTATTCGAACACTGACACGTTACATCACGTGACATTAAACAATTCGGTGCTAGGTCAAGTCATTTATATATGATAATAAAATGTACTGGATGGTGTTAAACAAAATAAAATATAAAACTTCACAGTTCATAAACATGTACTTCTGTAATAATAATTCATGCAACCAAAAACACGAAACAACAAACAAATAATTTATTTAAAAAAATCAAGATCGAAAAAAATGTTTAGAGCTCCACTACAAGTGTAGGTAAAAGGTTTGGAAAAAACCCAAAACGCGAGCTATATTTTAAACAATAGAAAGGTGGAAAATAAATAATTAATTAATTAATAAAAATAACCGAAAAAAGGCAGAGTTGAAGTTGGGTGCAGGTGTTTTCTCTTCATTCAAGTTATTTATCGAAACCGTTAGTTCTTGATAGTAGGGAAAACCAGAGTGCCCAGAGAAAACCATCGACATGGCAAGCAAACTGACAAACTTTCCCAAACTGTAATATACCCAAGTGGAATTCAAACCTAGTCAGTGAGAAGCATTATGATCTGTAAGAACACTAGGATATAAAGCCCCCCTCCCCTAAATGAGGGAAGGAATCTCTGAATTTGTTAAATACACATATGATGTTTTCTATGAATACCCTGTTGAATAATAGGTTGAATTTCATGGAATAGAATATCTCACGTGTACGTACACAAAACTATCGACCAAATATGCGTCCTAATTCTTGATTTTAGGGTCAACTATATTTATAATGATGACGTCATTACATTAATAGGATGATTTACATCTGCTACAGATCTCATTTTAAAGTACAGCTTTTTTCAAATATAAATTGTCGTTGCAATAATTCAGTTTTTATTTATTAATTTATTAAAACGTTTCTTTCTTTATTTTTCTTCCACCTTTCGTTTTAATTTTCTTTCTTATTTTGTTTATTTTATTTATTTATTTATTTATTTATTTATTTATTTTTGTGTGTGTGAATAAAATAAACCGCGGTGACAATAAGAGCGTTGTACCCGTGTCCATTTTTGGGAGGGGGGGATCGTGTTTTACGTAGTGACTAATGAAAAAAAAGATTGCAAAAATGACGTCATCGCTAGTAGTAAGGTTAAAAATATAGTGTGATTAACTCGGTCCAGAATGAAGCTTGTAGATTATTTTTGCCTGTCAGACGTTCTACATCAAACAATACTACAGAGGAGATAAGGGATGGCAGTATAATAATAATAATAATAAAAATAATGATGATGATGATGATGATAATAATAATAATATTATTATTGTTATTATTTACTTAAGCGAAACATATGCATGTTCGCGTAGCCATAGTTTATTAAGTTCACATGCACCGTAAGTGGTCACGTGAGTAGCCAATGTGGGTTCAAACTGAGTTGAGTTAATGTGAGAATATTAACACTATGGCCACCATCTGTTGCGAGTTTGTCAGAGAGAGATAAAAAAACTTCAGTTATTTATTTTTTTTGTCAAGAATTAGCTTTTAAGTTTTCTGAAGCTTGTTAATTATATAAGGAATGTTCAAAACTCTGATTGCCTAAAACCAATCAGTATATAATCGACCAATGAACAAAGACGACGTATAACTATCTAAACTTCACACTTTTGTTTGATCATAGTGTATAACTGTTCCCTTTAATTATTGATCACCGTCTACTCGTATAATGTTTATATAGTATAGAATATATGTGTGTATAACTGTAGATCAATTTATTATATACCGTTTAAAACCAATTAACGTAATTTTAAAAACAAGTATAATCAAAGTACTGAAAGTACTGAAAAGCGGTTAGCCTGGTAGCTCTGAAAGTTGAGATAAATTTTGATTATCCCACTTTCAAAAAAGTACCTGGCGGTATTCAATTTCTCAAAAAAATGTACAGCCTTTTGATGAGGTTTTGGTTGACCCTTAGCTTTTTGTAAATATGTACGTTACATTTGTAACAAAATGTATGATGTTGTAATCAGTTTTAGATCAAAACCCATTTGACTAGACTGTTAACTGTGATTGTGGTAGTATGTAAATCACCATTACCCCATTCCTCAGTTTTATTTCAAAATAAGGGATCAAATAGATGCATCTGAAAGAAAATGACCAGTGAAAGTGTTTTGATACAAAATAAAATCCACTTTAAGACATTTTGTAAGCTGCCATAAACAAAATGAATATTTATAGAAAGTAACAAAATATCTCTCAACAAAAAATCTTATTCAGTAATTATGAAGTAATGTCTTATATCTAAACTAAGCACCTAAATACAGGAAGACCAACATCTTATTTCTTATCACTCATGATCTTTGATCTGGTTTAATTACAGAGAGCACTGCAAAAACATCAAAAAGTTATCTTCCATGTCAAAATCTTTAAACTTAGTCATGACATAGCATTTTAAAGCTCAGGTAATCAAAATGACACGATCTTGACATTTGGTTTTTGCTTCCATCAGACAAAAATGTCTCAATACATCAAAAATAATGCCAGATTGCAATTTTCCAAAAAAAAAAAACAAAAACAAAAAAAAACTAAAAGGTCAATCATAAGAATTAAACTTAAGGAGAGAGCACCGATGGTTGACACACTGACATCATGTGAATAAGAGTTGGGTGCTTGTATAAAGCAGACTGACTCTTTGAGCTAGCATGTGAAAATCACTGAGTATGGCAAACAATAAAACATGCTTGCACATCTCACATACACAAACTTGTTTTTTAATTTATCCTAAGAAATTAATTTACTTCCTCTTGTCATGACTGGCTGGAAAATTGCTGATGTAAGATTAAACAGCAATAAAACCAACAAACCTCTCATTTAATGCATTAGATTATTTGTATGAACTCAATTTCTTCAGTGACGGCATAAAACTTGCTGAATAGAGCCAAATTACATAACATGCCACTCAAGAAAAGAACAATTTGAATAAATGTTTATATGAAATAAATCTGTAGATGAGTTCATACAATGTAACACCATAGTGAAATTGCTACAATTAGTTGTTCCTGCATTTGTAATAAAAATTATGACTTTCATTGGTTGTTATCAAACTAAAATAAAATACAATGTATTCTGAAAGTTAATTATCTAAACAAGTTGATGTAAGTAATTTAAAAAACTAATGCTGCATGTTTGTCTCTATAATTATTCATCCTAGTTTGTGAAAAGGTGATAATGATGCAGTCTGTGGTATAAGTAGCCAATACTCATTAGTTTTCTGATATTATATGCCTACTCTGGTTCTATTCAGGGTATACTGGAGTAGAGTGGAGAGACAAATGGTGTTTTAAACCCCGTCAAGATACCGATTCTTTCACATAATAAGCGAGGTAGTCTGTCCTAAGCTAATGGAGTAAACTGGAGTGCATGGAGATAGGCAAAGGCTTTCAACAAGCAATTGTAAAACTTTCTCATCCTAGGTTCTGTCACTGTGGGATTCAAACCTACTCAGTAAGATGTACTTTGATCCGTGAGCATGTGATTCAATTTCATCTAATGAGGTTTAACGTCCCAATCAAGAATATTTCACTTATATCGAGACCTCACCAACTGTAGATAAAGTGACAGAAATGTTTACCTTTGCAGTGTGGTTAGGGTAATGTGCAGGGGGTGGGGGTTCTGTAGGGTGCCATGCCTTTCATGACACTGGACTTCAGTTTTTAAGGTCTACTCTAAAGAACCTCATGACTGTCATTACTAAATGCAGAGTGCTTGGCAAAAAAAGGTCACTACCAGTTTTCAAGTATTGGTCAGACCCAGTCTGACTTTGAACCCCGAACCTCTCTAATACCAAGTGAGCACTCTACCAACTGAGCAAACATAATGATGCAGGCATGTGACTTAGACCACTTGTCCACCAAGGCCCCAATGTTAGGGTACTTTAATTATATGAAAAGAAATTTCTGGAGAAAATTTTATTTACAGCAACAGAAAAAACAAAAGGACCATGAAGGCCTTGGACACTCACCTGAAATGATGTACACTCAGCTTGATTTTAGTAAATTTGACCTTTTCTATAATTTGACCTAGTGACCTACTTATTGACCCAACATGACCCTTAAACATCCTTAAGCTAGCTTTTGTCAAGAGGATCATTCTGAGAAAGCTGATAAGATTGGGATAAAATTATGGGCCCAGGAGTGTTAAAAAGGTTTTTCTATAATTTCTCTAAGTGACCTACTTATTGACCCAACATGATCCTTAAACAAACTTAAGCTAACTTTTGTCAAGAGCATCATCCTGAGTAAGGTTGATGAAGATTAGGCTGAAATTTGGGCCTCAGAAGTGTTAACAAGGTTTTTCTTTAAATTGACCTAGTGACCTTTTTATTGAACCAGTATGGCCAATATATGAAACTGAGCTAGCGCTAGTCAAGAAGATCATTCTGAGCAAGTTTGATAAAGATTGGACTAAATTTGTGGCCTCTGGAGTGTTAACAAGCAAAAGTTGATGCATGACACACAAAGGATAACTCGACGGACATTGACCCAACATAATAGCTCACTTGAGCACTACCGGTATGTGCTCAGGTGATCTAAACATGTTGCTAATAGAAACAAGTTCCAATTCATGTTAATGTTTTTGGTTTATCATCTTAATCTTTATATTGTTACAAAAGGAAATACATGTATATTTATTAAGGGCACATGGTCATTGGATATAAAAGAATATTTAAAAGTTAAGTTTAACAGACAACAATATGTCTGAAAAGATATCACTTGTGTATTAAAAAAAAGCACAATTTGTCTTTTAGCAGAATTTACTTTCAAAAAACCTTGCTTTGATAATCATGGGCATTCTCAGTTATCAATCCATTTCATTGTCAATTTGACTCTTGTCAATAGATGGTTATTGTGTTTTCAAGTGTTGTATCTTGTCTGGTCCAAAGGTGTCCATTTTTACAAATAAGGATGCATTCTGGTTTATGGTATCATGTTCAGATCTTTTGTGATTTTTTCAAATAAATCCTGAACGGCCTTAGACGCATGATATCTGTCTTTATTTGCTTGTTGCTCCTTCAGTCTGTTATTTCTGAAAATAGAAAAAAAACAAACAAAAACTTTTTTAAATAATAACAACTTTTTTTAAAAATGAGTTAAAAAATAAATCATACTTAACATTCCTGAGAATATACTGAATATCACATTTGAAAAAGGATCTCGAGACCTTTGAGTATAACTCAATGAAAAAAAGAAACAAATTTAAAATATTGAAATACACATTTACTTGAAAAGGATCTCGAGACCTTTAAGTATAACTCAATGAAAAAAAGAAAAAAATTTAAAATATTGAAATACACATTTACTTGAAAAGGATCTCGAGACCTTTGAGTATAACTCAATGAAAAAGAAACAAATTTAAAATATTGAAATACACATTTACTTGAAAAAGGATCTCGAGACCTTTGAGTATAACTCGATGAAGCAAAAACAAATTTTAAAAATTTAAATACACATTTACTTGAAAAAGGATCTCGAGACCTTTGGGTATAACTGGATGAAGCAAAACCAAATTGCCAGAAGGTCAATCTTAGTGTTACTGCTATAAAGTTGTGCAAGTGGCAATATATTTTACTTAAATTGAGATTCCTCAAGCTAAAGTATAATCAGACATGTTTTACACACAGTTCATCTGTCTGTAAAAATAAAACTTCTGAAAAAGTTTTTAATTTTCTTGATAAAATGTATTTACAACCTCACAGTCCAATGTAAATTGTATACTTAAGCTTTCTATAATATAATTTGTGATTATCCAGCTTTACTGAGAAATTTTGCAATTTGCAATGATGTGAAATTTACTAAGTCTATTAACTCCACATTTTTTCCATGTAAAGCATTAGTGTATGTCATGACCTTTTTATTTCATAAAACCTGTTTAATTTGCATAGAAAGGCAATTCAAAATATGACCTGTGACTGTCCTAGATTAAGGCCAGAACTAATAATGTTCTGTTTCATTGCTGTTCTACCATAAGCCATGGTATGTATACAAACTTTATTCCACATAAGAATGATGGGATGAGCACTCTACATCCCAGTAGTTGTTACAAATTATTTATACCTGTCAAAGTCTTTATTAGACTTTTTCATTTCTTCTGTGACTTTCTCGCTGTTAAGTTGTTAACTTTACTAGTATGAGCCCAGTCTGGATTTGATCAGTCATACAGTTAAGATGGTTTACCTGAATGATAATAATAATACCAATAATAATAACAATAATAAAAATAATAATTATAATAAATTCTTTTCCTGGTAAACTGACATTAGAGTTTACACAAAGAACAAATATTAATTACAGGTAAGGGGCCCCAGTGGCCAAGTGTTCTAAAGCACACACTTACGGATCACAGTGCCTCAAACAGATCCTAGTGTGGAAAGTTTGACAGTACACTTAACAAAGGTCGGTGGTTTTCTTTGTGCACTCCGGTTTCCTCCACCATCCCAGAACTGACTGACCATTTCGAAATAAGTTAAAGAGTTTGACTGAGCGTAAAACACCATTACTATACTCTCTCTCTCTCTCTCTCTCTCTCTCTCTCTCTCTCTCTCTCTCTCTCAATTATAGGAAACACGTAGAACAGTGAAACTGCCAACAGTTTTCAGATAAATGGTAGAGTTGCTAACTCCAGTCGTATGGGGCGAATAAAAACGTGCATTTTAGAACTAGAGATACTTAGTAATTTCCACAGAAGTTTTCAAAATCGGTACTGTCATTATAGGCGTTTTCACTTAATTTTGGCAGTGCTGAATGCAGGAAAACAGAAAACAATATACAAATATATTCCAGTACAGTATATCAGTTAATTAATAACATACTACCGGTGATGAAATGATCTGCCATCGGATCGTGTTTTAGAATCCAGTGATGTGTCATTTCTGCGATTGATGTCGACAAGCCAACCACAAAATTCTTCTTTCTTCGTTTAACTATGTTGTATCTTCCCTGTTTGATTATATAACTTTTGAAATTTTAAATCTCAAGTTAGATTAGAACAACTTACTTACTTATGTCGGAGTTCTCAATGAAAACAGTGGATGCTGCTGTGTTATAATCCATATTACACCGGAAGCATGCACACTGTCACTGGGGTCTGTTAGGTTTTCGTTGAGACACTAAGTAAACAAAAAGTTACGTTAACACTTCATTCATATGCGTTTTGTGAATGAAACTACACGCCATATTGCCAGTTGAAGGCATAAGGCATGACGGGAGTAGGCGTGGCATAGTAGATATCTCCCCAAACAGCATGTAGGAATCTTCGGTCAAAGGTCTAAGGTTACCGCTAGGAGTCGCTTTGACCTATCACTTCCTGCAGGACACGATGCGTATACGCTAACCGCTTAAAAATTAATTTCATGATCCAATAGGAAATTCTTAATGCATATAAAAATTTCCACGGTAAATAACTAAAATAAAGTATACAATAATAATTTCTTGTACATGTAATAAATTAACTAATGTCTATCTACACATGTACCATTAATTGTACATGTCATTAATCAACTTGTGTCTACGTGCACATGAACTTATAGTCAAGCTTATCTACACTGGTTGTGATGACGTCATAACTTACAAATTATTTGTACATTTAATCAATTGTTGTTTTCATTACATATGAACCTATTGTCTAGCTCTTCCACACTGGTTATGTTTACATTACAAATGCATTGCCTTATTTGAATCTCTTTGGAACCACTGCGTTAATTTTTCGATGACAGCAGTGTGTCACGCGCTCTGTGATAAAGCGATTACGTCAGCTATATCTTCAGCCAATCCGCTTTCGATGTAAAGCGAATGGCGGAGGAATACATACCACCAAGGAACTACTTAATCATTCATAATTTTCTACGGGTTCATTCATAAATTCTGTCCGGCGACTGTAGGGACGCTCTTTACGAGCGGTAACAAACGTAGAAATTTGTCACACTGCACCAATTTTAAAAATAATTCAAAAATAAAAAACAATAATAAAAACCAATATTTGTTGTCTTTTTATTTCAAAATAATTTTTTAATGATTTATGAAAAGATAAGAATATTTGTAAAATCAAACATTCTAAATGTCAGAGTGGCACACAGAGGTTTATAATTATGGTGAAAGATTAAATTTTTCAAAAGGTACATCAGAAGAGTTATCAGAAAATCTGAGAAAATTTTCCTGCGAGGTTAGAACCAAAAAGGGAGAAACCTTACCATAAAAACTACCCTAAAGAACATGCGTGCAGCAATAAATCGTTATTTTCAAGACAATAACATTAAAATTGACATTTTAAATGATACAAAATTTAAACCATGTAACTGTGTGGTAAACTGATATATGAAAAACATGACACATACAGGTGTTGCTAGACCTACTTAACATTACCAACAGATTGCAGCAGCTGATTTACAAAAAATTAATGAATATGTAAGAGCAGTGTTAGTATATCACCCATTGCATTAAGGCATTATGTTTGGTATATCTTAATTTTTCAGTTTGCTTCAAGAGGTCTTGAATTCCACAATCAACTCTCTATTGATTCTACTGATTTCAATGTAGATGACAATGGTTTGGAATATGTAACTTTTACCCACCAAGCTCAGGAAAAAAAATCCAAGGTGGCCTATACTCTGATGACTTTCACAGAGACAAATGGATGTATGCCACTGGCGGTGATCTCTGACAGTGAAAATGCTGCAACATTTAATAAGTAAAACATCTCCAGATTCCCAATCTCTTTTAATAGTATGACACATGAAGCTCTGAAATTTTCCCATTTATGCGATATCTGGTACAAAAATTCTCCCATACAAAAACACTCTTTTTCAGGTTTTATGCCAGACATCAGTAGTAATGACCACTGTAGCCAGAAATACACAGCTCACTGTCTTAGGGCAACTGCAATCACTGGAATGAGTGATGCTGGATTTGAGGCACACCATATAATGTATATGTCTGGGCATAGAAATGAAGCTTCCTTACTGAGTTATAACAGAGATCCATCTCAACTCCAATAAAAAGATCTTAGTCACACAGTTGCTACTGGAGAATGTCACAGGGACCTGGCCATTGCTCCAAGAACTCCGACTACGTCCACAGTGACCCATTCACCAAACACTGTCAGTTCTGTCAACCACACAAATTCAACTAGTCCCTCAGCCGGCCAGTCTGTTGTTATGTCCAATAGATCTCCATCATCAGGGCTGTTGAACAATTCCACATTTTCTGGTTGTACCTTCAACATAGTTATGAAAAAGTAAGTTTTGTTGGTTATACTTATATATTGTTAAATGTAACATTGACAATTTTTCAGGCTTTCATGATGAAATCAAGGTTATTTACCCCTTAAGATCAAATCCTACACAATTTTGTGTTTGTGATCTGCCTAATACACTTATGGCCTGACCTGAACCCACCCTGCACAAAAGTGAGACCTAAAATATGAAGACCAATCACTTAACCACTTGGCTAACACCGCCCCATGAAAAAGTATATAATCCTGTAACATTAAACATACATAAAGAACCCAGAAGTAAACACTACATACTGGTTCCCATACAAGTAATGGTTTCTTAAAACTCTTTCAAACAGTAACATTTTAACAAATTTGTGAAAAAGTAAATTTGTTCAATTTTTTTCAATAAATACTATTTATTTTTAATTTATGTGAAATTGGAAGTTGGATACATGAAAACGTTTGACAATTTGTAATGTAGATCTTTATCAGTACATACATTTTTGTGAAATGAAAAATGAAATAAATATATATGAATCTGGAAAATTTCGCATTTGAATTTCAGTTTGCTACACTCTACAGTTTGAAGTCATTATTAAAGGGTCTTTTCACCCAATAAGATAAAAATATAAATAGGCTAGCGTGACAAATGAAATTTTGTTTCTCTGAAACATATTTTGGAAAGACATGTACTAGGAAAGTATGAGGCATGTGTAACCCCCTCCCCCCAGTTATCATCTATTTACCCAATTTTGGGTGTTTTGTAAATCAAATGATGAATTGAAATCAGATGTGAAAGACTTGTTAATGCATTTTGACAGCAAAAAGTCAACGTACTTACCAATCACTGCACTATTCCATGCCAATCCCCACAATCTACACAGCAGGTGGCCGACTTTCTGAATATTTGATCACATGACCTAATTTAAGTAGGTCAGCCTATTCACACTGTCACTATTAGTGAGTCCGAGAACACCACATTCAAATTATGAACAACTGTTTGTTATTCGACTAAATAATTATATTCATTGTAATATCTTACCAAACAGATTATTTTTTAATTAAAAAAAGGAGAAATAAAATTTTATAATTAAAAGTGTTTTACGGAACTATATTTTACGATCGCCAAGCAACGAAACAGCTATTCTATTTATATGGTTTACAATAAAAGTTATCTCGCTTTAAGTGTTTCTAACCACATTAATGCACCGGCTTTCGGAAATTAACAATACCTTTTGTGGATAAAAATAATGTAAACATAAGGATTGAATGTCATTTTGAATGTTGTCATTGAGGTATGACAACATCAGACCACGTTCAAAGTTACATGAATCGCTTAGCGATTCACTTACTTTGAACGTGGTCTGATGTTGTCATACCTCAATGACAACATTCAAAATGACATTCAATCCTTAAATGATGGCGTCATAACTACAATTAATTTATTAATTGTACATGTAATCAATCAACTAGTGACTACGTACAAATGTAATGTATTGCTCATTTACACTGGTTGTGATGACGTCATAACTATGTAACTGTACATGTCATCAATAAACTGGTGTCTACGTACACATGATCCTCTTTTCTCGTACCTCGAACAGAAAAATCCCACGCGAACACCGGTGCTAGGTTTTTCTTTTTTGCACCCCAGATAGAAATTTCCATATTAAGAGCGGTGCAAGATTATAAGAATCCATTATGAGTATCCATGTAGGATAGGGAAATCTCACCCGAGGGGTTGAATATTTCAGTCAGAGACGAGGCTTGCCGAGTCTCTGACATAAATATTCAACCCTGAGGGTGAGATTTCCCAATCCTACATGGATAAACTCATAATGGATTCTTTTTCTTCCATTTTTATGTCAATTTTTGGCTTCAAATATGATTCACATATCCATGGGCGCCACGTTTGAAAAATCTAACTCTGTTATTCAACATTCTATATAAAAATAAATATGACCATCGGATAGACTATACTTAATTTTGGTTTATACGAAGTGTATAAACTTGAAGAAAAAGCTATTTTTTTTTATAAAATCTGAGTATTAACATTTTTAAACGCACTTAAAATTTCTAAATTTTGGAGGTCCGGCTGTCATTTTCCCGCAAGATGACGTCATTTACTTAAAGGATGACATCATGTGATTGTCACGTAACTGTGACGTCAAGCCCATGTGAGATACACATTTCTCACGTAGGGGAAAACCCTATCTCACATGAGCAGATATGGAAGAAATTTCAATCTTGCACCCCCTTGTACAAGATAGCTTACACGCTCTTTTGCCCGCAAAGATTTATCAATAAAATCAGAGGTGTATCGATACTTTGAGAACCGCCTTAAACCCAAGAATCTGGCATACCTTCGCACAAACAAATAAACGGAACAGGTAATACTACAGTTTGAATTTAAAATGTAATTTTTCTAAATCAATATCAAGTTTTTTTCATATTACATTAATTTTTATATGACGTACTTTTTATATGACGTAATGTTAATATGAATTATGACGTCACACTTGTTCCTATTTTTTGTATTCACACGCCACTTCCATCATATGCTGAATTTTGATTTTTAATAGAGCTTGTTTATTTTTTGGTGCAAGAAATAGAATTAATCATTACTAATGGTGTCAGATAGGGAAATCTCAAACCTCGTTCTATATATCTGACCCAGAACTCGACAAGCCTCGTTCTGGACCAGATATATTAAAACTCTGGTTGAGATTTCCCTATCTGGCACCACAAGTAGTGATAGATTCTTTTAGTCTTGTCCAGTTTGTCTGGTACAGCCTCACGCGACAATACGGATGTTTCGGGTTACCGTTTTCCGGGCCAGTTCCGGATATTATATATGCCAAAAATCACGTGATTTTCTGTTTTGGTTCCTCATGCCTATTTCCGGTTTGGAGGCTATACACATCAGCTGACCATTAAAACGAGAAAAATTAGATTGGTAAGTAATAATTACGGTAAAATTGAAACGAATCTAGCATTATAAGTTCGTTTAATTCTCAAAGCATCATAAAAAGAAAAAGTCCGACATTTTATATGTGTTCAGTTGCACAAATGACACTTGATATCGGTCAAGCTTGAAATTCAAGTTGAATACAAACGTGACGGGTATACATAGCGTAATATATGAGAATGGACAAGGAACAAAAAGCTTTTTTCAATAATTTTTTGACTTAATATATTTTCGCCACAGTCCTAGAATTGCTTGGTATGTCAATTATCTAAATATTTATTTGCTTGAAAACAAAGTTTGTTGTCAAAGTGGGACTTGGTCTAAAATTCAAAGTTATAATGCAACCGTACAAAGATTGAGCTACTATACTGCTTGCAAACCTATTCTGTTGTATGTATTTATTTATGTGACCTAAGAGATGTCTTTATATTGTTCAAGATGATGGGGCTATTTTTTATTGAAATTTGAAAACCCTTTTAGGGGGATTATTACTTGGATATATTGGCTTGATATTTAATCAGTAGTTCCTAACATTTGTTAAATGATTTCAAAACAACTTTGTAAAAGTCCTATAAACAGCTTGAACATAAAATATGTACTAATGATTTACATATACATGTTGATTGTGTTTTTGTTTTTCTTATAGAATGTGTACCTAATTACTGTATGTAAAATTGCAAAATAAGACTGTTGTGAATCTGACAAGCCATAGTGACATTTGATCAGCTTGCATTGACACATCTGTTTTATTTTGCATATTTCCAGCTCATAAATATAGAGCAGTAAAATATCATGTTATCTACAATACCAAAGAAATAACAGATTGATTTTGAAGATTTCTTTGTGGCAGAACTATATTCTCTTGGTTTTATCAGATTTTTGGAGAAACTGCTGAGGGTTGTGGGTTCAGAATCCAGTCAGGCTTTGTGTCATGATATAACATTGCTTGATTGCACCCAGATGCAAAATTGATGCCAGATACTGATGGTTTACAAGATACTGTGTGATAGGATTCCTTTTGAAGGGAATCTTGTACTTCTGGTATTAGTCACTTCATGTCACAAATAATGGAATAAGTACCAATTTGATATAACCATTGTCTGGACTCTGGAGTTTTTAACATTAATGATACAGTCATTGGAAAAATGTGCCTTATAGTCAGTGGGTTCCTAAGCCTTAAGTAAGGACAATGTCACAACCCAGACAATCTAGTTTACAATGTCATCTGTTTAATTGGAAGCCCCTTTTCGACCAGTTTGTGAGAAGAATATATCTGTTTACACATTGGTATAACAGAGATCAGATAAAATTTTTCAGACTACTTGGCACTTTGTCATGTAATCAGATTTTTTTGTGTACTCAGCACCAATTTAGTTGTATTTTAGCATAAAAGGTGTAATTTCCTATGATTTTTGTATTTTAAAATTACATTCTGACTATTTTAGAGTATTCAAGAATGATGAGTAGAATTAATCTACTTGTTAATCTGCCTAGTGTAAGTTAAATATGTATATGCTAAATATGTATCTCATTTTTTATCCATTTTCAATAGCATACTAATGACAACATGGTATATTTTGTTTTTAATTTTAGATTTGCATGTATTTATCTGAATGAGTATTCCAATCAAAGGAGCAATGACATTAAAAGAAAATATGGCAGATAAAAGATGTTGTCAAAATATGATTTATTTTATGACATCTAAAGATAAACTTTTGTGCATATAGAAATGAACACATTTTTCGGCTAAAAAATCACTGGATGTTTGTTGTTGTTCTTTGACTGGTAAAAGCCATCAAACTTTTGTGCATATACAAATGTACACATTTTTGGATAAATTATATCTCTTTAAAAATATAGTTCACTTTGCTAGAAATACTGGTTGTTGTTGTTCTTTGACTGGTAAAAGCCATCAGAATGAATAGCATGGCAAAGCTTAAATCTGTTTGTAAACTTTAATCTTCTCCTTTGAAAGAGGAGCTTTGGTTACATGGCAGTTAAGGCATCTTTCAGCCTTGGTTTAGATCCCAATCAACTGAAATTGTTTACCTTGCATCAGCAATTTTTTAGCTATTCTTGAAAAAACAAATAAAAAATCTAATCTCAAGTATTGTTCGTAGAACAATTTTACTATGTACATGATTACACAAGTATTTATGAGCTGCTTTGTACAAGTGCATACTTAAAGTGACTTTTAGAGAGTTTAACTTGTCTACATTGTAGAAGATAAGCATTGTAGACCTACAGTCCATAATGTTGGTACCAAGCTAGGCAGTAAAGGCCTATACCAAGAAAAACATGTTCTTAACTTAAGTCATTTTTAACGGATGCCACAATGGGGAGAAAATTAGATTAAGGCTTATGTTATTATTGCTGTAACCATTTGGATTCTGTGGCCAGTGACTTAAGAAAAAGAAGATTTATCTTCTAAGCATTCTATAATGAGAATAAGCCTGTGGTTTTTGATAAAGTTTTATAGATGCTCCATATCAATGGGTGTGTTAAGTAAGAAATAACTATTTTGTCATTAAAGCAGCAGATTTATGCAGAATTATTCCACTTCATCTAATATGATGTCTCTTTGATTTAAGACGAATGATCTCGGATGAAGCAATAAAACTGAGATTAACTTGTCTTTGTAAAGTATGACATTGTTGATATTTTAAGATTTGTTAAAGAAATATATTAAAAAGTTATTGTTTTAATTCACTCCTAAAGGTCACAAAGTAGCTGAAGATATCAGAAAATATTAGTCAGGTTTCAGATTGAGCCTTGACTGCATGTCTTATTGGTTCATTTGGAATCCTGTGTAAGTCAAGCAAGTCTAATATATATATCTTTTCAGTAACAATACATGAGCTGTTTCTGAAAGATAGATCTCACAAAAGATTCCATTTCTTGTGATTCAAAATTAAATCCAAAGTGGATAGTTTTTAATCAAATTATCTCTAGCAATATATAAAAATGTTGAAAAAGCAGTACATTGAAAATGTGAGGTTTTAATATGAGACCAGATGATTAAATCCATTTTGACACATATTGCTTGTTAGACAAATACTAGTTGGAACTACTTTTTAGAATCTTAATGAAGAAAATTATCCAGATATTAATTCAGAATTTATATTTCAAAACTGGAAGTTGGCTACATATTTGGACAATTAAATCACATCAGATAAATTTTTAATCAATACTTGATCCACAGTCCTTTACAGGAACTGGTTAAACACGATTTCTTGGACAATTTGGGAAATAAAATGACTGCAATAAATAAATATCAAGCTTGTACCAAAGTAACCAATGGCAAACGAAATCGGGTAGAAATTAAATTAATAACATATATGGCAGTGACCAACCTTTTATTTGCATTTTCGTGCGCTCATTGATAATTCTAGCACAACAGATGATAGAAAACAGTTCTCTTATAGATTAAACCGAAATTCTATCGTGGGAAACACATATCTTTGAATAATCCCGGCGCTTGAACTAGTTGACTGATTTGTTTACACGTAACCCGTAGTGCCGGAAGTAACCCTGTGGAACTTTTGTTACATGCCGTAGACACTTTTTATCTTCAAAGATACGAGAGCGCGTAACCCGAAACATCTGTATTGACGGTGTTGATGATCTCAGGATGACGTATCCGATCATTGTGCTTGACGTCATCAAACCAATAGGTTTATTTATTTATTTTTCAAATATGTTTTTATTGTTTCTTGTCAAAATATTTTATTGTGAAAGTTGTTTTATATTTGCATTGAATACAAATCTTTGATATCTTAAACTTTTGAAGTGTTGTCGATGGGATTATTTTCAAAGGGCGGATTTTTACAATGCATAAAGTGTCCAAAGCAATGCAAGGGGTCCCATACGGGTGTTGTTTTTTTACGTATCGCAGTTATAAACATTTTAATAGTGAGTATTTAATGTGACTCGGTACAGCCTCGATGGGGATATGTTACATCACATCACCCTCGACTGAGATCATCCGGTATCGGTCACAAACAGGTGACAGATTCTATTAGTCTAGCTTATCTGCACTAGTTGTGTTGGCTCGCACATCTAACGCATAAACATATTTTTAGATTAATTATTTCTTAGAAACAATTAATCTTGCTCTTCGCGAATTATTAAAACATTAAACTAATTAACAACCATTGATATCTACGAGTAATAATGTAATGATGGATGCATAAGGCGTTCAAACAAATACAAACTTTTTGTAAAATTTCATTCATTTTAATTTTTAATTTTAATTTTCCCGCCTTTTTTCCATTTCCATGCCAAAGGTCGCCAATTTGAAATTTAAAGCCTTAAAATAATTTCTACATTTTTATACAATTTTTTAGTTAAAATGTAATTAAATTTTGAGCACTTTTAATTTTCCCGCTCTTTTTTCCGGCACTTTTAATTTTCCCGCTCTATTTTCCGGCACTTTTTATTTTCCTGCTCTTCTTTCCGACACTTTTAATTTTCCCGCTCTATTTTCCGGCACTTTAAATTTTCCCCCTCTATTTTCCGGCACTTTTGAATTTCTTACCCTTTTCAGTTTTCTTGGCAATGGTTTCCAATTTGAAATTGTAAGATCGTTAGGTCCATCGTCGGATGGGTTGACATTTCAGTGCAGTTTGGTTAAGATTGGACCTACGGTCTCCGAGACAAGTTTATGGCAAAAAGATTTTACTTTTTCTATGTATATTTCTTGAAATAAAAAAAGTTGGTTATCCCAAACAAAAAAAATCTGTATTATTCCTATAATAAAACACCATATGATTAATTAGTAGGAAGAGTAGTGTTGCGTATTATCTTCCTTTTTTGTTTGGATCTTTTTATAAGGATGAATAATTTTTTTTTTTCGTGATTAAATTTTAGAAGTTATCTACTGGTATTAAACTCTCTCTCTCTCTCTCTGAATTGTTTTATTATTTATGTTGATATTTTATATATTTCGATCATTATTATTAATTTTTATATTTTTTTTTATAAAAAATATTTTATCTTATTATATATATTTGCAATGTATTGTTTGTTCAAGTTATTGTTAATTTTTCTAGGAGTTATGTAAAGATGTGTATATGTGCCTATTTTGGTTTATTAAATTGGTAGGAGTAATGTCTCTTTATATGTTTTCAATAATTTTGTCCGGACTTGAATTTTTGACATGATACATACCTGAACAGAGCTGCATAAGTCGTTCTATTGTTTCTTTTTCTAACAATTATTCCGAGTTAGATATCTGTTATAACAGTTTATAATATAATGACACATCATGCATGATTTACATAGATTTGTTTGTCCGTTAACACACACACACACACACACATATAAAAAAAAACCAGTTAATAATATATGACACATGAGACATGATTTGCATAGAACTGTTTGTCCGTTCATTTTTAACAGCTGTTTTAAAATGATGTTCATTGTCAGTATGAAGGCAACAACTTTGCAAGCAAACGAATAACGCGCGTTGTTCAAAAACACCATCTGATTTTTTTAAACTCCGTCTCTCACAATGTCAGTATCACGGTGAATATGAGCCAGGTGCCTATATGTTATTACAATTTAATTTGATTAATTTCTTTGATTTTATTTTGTGCATTTTAACCATTAAACCGTTCTTGTAAAATTTCGTAAAAAATACATTTTTCAAGCTTGTTTCGTATATAAACAAAAGTGACGTTCATTGTCAATCATGAGCGCAACGACTCTCAAGCTTGCAGCTTTTGGAATTTCACAAGGCAAATAAAAAATTATATATATAAATTATTCCTCATGTGTCATAGTATTATAGACTGGTATAACAAAGTTTCTAACTCTAATTAAAATACGGTTATCCTTTGTTCCAATCTTCGAAATTCCCCATTCTTAACAGAGTAATATCCTTAAAATTCTTTAAAAAAATTAACAGCAAACAATTAAGATTTTTAAAAATGTGTTATGCATGATTATTTTGTTTTCGTTTTTGACTTTTTATTCGATATTCAATTAAACGTCACCGGTCACCAAAAGTGCTTTTTTAGCTTTATTCTTCGAAAATCTACATAATTTATAGTTAATTTTTTACCAAAATATTTTCAAATGAATATTGCTGTTTTCAGAGCGTCAATTTCTAAACCAGAAAACTATACAAGCTCCCCTTAGAAGTTTCATAATGTAAAGCCGACAATGACGTAAATTGTATTATCCAAAACCTAAGGTATTAGATTATTTACCATGTTTAAAGCGGAAGACTTTTTATTTATTTATTTATTTTTAATTAATTAATTAGTTTATTTATTATGGTTGGCTTGCTAGATATTTAATATATCTTATTTTCGGACAAAATTTTAATTTTGTACTTTCTATGCAATTTTTGGTATATACCAATTGCTAGAAAAAAAACCGACATTTAAATGGCGTTTCTTAATTTTTTATTTGTCTGAAAAAGAACGACAAGAGATTGTTATAACCCTAGACTTCTGACCGAATACTACCTACAACAGGTTTGGTTAAGACAATGGTTCATCATGGTCTTCGGAGGATTTAGGCTTCGAATACATGTTTCTACCGTCAAGAACTGATTGTCAATATAATAGAGATATTTTCTCAAAACATGTGACTTTTTATTGCGCGGAGAAGCCAACAAGGAAAGAAAAATTCAGATGTTGACTAAGGATATTTTCACAAAGCAGTTTGAATAAAATAGTTATCGATGGTTATGGTTCTTATCTGATATCACAGGTTAAAACGAATAATTCGTAAAATGAAATTATACATGTATACTATTTGTATCTGTGCAATTTTCTTGTATCTATTATTATACTTCAATTACATTATAAATAAGCTCCGATATCAACAGGAGAACTTCCAATGAAGCTTTGAACTTAGTGATACACTATCATTCATCACTAAAAGATTAACGTCCATTCACTATAGCATTATAACTATATTGTATAGTTTAATATCAATTCAGTTATTGGTTATACATGTTCTAGAAATCTATTTTAGTTTCAGTCACAAAGTCCTGCATGCGTGTTTTAAAAGGAAGTTTATTTAAGACGAGGTATAGATATATAATGATACAACATGTAAAGGCAGTTTAAATGGGCGTAATTCAAAAGACTTCGATTTAACTTGCTACTTTGGTGTACTCTGGTAAAAAATTAAACGCCTCTTCTAGATCCCTAGTTGACCCTGGTAATATACTGAAAGAAGAGAAAATGTTTGACATAAGAAAAAAAGTTACAAATTATTATGTCATAGCCTGCAATCGTAAAAGAACACATATCTATAGCTAGCATGTGTAATTTAATAGCCAAGATAAAATATTCATATTATCAAAATTGTTAAAGCAATTAACCAATTCTAGGATCAACAGCCTGCAAAATAGAAACTGCAATAATCGGCCAGTAAAAAGTACATCAATGCACCATATCCCGGGCGATGTAAAGTACATTCTAGTCTACCGACCGTTCAGTAAAGATTATATTCTTGGACCAACAGCAGGTCAGTAATAAATGCGTATTGAAATCACCGGAAGGGCAGTAATAAAAACATACTGGAATCCTTGGCAGGCCAGTGATAAACACATACTAAAGTCACCAGCTGGCAAAATGGAAACTGGGACCACCGACGGGGCAGTGATGAGTTCAAAGTTAGAAACAACCTATCAGCCAGTGACAAAAACACATCGAGATAGTATCGATCTTTCAGTAATATATATATTGATATAATTACAAACTGACCGTAGTTTCAATTATTCGAGAAATCTGATTGGTTATTTGACTCAAGTATGACGTCGGTTTTGCAATGTTATTTTTGCATAAACATTCACTTTTGCCGGAACTACTTTCGTTGTTTTCCGAATCTATAAATAGCGACAAAAACAATGGCGGGTTATAAATAGACGGTCCATTGTACAAGATCTCGGAAAGATGATTTTTGCTTTAACGGTTTAAAAATTGAAATAAAATCAGAAATTAAAAAAAATATGTTCATTAAAAATCAGTGAAAACATAAAAGTACTAAAAGGGTAAAATAAAACACGGCATGAATGACAATGGTGGGAAAGTGTGTCCCGTCCAAGCACCAGAGTGATTCCTGTAACACTGTGATCCAGAAGCTGAGCGACTGTGTCGTTGACCAAAAATAAATCCATTTGGTAAAGTTTGGTACTCTTGCAAACCCATTTCAAAACGCATATTTACCGATTTTATGTCAAAAATCTGCACAAACTATGATACACTTCCCATAACCTCAGGGCCATAGTCATTCAAATTTCAAGTCATACAGGTGTTGAATTAAGACACATATTAATGTTGGGTGATAGAAACGGACTTTCAACAAGAAGCTATAGTAAAGACTGCTCTACATATTAAAATATCAGCGATACTTTAAGTATGTCAAATAATACCCCTTTTTGTACAGTTTAGTTTTGACTTCAACCACGTGTATCTGAAAATTCCGACTCTCACTATGAAAAACACAACGCAACACGATAAATAAAACTTCATACTTTTACAGTCGCTATCCTCATCCTTTATTCGTTAATCTCACGGGTTTCTAAACAATACAACATTCAACAATTGCCAGTTTTCTCTCATATTTCGCACAAATAATTTCGTCTTTCACTCGTAAAATGCTGTTTCATTCAAACCGTGTCGTGACTTTTCTGACGACACGCATTATCATGTTATTCGTACAGCAACTCTCAGACTGTGATTTTAAGTGAATAGGCGGTTAAATCGTGTGTAAAAAAGTTAAATTATTATTTAGGTGTATTAATAATTTGTTGAGATAAATGTTCAAAAGATTTTTTTCTAGAAAAATGGTTACAACAAAATAGTGTTGTTAATTTTATTCGGGTCAGGGTAGTAGACTTGAGGTCTTGGCATTGCGCCAACAGAGTCGTCACAAAGGTAATCAGCGATGTATCCTTGCGCAAATTGCGAAATTATCCAGGGGAAACTTTTTATTTTTATATCTATTCAACAATTTCAATCTCGACGGAGTTTGTAATTATAAGCTTTGTTTGTTTTTTTTGATATTTTATCACAGGATAACATGTTGATGACGGATCACAAATTTTGTATAAAACCGCTTCGTAACGATACGCGATTTTATACAATTTGTGATCCGTCATCGACATGTTATCCTTCAATAAAATGTCAAAAAATAAAAAACAATGCTTAATAATTCGTCGTATGCACAAAATAATTCAATATTTGCCTGGATTTTCGACGTTTAAAGAATTTTGGCAATATTTTACTCATAACAGATTTTCATGTGACATATCAGTTATTACTACAGTTATAACTAAATCTTTCTTTAAATGTTCCTTTAATTTTGCAGCACATTTGATTTTCCCCTTTTCCTAATTTTAATGGCAACGACATTGAAACCCTCAAAATATTTTCACTTCCGATACAACATTTCCGTAAAAATACATTTAATTCAGTGGCCTCCATTTCTAAATACCGTGTGCTTGGCGAAAAAACAGTCACTTACCAATTTTTGAGACAGACCTGGGTTCGAACCCCGACTTCATACATAAAAATCGACCTTTCTACCAACTGAGCTACTGTAGTAGCAAGAATAAGTGGAAAAAATAATGATAATATAAAAAAGAAACGGCGCAAAAACAATAAGGCGTCAAATAGAAATAATAATGTATGGTGTAAATTAAAACAAACAATACCAATCCTTGTTCAAACAACAATCCAAAAACACAAAGTAAAAACTTTTAAAGCTGGCAAAATTAGTTACACACACGTGAACTTCCATCAAGAAAGTGAGACCGGGTGCTCCGGAAGGGTAAGCATCTCCTGTCTAGCTAGCTACACCCGTCACGCGCAAGTCAAATATATTCAGAATAAGTTTGGATACAGTGACTACATACTTATCAACATAATGGTGATGACGGCCATAAAACTTTAAGGGTCTTGATTAGCCTAGGCTTACAATATTTTTGCGTCAAAAATTTAATTGTAAGCAGTTTGTTTCGTTGTAGAAAGTCCCCATAGTGGGTACAAGCTCTACCATAACGTATTAACTGTGAAACATATACATCATACGCAGGAGAAGCAGGGATATTACTGCAAAGAAACGAAAAATTGACAATAAAAAAATTGAAGTCATCACGTTTGTCGTATAGCTTCAGATGTAACCTTTCGTGAGTGTCATAATTGAGGTATTAGTCCAAATATGAAACAGAACATGTTAAACCTGTCGTGTCTTTTATTTCAAGCTCACTTGGATAGATTGCATCCACATATTCTCCAAATTTAAGAGATAGAACGTCATCTATATATCTGTATGTAGATGAATGATTTAGCGACAGTCTTTTCTCCAGATCTGGCAAGGTTCTGTAAAAATTCTGATTCATATGAATAAAGAAACAAATCAGCAGGCAAAGGTGTACAGTTAGTGCCCATTGGTATACAGATTGTTTGTTGAAAAATTATCTTGCCAAACACAACAAATATGTTGTCTATCAAAAACTCTAACATTTTATTAATGGTATCTTCAGTATATTTTTGTTTACAGTCTGTAAGGTGTTTTACAAAATAACCAAAATCCCTGTTGAGCACCAGTTATTTATATCTTGGTTTTCCGTTTTTATAAAAGAATGAAAAGTGAATGATTTGTTTTAGACGTTCTTTAAATTAAGAATGAGGGATAGTGGTGTAAAGGGTAGAAAAATCAAAAGTTTTTATACTTTTACCGAAGATAGAGTATAAGAAACAAGATTGTCAAGTAGTTCTTAAGAATTTTTGAGAATCCACATTTGGTTGACGCCAGATGTAGAATAGATTTTGTATCAAACACATAGGTATTATCAAAATGTTTTTATTGAAACATAAAAACAAAAAAAATTGGGCGATGAACTGAAACCTAACAATTAAAATGTATATATGGAGATTCTAGCGCTATGTTAAAATATTGTCTGATATTTTCTGTCAAAAAACCTTACAACTTTAGGTTTTGCTTATCGTCCCTTGTCTAATCTTTCAGTATTCTCTGAAAAAAATTTCCAACAACTTGTATCAAACGTAATTGTAAGTATTATACAATATTTCTATTGCGAAATGTATGTAGAACCCGGTGTTATGTGGCATGGTATAAAAAGTCGAATGTTTTAACGACTGTAATTTTCAAGACAATTTACAAGCCTTGTTCGACATGTAATGTGTATTGTATGATATCTCAAAAGCATTCGACTTCAAAAGTGAAATAAATATTATATACTTCAAAGTATTCTCCGCGGTTTGAAATACATATTTTCAATATCTGAGATGCGTGATAGTACGCTGATTTAGGTAGACCTCTGAGGCACTGACTGATGGCTAAGCCAAGGATTTGTCGAGACTTGTAACGACAACCATATAATAATTTTGAGTTTAAGAAATAGGAAAAGTCGTACGGGGTTAGATCATGAGAGTATATTGGGTGAGACAAGGCGGTAATCTTCTCCGACTTCAAAAGTGCTTCACAAGCCTAGATCTATGTGTTGGAGCATTATCATGAAGTAGAAGAACGTGCCTAAATTTTGACACAGAGCGTCGTTTTAAGATATAAGTATAAGATCTCGGCAACACCAACCTGTAACACTGTTGCTCTTCAACACCGGAATGTGTACGGCCATCTTTGTGCTTGAGCTTCTTTTGGCAACTACATACCTTCTACTGTGTTAAGTTAACAACATTTTGTTTCTAATTTTTCTTACTGGTTCTTAATAGTGAACCCATGTTTCGTTACAAGTAACAAAATTTAAAAATTGTCTTTGATTGAATTTGGAAAACATTTCGAGCAATTGCTTAGCGGTTTGGTACACGTTTTTGGTCATCTGTCAATATCCATCAAATTCTTTCATACTTTCAAAATACGCTTTAAAATGAAATGCACATGCAATAGCGATATGCCATCAGCTATGACAACATCAAGAATGGTATATCTGCCATCAATTATTCCCCTGGCTTTTGAGACATTTGTTTTGCCTTTTATATTCACAGGTCGGTAAGTCTTACAAACTCTCTCATACATACCTTATTAGACCCATAATTTTCCCCGATTCAGTAAAACTGGAGTGACCGAGTTTTTTTAAGTTCTATTTTTTCAATATTCTCAATCCGTTTCCCAACATATTTTTTACAACAGTGGTTAACGACTTGCTCTATTATAATGTCTATTATTTTAAAACTACTTGAAGCTAAGACTTTTTTATAATTTTGAAAATGTATTGAAAAGAGCTATTCAAGCGTACCATCATCAAGAAAATCGTGCAAAGCGTTAACGCAAGTGGTACAATACACATTACATATCGTACAACCCTGGTAAATTAAGCTGATTTTTATATGACATAATTGTGGTATTCGAAATTAAACAAAATTTATCAACATATCTTCTACCGATACCGACACCTCTTGCAGTTTTCCTGCATGAATCGTATAACATTTATAGCATCAACCCAAATAATAAAAACCATTATAATAACGAAAATAGCAATTCCTAAGGAACCGATAACTCTTGCTGATGGACGAGGATCATCAACAGAAATCAGTGAACGTCTGAAACCACTTGTTGTTTTTTTATCAAGTTTAAGTTCGTTGACAATCTCTTCTACTTCTTCATTAGAGAGTCCTGTTGTAATTCCTGTATTGTTTTGATTACTGGTAGACACCACGCAGGTTGATGCTACAGGAACCGAATTTGTAACAGTGACAGTAATCGTACTAGGCGAACTGACGCATTGCGTTGGAATTTCCGAGTTGACAACAGATACAGAATTGATTGTTTCTGTAACAGTGTGAACAACGGTTTCCATTACAGTCTGTGTGACGTAATTATTTGTGTTGCATACAGTACTTGCCACCACCTGTGTAACAACATTTTCAACTGTGGTAATTTGGTTTTCACATGATACCGTATAGGGTTGTGGTATAAACAAAGTTTCCGTTGGTTGTACAAAGATACTTGTTACACAGCCAGAACCTGTAAATATATAACACAAGTACCAGTTGAATACTGATGTGCCAGATGTGCACATTTCGGAACTTAATTTCTCATCAGTGACACTAAAACCGAAAAGTTTGATAGATAAAAAACATAAGCCAAATAGTTAAAAAAATAATGAATCTAAAGTTCGAAAATTTTATATATCGAAATCCAGCTTAGGAATGCTTTGCATGAGGGAACAAACCTTAGTTTTAAATGAATTTCAAAACTGAAGACAACTGAAAATTTTGTTAAATGGTATGTTTTCTGACAGCACAAAGTACTGCCTTCTGAGTTATGGATACTCTCGGGTAGTTTTACTCCACCAGCATCGGTACCCGCTCAGGGGTACTAAATATATAACACAAATACTAGTTGAATTTTGATAAATATTTGATGATTAATCAGGCGAAGAATAGATCATACATGGTTCAACGTATCGCCAGTTTGTAACAAAAGTGCAAATAAAACCTTAACTATCCAGTTTATATAATTATCCGGTAAGTTGAAAATAATTTGTTCAATGAAATATAATTTTATTATTTATCATCCAGTCGTTAATTATAACTTTACTGTGATATAACTGGTTGTCATCTGTTAAGCAGTAGTTCGTAAAATCTTCTATTATTTTTAGTTTTATTTCAACCCAATGTTTTAAATACTGTAATATTTTTGTTATATTTTCTATAATGTGATGCGGAATTAAACAAAAAACCTACCAACTCACTCACCTTGTATGCTCTGACATTCTTCAATTTGTTCGTCTTCTGTTATTTAAATCATTTATTTTTATATTGTATGTACTCGTTTGATAGACAAGATGACTGGGTTTATATAGCGTTCCTATATAAATTTTAGTTAAATATCTCTAGAAAATATTAGTTTATAAACTGGTAATACAGTGTAGAAGGCTGACATGTGTAATAAATAACGTGATAATGAACTACTCTTCAAGTTAGTGTTTAAAACTATATTTAGATAACTGTGTGAGCACATATCTGATATAAAAAAAACCAATTATTGGTTATTTGCAGTCGCACTAAATGTAGGAAATTTTTTTTTAAAATGATCTTTTGTCTTTCTAAAATTTTCTTCATTTATTGGTCACATTAATGGTTAAAGCTTGATATTTGTCTATCAATAATCTTTTTTCTTTATAAATTTCCATTGTTTTTTACTTGAGATTTTTGTAAGACTTAAATATAAGTGTATTCCCTGGTACACAACACGTAACCTTCCATTATGTTTCTCGCCCTTCCTGGGTTAGTAAGGATACATTTTTGGACATCTGTAAATTTAATTAAAGATTACTGGGCACATTAATGTTTTTAAATCAACTAAATGTTTAGAGAAACTACTCTATAACAACCAACTGTACAACAAGATTCACAGGAACCGGCAAATTATTTGAGTGAACGAAAGTAGTTAACATTTTGGCTTTCTAACATATACATTCAAATCGTCTATCAAAGATGTTATTGTTGTGATTAATATATTATTGAGCATTTTGCATTTGTTGACTACATTACTGTAATTATATCATTACCATGGTGTTTATCTTGACAAAGGTCAAAAGTTCATAATAGAAACACTCTAAAGATACATTAATCTGTTTAAATTTATATTTAATACTATGAAACTTTACATTAAATCTTTCTTTCCGACATATTTATTTGTATAATTATGAGTTTTTAGATGTAGTCGGTAATAGATTATTTATTTATAGTCAATAACAGTTCATTGAGGTACTTACATTGACCGTTTTCTCTCTCTCTCTCTCTTCTCTCTCTCTCACACACACAAACACACACACACACACACACACACACACACACACAGTTTAATTCCCTTCGAGATTACTCAAATGGTCAGTCTTTTTATATATAGTCAATAACAGTTCACTGAGTTACTTATATTGATCATTTTCTCTTATACATTCAAACATATATATATATATATATATATATATATATATATATATATATATATATATTGCACGTGTTTAATTCTCTTCGTGTTTACTGGAATTTAATTAAGTCAATCATAAAGACTTAATTTACATGTAAACACGAAGTATTGATTTAAAAAATGTGTACCGTGAAAAGCGATACATTACAAAAACCTACTTCAAATGACGTTTTCTAAATAAATAAATAAAAAATGAGGTTTTGACAAATACTCCATCGACATTGTTTGTTTGTATTGTGGGTCGGTGGAACAGGAAATCAATAATTTTTTACTTTTATATAACCGAATCATTTACTGACAACTATAGTTAGTGACTATGAATTACGTGATGAACTTTATAAAATATTGTATCATTATCGCTTTACGTTATTCAATTTTAAAAAATCATTTTACAATTGATCTGTTTAAAATTATAATAAATTATAATAATTTTATTGCTCAAACACAATTTACATTATTGGTTAAGGCAATACTAACTGATTAATAAAACTAACAAACATACAAATTTAAAATAAAATAAAAAGCCCAGATGTTTGGGGTAAATCTCAAGTAATATATTTAAGTATTAAGTAATAATAAATCAATGTGCAACATCCAATGGGTTTTGATAAAGTGTTACAAATACAATTTCTCAATTTGCAGTTCATTTGTTGTTTCTGATGTCAAGACTACAAGTTATGAAGTTTATTATTTCTCTTAATATCTTTTTATCTTTATTATTTAATATGAATCATGTTCATTGTTAATATGAATACGACAACTAAGCTAAACTAAATTAAGTGCGTTATGATTAGTTTGCCTTGCAAATTTTCCGCCTTCATATTGACAATGGACATCATTTTAAAACAGTTCAATTTTTATACATGTATTTTCGTTTAATATTTTTTTTGTTTTTTCATTATCCATTGATTTCAAGAATAAAAAATTCCCTTTTTTTACATATCTTTATCAGGAGGAGTCCAGTAGACGCAACGGCAACGAAGAACATGCTTTAGCCGTGTCGGACGTGATTGTTTAGTTGGAATTGTGTATTGCTTTTATGTTTTTTGGTTTTTGTGAATTATAGTCCAATGAACACAGAGGCTCTCAAGCTTGCATAAATGGAAATTTTATAAGGCAAAAGAAACAATTGTGAAGAGTGAGTTCGCTAATTATTGTTTAAAACCCCATTTAAAGTTTTCGGATGTTCGTGGCTAGAATGTAAAACATACAATCGTTAAAGTAAAATTTGAAGTCATTGTCAAAACATTCTTTAAGATTTTATGACAAATGCTAAATTAAGAGAATCAGTAGAAACACAGATAAGTTTTTAATTAAATACTGGATGATTTATGATTAAAAATTTAATTTCCCTAATGGTCCTGACATTGTTTAAAACATCTACAAAGGAGGTGATGTAAAATTATGAATCTATCCTAAAATGTTAAATATATTTATGTATTAAGGAAAAATTCGAATCTCGACTTCTGGCAAAGTCTTTTTTTTTGATTGAATACGTATCATTACATAAGATAATTTAAGATCTTGTTATAATGTTTAAAATATACATACTGCATTCATATTCACATAAATAGTTATAATAAGCTGGAGATTGTCGTCCGTCTAAGCCGTATCCGTTAGTTGAATGATACACGTATCTTACTCCCGTATCAGAAGAGGTGGCCATAGCATTCCAAGGAATACTTACGTCAACTGCTGTTTGAGCATTTGTCCACATCCATTTACCTACATTTAAAAATGTTACCAAAAGTTAGCTATAATGAAAACAAATCTTTCAATATAAGTCTGCTATAGGGTATACTTTTCGGTCAAAAAAATTGCTGCTTTCCATTTTTGTCGTTTTTTCTTCAAACCCTCGACATAAATTAAAAAATAAGATTTTCATTACTTACATGGTATTCATAATAAATGCTGACTTTCCTTGACATTACAAAAAATTAAATGTTGTTGACGTAGTTTCTTTAGGCAGATCGCAGAGCACTTGATAAAGTTACTTTTATTTTTCTGTCTCAAAATCAATAAACAAATAAGTAAATAAAAATAAAACAAAAATATCTTTTAAAGCTGCATTAAGTTTTCCAAAGAAAAAAATAAAACAGTGCTAATCTAATAAATGATGTTCCTAATGAACAATGTTACATTTGGTTCAACGATATAAGCTCGAATAAATACAGAACTTACATTATTTACCCAGCGAGATGCAGCATTTGGGATCTAATATTAGAACATGGTTACGTCACCAAAACCCGGGTCATTTAAACACAACTTTCAAAATGATGAAATACGATAAATTAAACACAGAACTTCGTTGAATTTGTCATTTGTGACTTAGTAAGGGAAAAATAACACCATTTCAAATACATCTGGATATTAATGAAGGACAATTAATGCAATCTGTCATGTTTCACTTTCGATTCTAGGCTTTTCCGTACATCCGTGCGCATGCTCTAAGCTCATAATTACCATCGTAGAACACTGACCAACCGGTCAGAGGATTCCGTTTATTTACAGCTAAAAGAAATGAAATTTTAGAAAATGAATGTCACGGATCGTGGTTAGAAGATATCTACTTTTAAAATAATATATTTTTAGAAAATCAAAAAAAATTCAGAAATTTGGTAAACTTAATGCAGCTTTAATTTGTTATACATAAACAAAGTCTTCCACGATATTTTTTTCTGGATATGTTGGCAAATAACTAAAAACTTAGTGGACTTTACTAAACAAGCATGTGTTCAGGTTTTCGAAGTTGTTCAACCGCCTGGCTTGTGCATAAAACGCATCTCTTAAAAAACACAAAGTACAGCAACGGAAAAAATCTCGGATTATTTATATTAAATTATATACAAAAATAAATAATCAATATAAAGTGATTGAATATTAACATTGGACCCTATATATTGATGATGATGATGATGATGATGATGATGATAATGATAATGATGCTGCTGCTGCTGCTGCTGATGATGATGAAACGTCTGTACCTTGTATTGGTCGAGACCTAGTATTGCATCAATCAATCATTGGACGTGCATTAATTTTTAGCTTTTCAATGAACATGTACTAATTTTATTTGTTGAACCACTGCCTGGTAAATTTGATAAAAAACGGAAGAATGAATTTAAGGGTGAGGATTACAAATCGTATTTAAAATTAAATTCTTAGTATCTGAAACGATGATTCAAAAACTATTTTCAAATAAAATTACTCACTTGCGACTTCAAATGCATAAACGACAATAATTAGCAAAATATGTTTTAACTGATGGTAATCAATGATAATAAGTGTGCCAATACAGTAAGTAGGGCAATAATGATTTTAAACGTATTCATGATCAAGTTATACGACCTGCCGGATGTCAAATAAAACATGTCAGAAATGTCACACAATGCGAGGTATTATCGCAACAAAACATTAAATAGATGCAAAAAGCAGAACAATTACATGTTTCGCCAGAAGCCCCAACAATTAACTATTGAACAAGTGGACTAAATTACGATAATGTCATTGTAAGTTAAAACATTTTAAAACAAAGTGAAAGTAGTGTAACTTTTTTTCTGTTCCATTTGGTACTAACTTATTTAACCCGTCAACATCAAACGATATTACGCCAGACGAAAATCCATGTAGTAGTTCAAGTAGCGATCATGAGGGACCTAGTGTCTGTCCAAGATCAAGGTCTTTTAACAACTTTACAACCTCCAAATGTTGTAAAAGGTTTTATTTTGTTAAATTTGAATCTTTTTTTAGTTTTATTGAATTGTCATTGCATTTTCAATTTGCTTAATTTCTTATCATTGATAGATTCAAAAATATGATGCGAAGAAAAACCTTGCTGTAAATTAACAAGAGGCCCAAAAGGGCCTGAATCGCTCAACATACCAAATTAGGTTCAAGAAGATTAAAGTTTACGCACGGACGCACGCACGCACGCTTCGCCATGCATAGCGACCCAATTAAAAAATGTTTCTGAAAACCTGTTATATATGTTAAATGGCTATGCATCTACTTTCTATATACCAAATTTGAACTAAATCGGTTGATAAAAAAACGTGTACCAGCCATTTATCACTTTCTGCTATTTATAGTAACGGCGGCCTTCTTGGATGCCACAGGAAGTTGATTTGTGCAAATTTTAATCTGCATCACCTAGGGACTTTTCACACCAAATTAGGTTCAAATAGGTCCAGTAGTTTCTGAGGAGAAGATTTTCAAAGAATTGGCTAAATATAGCACCTTATTTGAATATTCTGCTAATAGCGACCCAATAAAAAAATGTTTCTGAAAAACCTGCTATATATGTTAAATGGCTATGCATCTACTTTCTATATACCAAATATGAACTTAATCGGTTAATAAATAAACGTGTATCAGCCATTTATCAATTTTGCTATTTATAGTAACAGCGGCCATCTTGGATGCCGCAGGAAGTTGATTTGTGCAAACTTTAATCTGCATCACCTAGGGACCTTTCACACTAAATTTGGTTAAAATTTGTTCAGTAGTTTCAGAGGAGAAGATTAAAGTTTACGCACGGACGCACGCACGCACGCTTCGCCATGCATAAGCTCAGCTGGCTATTGCCAGTTGAGCTAATAAAATCTTTTATCCTAAAGAAGAAAATAAGTATATGAAGATTTTGAATGTGATTTGTATTCAAGTATAATTTATTATGTAATACATGTCATTGTTAATTTTGACTTTTTTGTGATTTTTGCAACAAAAATTCCCCAATTTGTCCAAAAACGACGCTGAAATTCCCAATGGTACAGGCCATGGTTCCATTACCAAAATGGTAAAAAAAAACCTGGAGAATTGAAATCGTGAAAACATTTTGATTTACAACTATGCTTCGATGGGAAAGAGTCAAAGCATTGAATGAAGTTTCCAGATACAGAAAATGAGCTCCGATTAATATCGGTTTACCGGAGTGAATTGGAGTAAGTTCTGGAAAGCCTTACTCAAAATCTTTTCATTTACATAAATACTATCAGCTTTTGAATGATGGTGGAAACCGGTATCCAGAAAAACCAAGCGAACTGTAAAAACCACATTAGAATCTGCCCGAGCAAGATTCTAACCTATGCTTTGAGATGCACTGTGGACTGCAAGCCACCGAGGGCTCAATTAGTTTATTTGGGGGTAATTATTTTTCCATGCAGCACGTTTCTTTTCGTAGCGCGTGGATCAATAAAGTTATATACCAAGAAACATATCAAAGGTTTTTGGAACATAAAGAGGGGCTTTTTATCTAATTTATAGGGTTAAAGCTTAATACCCAAACCATTACATGGACACTTGGGCCTCGATTCTTAGTGGTATAAATCACGCGCTAAAAGATCAGTGCCTCTCACCGTCTCGGTGTCCAAGTAGCATAATCTTTGCACTTGGGCACATCCTACTGTGAAAAGTTTGTCAGTTTGCTGGCCGAAGGTTGGTGGTTTTCTCAGAAAACTCTGGTTTCCTTTACCATTCTATGAACTGACCGCCACTAATATAAGTGAAAGAATCTTGACTGCGGTGTAAAAATATAAATCTAAATTCTGACAATGATTGTCGTTAGTTATGTTTTCAATCTATCTTCACCCCGAAAACATTGAACAAAGGCTCTATTTGTCTTTATTTGTTCAGAGATTTATCTTGTAAGTCTTTCAAAAATACCCGTTAAATTTTGATGTGCCATATGTGCACATTTAGGAAATTCATTCATTATCAGTGACACTAGGGGCCGAAAGAGTTGATAGATACAAAACACATAAGCCAAACAGTTGAAAATTAATGAAT
Organism: Tegillarca granosa; assembly: GCA_029721355.1. Classification (NCBI taxonomy): domain Eukaryota; kingdom Metazoa; phylum Mollusca; class Bivalvia; order Arcoida; family Arcidae; genus Tegillarca; species Tegillarca granosa. Next base: position 31,348,745 of record CM056609.1, read on the forward strand.
CGAAAGTTCCAAATTTATTTAAATCTAAATCCAGCTAAGGAATGCTTTGCATTCAGGAATAACGCTTAATTTCAAACATGTGTTAAATATTAAGACGACTGAAAATCTTATATTTATTTTTTTTTTTACAAAAAGAACAATTATAATGTTAAAAACTTACCGACAGCTGAATAATACTCCAGTCCAACCCAGTAATGAGTGGCACTTAATAAACTCACAACAAAAGTATGTTCCGTGAAATCGTTAATCTCTGCTAAATATCCACCCAAGTTCAAACAAGCCTGTCGGGCGTCGCCAATATACAAGGTATTAGTCGATATATAATAAAAATGTCCATTGTTTGACCAAAAAACCCAATTGCCAGATACTATTGATGTTAAAACTAAATAAATAAATAAATAAATAAATAAATAAATAAATTATGAATAATGATAAGAGCTCGGGTTAAGGTAAAAGGCATTTTTTTTTAAAAAATTAGAGCTAACAATAATAATCATTTTAATCTGTCTGTATCAACAAGACTGACAAAGAATAATGCCATGCAATTATGAATTACTGCTAACAATATGTATTGCTAAGTAAAATCACCGAGACACTGGCGTTTTAATTATATCTATAGCAGTTGTGCTGGTTATGCAAAAAAGAAACAGAAATTGCGTAATAATTTGTAAACCTGCAATAAATGAAAATTGGCAACGTTCATTTGTTTGGTTTCAAACTTTTTCTTAGCTAAATACCAAATAATTCCGTCTATAGTTTTAATATATATTTCTGCCCATACCAGTTGTTTCCCCAGTCAAATATAATTTACTTAATTACTTTATCATTGCGTTTTCTAATCATATTAAAAATAAATAATTTGAAAAACTTGGCACTGTCTTGTTTTTTTATTACAGCTATAAAGCTTGCCGTTAATTGTACTATGAAAATTCAAAAGAAAATGTTTATACGTAAATATATTTTTCTTCAAAATTCCAAAAGAGAATACGCACCAATGACACAAAATGACGCCAAAAATTTATGACTTTTCAAAACCCGTCCAATTATTCAAATGTTTTCCTGAAATTATAAGTACTACCTCAAAGGAAAGGAAAATAAATATATAAGAAAACGCAATTTTTTACTTGCCTATTTCAATTATAAAAAAATTTCTCAGCAGACTCATATTCTGTTGTTCGTATGTCAATTTCTTATTTTCTAAATCTTCTCACTAAAAGTAACAAAAATAATCAAATGCTGAACGTATGAAGGGCGTATTTGATTGGATAGAGGCCAAAAACAAGGCGGTTCAAAATGATTTTGATTGGATTGTGATTCTAGTCAAGAGCGTTTCAATTGATTTTATTTTTTTTTATTGTAAATTAACAACGTGAGAAATTGAAATGACAGAGTAACATAGTCTAAAAACAATTTGTTTTGTCCAAACTAATTTAACAACTTGTTACAATATGTACAAATATGCACACGCGTGTAAACAATAAATACGAACACGTTTTCTAATTAGTTTAAAACTACTTTAAAAATAAATTTTTAAGTTGTTGGATTTTTAATTTTTAAACAACTATATAATATATAATTAAAACTGTTTTACCGAAACGCATTCACGGAAATTTGCGTGGTGAACAATTTTGGTGGGAACGAAAAAATCCCGACTTTAATATTTTTAACTTAGATCCAATTCAATCTAGAATTAAAATTGTGGCAAGCACGATGACCAAAGTCTTTCACCGCCCAAACATTTTAAATCTCTCTTTCACACCAGAAGATTAGTTAGTTAAAAATTAGGTTGCAAACATCACATCAGGAAGTTTTCAGATATCTGCTATTTTTTTTAGTCGCTTAGGAATAAAGACATGAATTGTAAAGCGGCACAAGCTAATTTAGTGTAATTTTTGTTTCATTAAATCACAGTCTGAAACCATGGTGCACCTGCTGCATTTTGATTGGTCAAATATTAAACAGCATATTGACCATGTACTTTGAGGGCCAATTGATTGTGTGATGTAGCAAGAAGCTACATATGTAATAGATTATTGATCAGAAGATTAAAACATTTATATCTGTGAAAAGCATGTAATTATGTTGTTGAATTGTTTTCAACTTTTTGATTAGTACTTTCATCCTGCAAGAATGACATTAAGAAATCTGGCTCCACCCCCATCCCCTCCACACACACACTTAATTGAAAATGATCCTGTATTTAAATAACTCTATTCAAGTGTCCATTATATACCAGAAAATACATTTACGGGGTAGGGATCTCAAGTTCTTAAAAGTTATATACGTAAATAGCACGACCCCACAGTGGGAAATGTCCTTAGCTGTCTTTTATTAATATCAATCTTATAATTTTTTTCAGAAGGAACCAGAAAATATATACTTTAGATTTAAGGATATCAAGCAATTTAAAGCTATAAAATCATGTACATTACACCACCCCTAAAACCCTGCAGTGGGAATGACTTTTTATTATTTCAGTGTCTTATTATTTCAAATCTTTTCATGTTTTTATAAGAATGCAGAAAATATAAAGTTTTGGAATAGGGATCTCGACAGTTTTAAAGTTATGAAACAGCCTCACCTGGCCACACCCCTTATTGTTAACCCTTGGAAAACATTATATAACTTAATGCAAAGTAAGATGCTGATTACAAATAGATATGGTTTATAGTACACAAAAAGTGTGTAATGAAAACTTAGATATTTGATTAGATATTTGATTAAAGATCCCGCACTCGTGTCTCTACCAATTTTAAGCCCCGGGAATATTAATACCGGAAAGCAGAACTTCGATGGCACATCCTGGACTATACCCGGAAAATCTGAACGCGATTAAATGATGTCTTAGAGAAGTCCTGCGGGAAAAAAAAACCTGAAACGTAAGAAAAACAAGAATTCTCCCAACTTTTAAGGAGGAAGACTTAATAAAGCTGTATATTAGTTTAGTTTAAATATTGAATTTATTTTTCCAATTTCTTATAAATTCAGATTATAATTATGTCCGTTGTACACTTGAACATAAAAGAGCCCATTGATTAGTTAGTTGTTAAGAAAGCGGTTACATTGTTGATAAGCGAGTTAAAAGAGGTTTATGTACACAAAAAGTACCTATTGTGCAATGAATTCTAGAATATATAAATAAAAATAAGGTAATTGGGTTGAAATAATGGTGTTTTACGCCTAAGTCAAGATTTCGTTGCTTATATCAAGGCGGTCAGTTCTTGAATGATGGAGTAAACCGGATTACCGGGGGAAATTACCGACTTTCGGCAACTGAACATACAAACTATTACACACTAAGATCTGCTTTAATTTGATTCTAAACTACACGATTAGAGCCACTGTGATCCGTAAACGCTGCGTTAGACACCGAGGCCCTTATAAAAAGTTGAAAAATGCTCGAGTGAGTGAATTGTTTCAAGCCGCATCAGCATTATTGTTGCTATTAGAGGCTAGAAAAAATAAACAACAGAACAGTATATACATAAAATTAAATTGTAGTAAAACCAAAAATATATTATATAACTAGTGCTAAACTGTTAAAAACAGAAAAATCTCAAAAAATATTAAAATTAAAAGATGTAACTTTTAAAAATTGCTGATATAATATTCTTCATTAGGAACAAAAACAGTTTTGTGTATAATGATTAAGAAGAATATTTACAACTTTCTTTGTTCCCCAAAAAAATTTGGTAGGGATAAATAATAGGTATTGCTTCTCTAAACTTTGATTGTTGATGGCCTTTGAATATGACTTTTTACCCCTTGGTGACGCATTTTAAATTGTAGAAGACCTGGATCAAAAACTGTTTAATTTGATTACAAATCATCACAAGTCTTTTTAATAAAAATTCATATGCAATAAAATGATTATTTGGCCTCGAAGATAAAATTTATAAAAATGATTAACTGTTGAGCAAAAACTGTTTTGCCGCATACGGCTAAAACCCGTTGATGTAAATTTATAAATTAAAACTTTCTACCAAAAGAGGTACAACGTGTTTTACTACCATTAAATAAAACATTTAGTGTTTTAAAATAGTAAAAAAGTGTTTAAATATAAAAATATCACGGAAAATCTTCTTTCTCCAATTTCTACTTTAACCACCTTTTTTGTTAATCATTACAATGACTTGTAAAAAAACCAAAAAAAAAAAAAAAAAATAAAAAATAAAATAAAAATAAAAAAAAAAAAAAAAAAAATGAAACCAGTGAAATCTAAATTAAAATTCAAATAAACATAAGTTCTTTATTCTTGTGAAATGATATAAACTATAATTAGAATTATCCTTTGAATGTATTTGTTATGTAATTAATTTTTACATCTAAAATTAAATAATGATAAAAATCCCCAACTGTGGTACATTGTGTAAGGAACTCAATGACTTATTATCCCCGCTGTGGAACAGTGTGTAAGGAACTCATTTACTAACTTTAGAAGTTTAAAGATAAAGGGTTCTGCAGATATTTCAACCGTTAATCGTATTTAACACATATTCGACATTTCTATAGAGCATTTAGGCGTTTTATGCAACTGATTTCGTCAATATATCGGTCGATGTATTTGTTGATTGAAAAGAAAATATATAAATAATAACATGCCTAACAGGTCGATAAGGAAATTCAGAATTAATTTCATAGCAGTGTTCGGCACTTTTTAAAAGTCTTGTTTAAATTTAAAATAACTATTAAGTATACAAATAATATCTTCAGAACTAACGCAGCTGTAAATATGGTTATTTGATTATGCCTACAATTCAAAACAGAGGCAAAGTAGGCCATGTGTAGCTCAAAAGAACCTGTATTTGCATTTCAATTTCCGATACCTTGTATTGCCAGACAACTTAATTAGGAATTGTTGTTTTGTTAAAGAAGATTAAGAAACACTGAGCAAAAATAACAGTTAACTTTCATATGTGTTAAAAACATTGTCACCAAGAAAAAATAATTTCATTTTAATTAGTTTAAAATCATTTTTTTTTCATCCGTCTAATTTATTTAGCCGTTTAAAAATATTATATGCCCTGTTATATTTTTATCTATTTGTGTAATAGTAGCCATCTATGATCTCGGATGGCCATGTCGACGTAATTTTAATCTGCATTCACCGAAGTTTTATCTTGTTAAAATAGGTTCTTATTTGCCCTGTAGTTCTAGAAAATCTTTTTTATGGATCAACAAAGATTTCTCTTTAAATCCGTCACATATAGTGCTCAGGGACCCTGAGATTTCTGCAATCCTTACGGACACACATAACAGGTATGTTGTTGTCGCAGCTGATAAAGCTTCTAACAATTTTCGTTTATAAGAAATTCTAAGTTGAATGCCTTATTAAGAAGCTTGATTTAGATCGTATATCGGAGAATCCTACTTATACCAAAACTAATTTTACCAAAGGTAAAGTTCTTTCAAATCATAGGGGAGTCCTTGAGTCTTTCGGTATCAATTTAAAACAGAAAAAACTCGACCTGCCTTAATTGTATTGGATTCCAAAACTTCACCAAAATCCATACAAGAAAAGATATATAGCAGGTTCCTCTAAATGTACTACTAAACCATTATCCGTAATTCTAACACAAATTTTGACAGTCGTCAAAGACGGCCTTGAGACTTATTCAGAAAAAATCTATTCTACATCTGGCATCAACCAAATGTGGATTCTCAAAAATTCTAAAGAACTGATTGACCATCTTGTTTCTAATACTCTATCTTCGGTAAAAAGCATAAAAACATTTGATTTTTCTACCCTTTACACCACTATCCCTCATTCTAAATTGAAAAAACGTCTAAAAATTTAACTAGTATTTGTGTTATATATATTATTCATTCACTTTTTATTCTTTTACCAAAACGGTTAACAAAGATATAAATATCTGGTGTTCAACAGGGATTTTGGTTATTTTCTAAAACACTATACAGACTGTAAATAAAAATATACAGAGGATACCATCAACAAAATGTTAAAAGTTTTTGATAGACAACATATTTGTTGTTTTTGGCAATATAATTTTTCAACAAACAATCGGTATACTAATGGGCACTAACTGTGCACCTTTGCTTGCTGATTTGTTTCTGTAGAATTTTTACAAAACCTTTTCAAATCTGGAGAAAAGACTGTCGCTAAATCACTCAACTACACATACAGATATATAGATGACGTTCTATCTCTAAATAATCCCAAATTTAAAAAATATGTGAATGACATCCATCCAAGTGAGCTTGAAATAAAAGACACCACGGATTCTCCATGTTCTGCTTCATATTTGCAATTGGACTTATACCTCAATTATGACACCCACAAAAGGTTACATTTGAAGCTATACGACAAACGTGATGACTTTAATTCTTCTATTGTAAACTTTCCTTTTCTTTGCAGTAATATCCCTGCTTCTCCTGCGTATGGTGTATATGTTTCACAGTTAATACGTTATAGTAGAACTTGTTCCAACTATGGGGACTTTATCCAAAGTAGTAATCTGCTTACAATTAAATTATTGACGCAAAAATATTGCAAGCCTAGGCTAATCAAGGCCCTTAAAAGTTTAATGACCGTCGTCACAATATTGTTGATAAGTATGTAGGCACTGTATCTAAACTTATACCGGATATATTTGACTTGCCATAGTTCTTTGTTCCTTCCGTTCTCAAAATTGACTTGAACTTGACGGGTGTAGCTAGCTAGACAGAAGGTACCTACCCTTCCGGAGCACCTGGTCTCACTTCCTTGATGTAGTTCACGTGTATAACTAAATTTGCCATGATATTATAGAAAAGCAAAATACTTATGTTGGCCAAGTTTCCAAATTAAACAATTATTGTTAATTTTATTACCATTATATTTAGTCTTTAGTTGACACTGGTGAACCATTTTATAAATTTAAGGCGAAGCCTCGGTTGACAATGAAATCTCTTGGGGTACCAATATGGACTGTCATCCTAATAGAAATAGAAATGTACTATTTGTTTAATTATACCGATTGTTGGCTTTTATTTTACTGTGCAAACAAAGTATACTGCTTTGAAAACCTTGATCCTAAAATAAATTTGGAAAACATTTAATGAAAGATCATATTTAACTTTCAACAATTAAAACCTTACATCTGTTCATAGTGGAGTAAATATGAAAACCAATGGAGTTAAAATCTACCGGATTTTGTCTAAACAATTTTTATTTCAACTGATTTAATACTTTAGGTAAATTAGACTAAATACTTCGAGTCGATGGAACCGATACAGGGATGAGTATGAAGTTGGATAAGGACGAGGACTAGTATGTTTGTTTTATATCAATTTCCACAAACTCGTTCTCCAGACTAAAATGTAGATGAATTTGTTTCATTTTGTGTTTCACTTCCATCAACAGCATTACTTAAACAATCTGACATTTCACGCTTTTTATTCTCAGTAATTTGGACAAGGACTGATATGTTTGTGTTTTATTTTAAATCTACATGAGTAATTTCTAGTTGATGATAAACTCTTATGGCCCGAAACCCTCATAATATGTCTTGCTTTCATACCGGCATCATCTAATGCAGTGATGATAATGGCACGTATCGAATTATTTGCCAAAATAAGAGAAAGTTTACTTGGAAATTTTAGTCATCATACCAGAGAGAGTATTTTTACCAAATGATGAAATAATACACACTACATTCAGTCCATAATTGATTGTCATATATATATTTTGGAAACAAAATTCCATTTTTAAACAAAATCATTAAAAAATTATCAAAATTCAATGTAAAATTTACTGACCTAATTGGGAAAAAAACCAGACTTATTCAAAAAGTTTCTTTATATATAAATTTTTTAATGTTTTAACAAGATAGGAAATCCACTATATCATAAATATATCTTATGTACCTTCCTAGTTTACCATATAGGATATAATGTTATGATTTGAATATTCACGGTGATCAGCTCTGAAAAAATCCCAACGACAATAATTTTGTCTTTTTCTAACATTTTTCTTGTTGGAAAAATAATCAAAAAAGTTTTTAAACTTTATTTACTGCATCTTTAGACATAATCTCTTTTTTTTTGAGATTTCTTTAAAATTCAACACATGTAGTAAGAAAATGTGATTTGCATATTAATTCATTTGACCTTTATTAACCTTAAAATATTCTGATGTCTTCTTGGGTGAGGCCCGATTGGATCATTGAAGATATTAAATTTTAACTTTTTTCCCAGAATGTGCTATATGTACAAAGGAATTCTGTGAAAATTTTTATATTTAAAAATAGAATTTGGTTAGGTCAATGTTTTTTAATTTTAATCTTATTGTTATTTTTATGAAGAAAGTTTGCTTAAAAGAAATATTTAGAAAAAAAACTGTCATTGTAACTATGTAGTACACGCTTCGACAAGTCATCTATATCTGAATGCAATTTTTCAAGATATTTTTAAAAGAACTAACAGGGCACATTAGATTTTCTAGTCGAGCAAACACTCTACCTTCTCCCACTGTTTCATGAGTGGTAATGGAATTGAAAGTAGATAAAATAAAAAAATTGACATTAATAAATTTGTGAATATATATATATATATATATATATATATATATATATATATATATATATATATATATATATATACACAGAAAGAGAGAGAGAGAGAGAGAGAGAGTTATTTGTAAAAAATATAACAGATAACATAAGAATTAAAATATCAACATACTTAACAAATTTAGAGCCAATTACATTTTTGAGTGTTTTCTTAACATTTAATCTTCCTCTTCGACAATCCGATAAATATCATCCAGTCCACATGTAAAGGTTTTACAGCAAATGTTTATTTATTTCTTCCTCTGAGATTTTCACTTCCCCTCCTACACAGAAAATATATAAAATCGAACCACACTTTACACTGTAGTTCACTCGGAAACTTTACGTCTAGTGCAACGTTATCGTACCTTTATATTTTTTCAAGTCAAGGTCTGAAATTGGTGGCTTGTGTTCTATGGATCCGGGTCCCTTCTTTTTAATTCTGTTACGAGGGCTTCGAAAAATTTTCATTAATGCTACTAAATATACTGTCACTAAGTACAACAATCTGAAAAGTTTCCTTCAAATACTTTGATCAGTCCACACTTGATATTTTGAAGAGTCGATGTCTTTAAATCACCTCCCGTTTTAGATCTAATCGACGCATAAAACATTCTTAATTGTTAATACAAAAAACTTTCAAGTTCACAATTTCCCGCACATTTTTCACAGTTCGACGCATAAAACATTCTTAATTGTTCATACAAAAACTTTCAAGTTCACAATTTCCCGCACTTTTTCACAGTTCGCTATGTATTTTCGCATCCTTTTTCTGTCAGTTGCTTCAGAGTTTCATCATTTACAAACACAAATCTACTTTATGACATTGTCAGACTGACGGCCAATTGTTGTAAATAATTCATCTACTTGTCAAGACGCATGTGACATTAATTATAATTAACATTATTTTAGAACAGCGTTGTACTGATTTAGAACACGGGTGCGTTCGAACCGTATACGCAAGGTTTTTGCGCATGTGACATTTTTCACAATGTCAACCCCTCCGTATACACAAGATTTTTGCGCATGGGACTTTTTTCATAATGTCAACCGTTACTAAATGTTGTCAGGTAATGTCACATTGTGATGTAAACTTTCTCCTTATCTTATTTTGAAAACAAAGAGCGACAATAAATTTACCCAAATTCTTATTAGCCAATCAGAATTAAAAAAATTCACAAGAAAAATTATAAACCTTGTTGTTTTCTTCTACTTCCACAGCTTTTAGAATTTCAAGAATATGAAATCAAACCTTCCTGAAATGGGGGTGCTGTAGGTGTTGGATGAACTTCGTCCTTTTCTTGGTGAAGTAGAATTGTCCTAACCATCTATCAGCTTTCCGACCCCTAGTGTCACTAATTAGGAATGAATTTCCGAAATCTACACATATGGCACACAAAAATTACACAGGTATCTTTTGTTATAAATCCTACCCCTCAATTTTGTTTAAACATGTTAAAAGCTAAGGTTTGTTTCCTCACGAAAAGCATTTCTTACCTGGATTCGGATTTATAATATTAACTGTTTAGTTTTTCGGCCAATACTGTCACTGATGAGAAATGATTTTCTCATGTGCACAAATGGCACATCAAAATTTAACGGGTATTTTTGTTAGATGCTTGCTTTTGTTTTGTTAGCTGAAAAAACTGACTGCCATAGTTCTTATGTACATAACTTCACCTTATCTTATACCACTATGGTAGATTAGTTCGTAGAGTGCTCACTTCGTATGTGGGAGGTCAAGAGTTTGAATCTCGGCCGGGTCTGTCCAAGACTTGAAAATTGGTAGTGACAGTTCTTTCGCCAGGCACACGGCATTTAGAAATAAAAGTCACGGTCTTCAGATTAGACCTTAAAAATCCACGCAAGCGTGGCATGTTAAAGAACGTTCCCTGCACAATGTCCTAAGTGAACTGCATAGGTCAAAATTTCTAGCACTTCACTTATAGCTGGTGATGTCCCGTATAAGTGAAATATTCTTGACTGGGAGGTAAAACCCCATTTAATCAACTATCACCCGGCCTCACTACCTTGATTGAAGTTCACGTGTATTACAAAATTTGCCAGCTTTCAAAGTTTTTAATTTGTTTTCGGAATTGTAATTTGGACAAGTACTGGTGTGTTTGTTTTTTCTTTATTATTATATCAATCTAACTTATAAAGTATTCCACTTGACTCATCCGTACCAAATTTTCACTATAAGGAACTGTACACCACAAATGTGTATCCATATTCCACTTTACCTCATTACGGTACATACGTATATATAACAAATATATCTGTGACAAGATTTGTGTCTGTATTTACTGTTGCCTTAATTAATCACATTTGGATCAATTCAGAATTTTTATGTTCTCAATCACTTTAATACAGCTTCCACTTTATCTTTCACAATGGGATATAACAGGTTTAAATAATAAGGAATTTTTATACCCTCTGACATGCATTTTGGCCTGCTTTTAAAGCCGGAAGTGGGAACAATAAACATTAACTTCCTGTCTTTTGTATGATAAGCATGTCGCCAATAACAGATAGGAAACATAAAATAAAACTTTAAAGAAACATTTTTTCACTGCTAGCCCACTGAGGTTATTTTTCAGTGTAACAATAACAAAATGAATGATCATTTGAAAACTGTATTTGTTGCAGGTCACAATGTACATGTATTTTGTTATTGCATATCCTTAGGCTATACATTGTTTATGCACAATGTTTAGGCATAAGTTATTTTATCTTTTTGGAGGACAAAGATGATTTTGATAAAGATTTTTCTTCCATTTTCACATTATGAATATGTGAACTATTTAATTGAACTTATTGGAAAATCCAGGCGTATCGAGTTTTAATTATTGTGAAAGTATTTTGATGTGTTGCATATATTCTGATCAAACATCTTATCATAGTATCCAAACTTATACTGGATATATGTGACTTACCATAGTTCTTTGTTCCTTTCATTTTCAAAATTGACTTGCACGTGACGGGTGTAGCTAACTAGACAAGAGGTGCTTACCCTTCCGGAGCACCCTTTCACACTTCCTTGATGGAAGTTCACGTGTATAACTAATTTACCAGCTTTCAAAGTTTTTACTTTGTTTTTTTTTTTTTTTTTGATTGCGGTTTGGACAAGGGCTTGAATGTTTGTTTTATTTCGGACAAAGAATCTGCGTGAAAGTATATGTGACATGAACCTGCTTTATCACTTTATTTAAAATGTTTTTTCATGATTTGAATTTTTTATTGAATGTTTTAATTTTTTGTAATTTTGATTTGAATTAAATAAATAACATTCAATTGAAAATGTTTGTAAGGTATTATCATAAAGGATATATCCTTATGGAAAACTTTTTTACTCTATATAAAGTAAAGTTTTGGAACACAGAATAGGAAATCATTGGAAATATTACAGATCACGTCCATTTTCTTCGAATTTTTTGTTTTTTCTTTTTGTTTTGTTTTGTTTTTTTTGTTTTTTTTGTTTTTTTTTTTGTTTTGTTTTTTTTTCATATCCAGATCCATGTACATGCCAACATGGAATTCAGAGGGACTTTGCACTCATATCAAAAGACATACAGTTGATACATTCTATCATATTACATAAGTGTAAACAAGTTATTTGTATTTCTGTTGTAGAGTTTTGCATATAAGTAATTAAAGTGACGTTAATGAATGTCGTTTTTTCTGTGACTCTGACAAGGGTTTAACAATGGGTTGACTAGCGCCTTAATGATGAGTTCTATATTTATAGAGTTTATAGAGACCCATAAATCTTCTATATGTGGAATTTCTGCAACTAGGATGATCAAGGCTCTCTGCATTTTTACCGTCGCCATCACAGTTTTGTTGCCAAGTATGATGCATGTCGTTGTTTTTAAACTACTTATACATGATATATTTTACGTCTAATAGTTCCAAGTCCCTTCATTCTCACGTGAGACGGAAGTAATAATCCAATTAATCCAATATATATATATATATATATATATATATATATATATATATACTATTGTTTATTATTCTTACTATTAAATAACGATTAAAGCTTAAAGGAAGTATTGACCTAGGCAAGCATTTTGTTCAAAAGCTCAAGTGATAAATAAGATCAGTTAATCCTGCTCAATATGTCAATCTGATTCACAGGCTGTAAAATTTAATAAATGGGACAAATAGTCAGTTGTCTTTATCATTTAAAATAAACAATAGCTAATGCTCAGTTGAATGTCAAGTTTATTAAAAACCAGAAAGGAGGCAAACATCTTGACTGTTTTATATTTACTGTAAACCGCAGAACTCCAGACAGGGTATTTTGTATATCATTCTTATCAACTTCTACAACATACCAACAAGATTTGGAAGACAGTCACACAACCATCCGTCCAACCAAGACAATGTTGTTTGAAAACAGATTTTGAATATAGTTGCCAAACGTTACATAGAAGTCACCGACATACAACAACTATTTACACAGATTAACTCAACAAACTTGGAGACAACGAATGGGAGGACACCAGCCGATACGTTATTGAGCACTTACCCATCTTCAACTCGGCCAAGACTTCACTGTACCGAGTCAGACGGACACAGACACCACCACTACCTAAGACCCAGACAGACATCACATTCGAGGTAAAATGTTGACAAACTGCAACAGGAGACCAGTTCCGACTCTTCGACGACAGACACAAAACCCGCAGAATGATTGCTTTCGCCTCGACAGGCAACATACAAGACGTAGCAGTTGCGGACAAATTATTCTGTGATGGAACATTCTTTACTTGTCCCACTCTCCTCTACCAGATTAACAGCTTACACAAACAACGGCATCATGACACCAGGTGTTTACGCGTTTCTACCAGATGAGTCAGGCTATCTACACACGCTTCTTCACTTTACTTCAGGATGGGGTTTGATTGTCTTTATTATTCTATTATAGAAGTCGAAATATTCTCAAGTCAGATTTTTTTAAAGTTAAAAAATTGTATATTTCATTAAATACTATAAATATTGTTATGAGTATAAACTACTGTCTTCTACTGATTTTTATGACCATATTTTTCCTTTAATTATTTTGGTTCTTTTTTACATTTGCAGATGACAGACCTAGGATTTCACTTCGCTTCTTCGACAGCCGTACTTGACTTTGAGATCGCTGCCCACAACGCACTTAAGGAGGTGTTACTTAGACTTCACACTTAAGGGATGCTCCTTTCACTTTACGCAAGCTATCTGTAGAACGAAACAAGCCTTGCAAGTTTGCAGATTCCCTACCGCGACAACGACGACGTAGAGAGCCTAGTCAGAAGAACTGCCATTTTGCAACTCCAAAGGTGGAGATGGTTCCAGGCCCTTAAAAACCGCGACTAGGCATACATCGTTGAGCTTACCTAACCCTTTACTGACTTCATGACCGAGCAGTGGGTAGAATGAGAACAGGTCATTGGGGAACAAGGATCCAAGACTACAAACAATGTCGAGCGAGTTCTGGCCTAATAAGCTAAAGCAAATGACCCAACACGCACATCCGAACATATTAGTCGCCATCCAGATGTTCAAAGACGTACAGAATGTCAAGACATTGTCAGGATCCCGGCCCTTCCAAGTAATAAGCGGGCGCTCTACCACAAGGCTAAAAGATCCGGTGCAGTCTGGCAGTAAATCACTCAATTGTTCAATTATATACACCGCATCATCACGACTGGCTCTGTCTCAATACATTAGTCTATTTTGAAGAAAATTTTGGAATAGTTGGACAGAATTTAAAGTTTTTTTTAAACTAACCTATTGATCACTAATATCGGAATGTAATTTAATTTGATTTTATGGTTAGATTATAAAACAATGTTCATTTTATCGACAGTGCTTTACAATGGTGACACTGATCTAGTGGAAACGTGTCAAAATATAATATTTATATTTTTTTAAGCATTTTAAGTAAATAAAATTTTTTCAGTAAAGGAATTAAAATGAGTTTACTAATTGTTGACTCTAAAGATACAATTTGCCGAGCGAGTTGTCGAATGTTAGGTACGAGTTGTTCATAAAATATGGACGAGTTGTCTAAAATTAAGGTGAGGCTGAGTTGTTTCAAATTTGGGACGAGTTGTTTGTTTTATATAATTGTAATACACGGAAGAACAATGTGCACGGAAGAACAATGTGCCATAATATTTGGTACTTGTAGCTTTACCTAGAAGTTGATGATGTGTATAAAGGAAGTACGTTTAAAACCAATTAGAACTTTGGTCATGTATGTCGTGAAATTCGGAGGACATCCGCCCGATTTATTTTTTGATTCTGGATAAAGATAAAATGTCAATGTAATGCTGCATTTTTCCTATTGTATTTCGGGGCTCGTTCGACCGCTGGAGGTGGCCGAGCAGCAGGTTGGTACAAGTGTAGAACCTTGTAGTTTTGATTAAGCATTTGAATCGTAAAAAGAAAATGAAGGAACGTCATGTGTGTGTGTGTGTGTGTGTTGTGTGTGTGTGTGTGTGTGTGTGTGCATTTTTAGCGTTTCTGTTATTCTGTTTATGGACAGCCTCCAAAATTGAAGATGCTAAGACAACTTCTTTGTTATTTTTATTCAGTTTGGTTTTTGCTCGCTTATATTTAACAGAGACAGTTTTATTGCTTCTGACTCTTTTAACTTGGCCAGGCTTCTTTGCAATTGTTAGCTCACCTGACCGAAAGGTCATGTGAGCTTATGGCATAGCGCGGCGTGTTTATGTGCGTGCGTGCATGTGTGTGTGCGTCGTTAACACCTATTTTCGACTTCTCCTCCAAAACCGCTGGACAGATTTCAGTGATACTTGGTCAGAAGCATATATGGGCCGGTGCAATTCGGATTTGTTCATTGCGTTGCCATGACTAACAAAACTAGGTCAAGGTGACCTAGGGGTCCAAAAATCTTAAAAAATCTTCTTCACTGAATCGATGATGGGAGTAAAAATCTGATTTGACTTCTCTAAAGTCTTAAGCCTATAGTTTCTTCATTTCGTGAAATTTGGTCGAAAAATAGGTAACGCTTTTTTTGCGTTTAATTTTAAAAATTTCGTAAAATGGCTTCAAATTATTATAACTTGACTATTTGAACAGATAATGACATGGGGTTTTCAGTTTTGACTTTTTCTTGTAATGACCTTTAAAATAGGGTCAAGGTCACAAATCAAGGTCATGACCTAATGTGTGATTTAAGCAGGTTTAGGAATTTTCTTGCAAATTTTAAGAGATATATTAATTCAAAATTGTTTAAATGTTCCCCATGACAAAATTTAAAAAGGTACCAAGTTTCGTAACTATATGATAATCCATGTAGGAGTTGTTGCCCCTGAAATGTTATTTTTTTGCTTATAAAAACTAAAATTGTGCATTAGCTTGAAAACTATAAGCTTTTTGTATAGGCATGTATATAAGAATATTGTAGGTATTGATATGACAATCATTTTGATATATGGTTCAATGTCATATGCTAAAAGGTGAAGGTCATAGCTGCATATGTGTACTGAAATTGTGAATTATCTTGAAAACTGTTAACTTTTTGTATAGGCATGTATATTAGAATATTGTAAGTATTGATATGATGATCATTTTGATATATGGTTCAATGTCATATGTTGAAAGGTCAAAGTCATAGCTACATAATTGTACTGAAATTGTGAATTATCTTGAAAACTGTTAACTTTTTGTATAGGCATGTATATTAGAATATTGTAGGTATTGATATGACAATCATTTTGATATATGGGTCAAGGTCATATGTTGAACGTTCAGGATCATATTGTATCATTATTTAGAAATTATTCATTGTACTATTTAAATCATGCATATAAGTTATTTATAAATGAAATGTTACTTGATATTTCTGATTTATTATTGCCGGATTTCCAAACTTGAGGAATTTTGTAAAGTTTTTGTAATTAAGATCTTTGCAAATTTTTGGACATTTCCTCAGGTGAGCGTGAAGGCTCATGGGCCTCTTGTTCAGTTATTCAGCCGTAAACCTGACATCAGAAGGTTCAACTGAATTTGAGTTCCCCAGCCTAAAGAATTTATGTAATACTCTGATCATTAGAGAGATTTGTGTAGGCGTATCTTCAGTTTGTATAGTAAGTTAGTAAAGAACATGAAATTTGTCATATTCGGGAAGACGAAACACAGAATTATTCCGAAAAAGAGGGATCTATACAAACAAGCTTCCAAGTATGTTTCTATACAGAGTTATGAGCAATGCCGACAAAGAAAGTTCAAGCAGATCAAAGTAATGCTTTAGACTGACCATTCAGATTTAATTTTTCCTGACTGGCAAATCAAGATTTGGTACACTATTTACTCGCGACCTGTAGAAATAGCTAGTTATGGCTGGTCTAGTACAAGATATTGAAAAATTTAAATACGGTAGTATACTAGTAGTTTTAAGGACCGTCAGCTTTGCACTTTGCACTAATCGTTGAAAGGGGCTGGAGGTTGTTCCCGCTTTCTTAAGAAAGTCGAAACTGATGAAATAACAATAATAGCGGTAAATTTTGGACAATGTCATATATATATATATATATATATATATATATATATATATATATATATATATATATATATATATATTTCTTGCACCCCAGATTGAAATTTCCATATAAAGAGCGGTGCAAGGTTAATAGAATCTGTCACCTGTTTGTGACCGATACCGGATGATCTCAGTCGAGGGTGATGTGATGTAAATATCCCAATCGAGGCTGTGCTGAGATTGGGATACGTTATTTCACATCACCCGAGAAATTATTCACATACACCTTGCATTCCCTCGGACACTTTATGCAGTGTAAAAATCCGCCCTTTGAATATAATCCCATCGACAACACTTCAAAAGATTAAGATATCAAGATTTGTATTCAATGCAAATATAAAACAACTTTGACAATAAAATATTTTGACAAGAAACAATAAAAACACATATTTGAAAAATAAATAGACCTATTGTTTTGATGACGTCAAGCACAGTGATCGGATACGTCATCTTGAGATCATCAACACCGTCAATTGTCGCGTGAGGCTGTACCAGACAACCTGGACAAGACAGAAAAATCTAGCACCGGTGTGCGCGTGGAATTTTTCTGTTCGAGGTACGAGAAAATTCAATCTTGCACAACCCCCCCCAGTACAAGATAGCTTACACGCTCTTTTTCCCGCGAAGATTTATCAATGAAATCAGAGGTGTATCGATACTTTGAGAACCGCCTTAAATCCAAGAATCTGGCATACCTTCGCACCAAAAAAGGAACAAGTAATACAATACTTTAAATTTAAAATGTAATTTTAAAAAATTTTAAAAACTTTTTTTCTAAGTTTATTTCATATTACATTAATTTTCATATGACGTAATGTTAATATGAATTTTAACGTCACGCTTGTTCCTGTCTTTTGTATTCACACGCCACTTCCATCATATGTTGAATTTTTATTATTAAAGAACTTGTGTATATTTTGTGGTGCAAGAAATAGAATCAATCAAAACCACTTGTATTGCCAGATAAGGAAATCTCAATCCTTGTTCTAATATATCTGGTCAAGAACACGGCAAGCCTCGTTCTGGACCAGATATTTTAGAACTCTGGTTGAAATTCCCTATCTGGCACCACAAGTAGTGATAAATTCTCTTAAGATAAAGAGATATTATATATATATATAATAAATTTCTATACCACAACCAAACAGAAAAGTCGCTAATATATTACACCATTTTAATTCTAGTTCTTTGGATATCATCGCTTCCAATTCTGCTTTTATCAAAATAAAAGTATCTTTTTGCGGCCGTCTTTTTGTACCCGCCAGTGATTTTTGTTTTTATTTATTTATTTTATTTTTAAATTTTATTAATTTACTTTTTTATTTCTTATTGAAGATAGTAAAATAGTAAATGTCGACAGCGATGTTATGTATAGCTCTACATAATGTATTCCTACAAGTTCCCTCTGATTAGAGCCTAATTTTTCGAAAAAAAATGTTGCTAAAATAGGAACAACAATACGATTTATCAAAGCTAATGTTATTTTTACAAGCTAAATGAAGAAATGAATTTATATCAATATATAACAAATACCTGCTAAATTTTTATGTGCCAGATGTGCACATTTCGGAAAATCATTCCTCATCAGTGACACTAGGGGCCGAAAAAGTTGATAGATTAAAAAACATACGCCAAACAGTTCCAAATTAATGAATCTAAAGTTCCAAAAATATGTGAATCAAAATCCAGCTAAGGAATGTTTTGCAGGAGGGAACAGACCTTAGTTTAAATAAATTTCAAAAATTAAGACGACTGAAAATTTTGCTAAATGGTATATTTTCTGACAGCACAAAGCACTGCCTACTGAGATAAATTAACTGCACAAAATTATAATGAAAAATTGTGATTATAATATATAAAAATAGAATTATAATAAATATTTTAAATTGTTATATAAAACCACGTTCAATGTAAAATGATTTATAGCCACAAATAGAATTAATTACAACAATTATAAGGTAAATAATTACAACAATTATTAGGTAAAGAAACGAGAACCAGAAACTTTCTTGTGTATTTAATACGACTTGACCTAATATGTCCCGATGGTCTGAGTTTTGGATTTTTTTCATCTCATCTAGTCTACAGTTAACGTTCTTGTAGAAAGTAATCATCCTGAAAATCAGGACCGACTTCATCACTAAACGTCGACGGCATTCAAAATTAAAAAAATGTGACAGATAACTGTCCTAATAACTTCCGCCTCGTTGGCGCAGAGTTCGATGACGTGGATGGGTTCGAGTCCGGCTTTTGCCACAAATTCGTTTCACATAAAAAGTTTCAAAAAAAAAAAAAAAAAAAAAAAAAAAAAAAACTGATTTCTCGCTCTAAACTCTGCATAAATGGGACAAAGTTTCAACCGGTTTACCTTGTACCTTGATAATACGACCTGAAAATCGGGATGCTTGTCCGCGACTGGGTGAATTAGTACCTTTAAAAAGTCACCCTGATTGTGCTAGCACATTGCAGATCATAAAACATTCGTATATCTCGCTCATACAGAGCTTGTTCTTTAACTAATCATTGGGGATTAATAACATTGCTCTCGCGGCGAATAGCTGACAACATTACAACCGACCAACCAATTATTAGACAATAGATTTCGTTACAAGGATCACCTAAGAATTTTCAAGCTGAAAATAAGTCAAAAAGAGTAGCTACCTTAGTTACGCGCAATTATCTATATCCACCCAATTATCATTATTAAATCGGAGTCCGTATTATTCACCAATGTTCCTGTTGTTGATTGTCTTAATTCTTCCTTTTTCTAATATTGAGATTCATTTTAATTGTATGCTAAACAGCTTTACACTAACTTGTTACTGTGATACTGTCAAAGGCTTTTCGAATTCTTTTTTACATAGCAATCAAAATATTTATCTTTTCATTTAAAAGTCCTAAATGGGTGCCATATCAATTTAACTGGTATTTGTGTTATATATTAAATATGAAATGTCGGTTTGGAAGAAGTTCTGGCTTTATTCAATTGTTTTGGAAAATGAATGCTATTTGCTCTTAACCATTGGGCAATATCTACATTTTACCAAGCCATTTTTGGCGATTCAGTTCATTGAACCTTTAAATTATGATATATGACATTATCTAATACAACAACAGATTTTTCTTTTAAAGAAGGAACATTTTTTCTGCATTTGATGAAAAACCCTATCAAACATCTCATCAAAAAATTCAGAGCAATTCAGTTTTCTTAGAAACCATATTTATCATACCAAGCATGTAAAATTATAATTCTCTGATATTTTCCAGATGGAAAAAAATTCTTAGCTTTGTTTATGTTATACCATTGGTTTTTTTTGTCTTTAAAAGCCTGTAATATCTTTAAAAAATACAGCGTTTGCTGAAAATACCAAATCCTTCAATAAGTAACTTTTACAGTCTGCAGATTTACTATAACGGAATCGTAGTTCGAACAGGTTTAAACAGTAAACCGTATGAAATTTTTAAATCATTCGAATGATGAATTTGCAATGATTGATTTAAAAAAAGGTCCGGTGTGATAAACAAAAAAAATTTATTTCCTTATCTATTAAATAAAGAAATTAATCCTGCTAACACCCTCTCTTTAAATACTATTAGCATATTTATACACAATTGATTACACCTTAGGTTGTATAAATTAAAAATGTTCTGCAGTCCGTTTTGTTTTTCTGTCGTTACTTCTGAATAGCTTACCATGCACCTAATACTAGTATTCCTTCTTGAATAAAAAGTTGAACACTTTTAAAATATTTTTCCTCCTATAAATGGAAAATACAAACACACCAGTCCATGTCCAAATCGCAACTTTTATTAAGGAAGTGAGGCGGGGTTCTTCGGAAGGGTAAGTACCTCATATCTAGCTAACTACACCCATCAGTTTCAAGGTAATTTTAAATTCAATAAAATATCACACACGAGATTATATTTATAGTTGATTTATTTGATTATTCTTATGAATTTTCTTTTTATGCTCTGTTTATTTTCAAGATTATATCAACAAAATACAGTTTGAATCAACATAAATAAGCTATTTATCTAAATACGTACAATTCTAAAATTTATATACAATTATCAAATGTTTACTGTGCCCATTGAAAAAGAGCATACTTTCATGACACAACATCTATTTTATCAAGGCCAAGGTGCAAAAAGGTGTTAAGAATCAAACATGTGCACAAGGAGAGTTAAATAGAATCAACAATTATCTAATGAACTACAAAATATGCATTGTAATAACAAAAACACAAACGTACCAGTCTGTATAACACACTCTGAAGTCTGATATGTTCAGAGTACACCCACGGGCTGGACGGTATGCTACACTATGCTGATTGTGGGGACTCTGTCTTTTGGTAGAGGGGTAAAGACAAAAACAGTAAACTTTTATTTTGTTTTTTTAGTGCCTCACGACACAGCTAGTTGTCCCAAAGACGAACTCTTCCGTGTTACCAAAATACAAACATATTTATATCATTTTGTTTCGTCATAAAATAAAGGTTGTAACAATGGATCTGGTTATTTCAAGTAAAAATCAGTTACTGATTTTTCAGGACAAAGACTGGTATGTTATGTGTTTTATTTATTATTATCCTTTTATAAACAAACATTAAGGTGCTTACTGTTAAACTATTTAAGAAAAATACCCGCTTAAATTTGATGTGCACATTTCGGAAATTCATTCCTCATCATTGACACTAAGGGCCAGAATGGTGTTAAGTAAAACGGTTCCAAACATCTGAAAATTAATGAATGCAAATTTCCTAAATTATCTGAATACAAATCTAGCTAAGGAATGCTTTGTATGAGGGAGCAAACCTTAGTTTTGAGTGAATTTAAATTGAAATTAGAGTGTCTGAAATTTTTGACACAAGGTACATATAATGACAATAAAGAGTACTGCCTTCTGAGTTATAGATTCACTCGGGGAATTTTACTCCACCAGTTCAGGTGTAGTAACTATATGACATAATACCTGCTTGAATTTAATGTGCACATTTAGGAAATTCATACACATCACATACTCATCACATGTCTATTTAATAAGCTATATACTTCCTAAAATGTAGACATACATCAAAGTCCACTTCAAATATCCACTAGGTATTATTAAGAAGGAAAGTCACTTTACAAGTGTAATCAATAATAATAAAGCAAACATACCAGTCCTTGTCCATATCACAATCTAAAAAACAAAGTAAAAACTTCGCAAACTGGCAAAATATGTTATACACGTGAACTTCAATCAAGGAAGGGAGGCCGGGTGCTCCGGAAGGGTAAGCACCTCCTGTCTAGCTAGCTACACCCGTCACGTGCAAGTCAACTCTGAGAATGAAAGGAACAAAGAACTATGGTAAGTCAAATATATCCAGTATAAGTTGGGATACAGTGACTACATACTTATCAACACTATTGTGATGACGGCCATAAAACTTTTTAAGTGCTCTGATCAGCCTAGGCTTGCAATATCCTTTTGTCAACAATTTCATTACAAGTAATTGGCTTCGCTGCAGAAAGTTCCCTTAGTTCTCTACCGTACCGTATTAACTGTGAAACATATACACCATACGCAGGAGTAGCAGGGATAATAAGTTGACAATAGAAAAATAAGTCATCACGTTTGTCGTACAGCTTTAGATGTAACCTTTCATGGGTGTCATAATTGAGGTATAAGTCCAAATATGAAGCAGAACATGGAGAATCTGTCGTGTCTTTTATTTCAAGCTCACTTGGATAGATGACATTCACATATTCTCCAAATTTGTGATTATTTAGAGAAAGAACGTCATCTATATATCTGTATGTGTAGTTGAATGATTTAGCTTTTTTTCCAGATTTGACAAGGTTCTGTAAAAATTCTGATTCATATGAATAAACAAACAAATCAGCAATCAAAGGTGCACAGTTTGTGCCCATTAGTATACTGATTGTTCGTTGAAAAATTATATGCCAAACACAACAAATATGTTGTCTATCAAAAACTCTAGCATTTTGTTGATGGTATCCTCTGTTTATTTTTGTTTACAGTCTGTATGTAAGATGATATAATTCAATTCTCTTTTGTTTCAAGCTTTTTGATTGGTCAGATCTTTTCGGTTATTTTTGCATGAAAGAATTAGCTCTGTCACCGGAACTACTTTTCTTTAATATTTCTTGCGCATTGGTGATGTAATTTTCTTTACTTATTATTAATTTAAGTTGTAAAAGTTTTGATTTTTTTATTATTCTATGAACTTAATGATAAGATAACATTAGAAGTGTTTTACAGGTGTCTGTTTATAATGAATAATGTCATAACCTATCATGATTAATTTTATAAAAACAGACATAAATTTTATTTCAATAAAAATCTAAATTTAATATCATTGGGTAGGAAATCAAATACGTGTGGCAATACATGTATTCGACCTAAAGTAAGAACAGCCATCCATAGGGAGTACACATGCTTTATGTACGCAATACACTTTTTATGATTTCACAGTATTTTAAACGAAACGGAACAGGTTCATATAATTCCTAGAATTGAAATTGGGCGTAAAAAGTCTCCGTCAACCTCTACTACAAAATAATAATTATTATTTCTTTATTTTCGCGACCATACTATATGAAAATGTTAATTAAATATTCAGATGGCGTTTTTTTTCTTGATGATGGTAACAGTGGTCAACAGAATTTTTATCGTTTACTTGAGCATCACTACACACGTGCACCTCATTTTCTGTAACACCTGGGATTATAATTACTGTTTAATTGAACAACTACGATTAATTCTTGCGATTAATGATCAACATGGCTTATGATAGACAATACAAGGCGTACACATGTCTACATAATGAAAGTTGGATACGCTTTGGTAGCACAAACAGGTAAAGGGGAAATCATACTCATCTGTATTAAATTGTACAGGTGAGAGTAGTTTCGTTTTAGAAATGAAAAAGTGTCAACTTCAAATTTTCTACTGAAAAGTCTAACGCAGGAGCCAAATAATGTTCGAATAATCGTAGGTATTCGAATTATGAAGTTCGAATAATAGCAGTTTTTTGAATAAGAAGTTATAGTGCAGGGCGGTCGGAACCTACCGGGAACTTCGAATAACATAGGTATTCGAATAATAGAAGTTCGAATAACCGAAGTTTGACTGTATATTTTTTAGGTTACAATTTAAAAATAATTTAAATGAGCTCTGACACTGCCTTATAGATTAAATTCTTTTTATAGTCTGGCTTGCCTTGGTACAAATATAGCTTTAATCAATGATGAGGCTTTTTACCTATATGTGTACATTTTGTAGTGGTGTTCTTACTTATAATATCGAGAACCTTATATCTTATATCTTATATCTTCTATTTTTAACGGCCCAAACACTCAAGTCGGTATTTTCTTTTTCTGTTGATTTCTCGGGATTTCTTGGTAGACTGACTTGATTGTTTATTAGGGATCTGAGTAGTGTCTTGATTATCTTGACTCCGATTTTATTGAATTGGCAAGTGTTCACTCTCCTTCTCATTTTGTTGAATTTTGTTGGTGTTTTGCCTGTCTAGATTGTAAGTTATCTGACAAAATCTGCAACTTCCCTAGCACCTATTTCATCTTGTGCATTTTCAAATTGCTCTGGGATATTTGTTGGTTTAATATCTTGGTTGTAACAAGGTTTCAGTCTGTGCATTTTGTGGTCTTAGTGCAATATATAACAATACCTGCTAAATTTTGATGTGCGATATGTGCACATTTCGGAAAATCATTCCCTATCAGAGACACTAGGGGCCGAAAAGTTTGATAGTTAAAAACAAAAGCCAAACAGTTGCAAAATTATATGAATCCAAATCCAGATAAGAAATGCTTTGCATGAGGGAACAGACCTTAGTTTTAAAAAAATTTCAAAAATTAAGACAGCTGAAAACTGCTAAATGGTGTATTTTCTAACAGCATAAAGTGGTGCCAACTGAGTTATGGTTACCCTCGGGGAATTTTACTCCACCAGCAGCGGTACCCACTCCGGGTTTATTAAATATAAGCTTAATAATTAGGTTTGTATCTGTTTGGTTGCCTACAAAAAAGGGAAAATGGTGAATACTCTGTAGATTGTGTCGATTGTGCCATTCTATGATTCTATATGCCATCAACGCTAAAGGTAAAATATTTGCCCATTTGTTTTGTTATTTGACACAGTTTGGTTTTTATGTTTGAATACTGAAACCATTAAACAGTTAAACACAAATAGTTTTTGGATGATAACACGAGGTATTGGTTCTTTTTACTCAATAATTTCTGATAGTGCTTTGATTAAATTTGAAAGAAAATTTGCACCCCGATCTGAGACTAATGATCTTTGTGCACCGTAAGTTTCGAAAACATTTAAATAAAATATATAAGCAATTTCTGTTGCTTTTTCTGTGTTCATAAAGAAGTATTCTACCCATATCGAAAAAAAGAGTCCTGTTATACTTAAACATACATTTATATTTCTGTGGTCCAGAAGAAGACAAGCAGAAGTCAGAAAAGCCTGACAAAATGTCTATATGCTACCTGGAAAATAGGTCCTTAACAGGTAGTTGGCATAAAGGTTTCCGCTTCGTATGTTTTAAATGTTTGGTTTGTTGATATATTTCACATCTTTTGACATATTCTACAATGTCATGAAACTGTCCTGGCCAATAGTATTTTGAGTATTCTTGACGGTGTCCACCGCCCACCGAGCTAGTCCTAATAATTTTGTAATCTTATATCACGTAGTGGGTGAAGTATTGCTAAAAGTTTAATTTTAATTTTTAATTTTGATATTCTGATTTTTTTCTGGTCCCCCCCCCAAAAAAAAAAAAAAAATAAATAAATAAATAACATACTATCAGTACGTTCATTGATATAAGAAACAGCAATACTTTTTCCAGCTTTTACACCTATTTTTTCAGGAAGTTCCTTTGTTTACTTATATTTAATAATGGCTTCAAAATCTGAATCGATTGTCTGTAAATGGATTAAATTTTGATTTTCTTAAAACGAAGCTATTATTTGTTTTAATATTTTTAATTTGTACTAAGAATGATTTTGAACTGCAGTTTCATTGTCATTTTCATGTTTTGTAGTTACAGGTTTTAAGTCGGAATTAACAGTTTGAACTAACTGCAGGTTTAATTTCTTGATTACTTTCTTCGGGATACATTTGCTAGAGAGACCATCAGAATTACCATTTCTTAAACCAGGTTAATATAAAAAACCTTAAAATTGTAACCCAGCAGTTCTAAAGCCCATCTTTCAAATTTACCTTGTTTATTTCTAAGATCTTGCAGCCATTTTAATGAAATTTTATCTGTGAAGACAGAAAGATTTTTGTATTGGCTAAATATGGCCTAAACATGCGTATCGCATCAATGAGTGCTAGTCCTTCTTTATCAGTTAAATGTCATTTTATTTCTTTATCTCTTAGATCCCTATCTCCATAATGAATGGGATGTTCTATGTTGCATTTCCTATTTGACTTAGCACATAAAATATGGCTGAATCACTTGCATCTGTAGCAAGTGTAATTAGTCTGTCAAAATTAGGAAAGTCTAAAATCGGTGATGTGTATCATGCATGTAATGTATCGAACGCATTTTGGAAACAAATATGTCCATTCTAATTATATATATATTCTTAATAAATTGTCAAGTGGTATTGCTATTGCTTTTTTAGCATAATCTTCTACAAATTTTTGTTATAATTACAGACACCCAAATATGATTTTACATCTTTAGCAGATTTAGGTCAAGGATACTATTCCATCGCTGCTTTATTTCTTACATCATCCTGATGGCATTCTTTGAAAATTTATGTCCTTAATATTTAACTTCCTTTGAGGCAAACGACATTTTGTGGGTTGTAAAGTTAAATTTGCTTATCTTAATTTGTTAAACACTAAATTTAACTCTTTAATGCGACAATTAAAAATTTTACTATAAATTATAATGTCACCTATAAATACGATGGCTATTTTCCAATAAATTTCTTTTGACATCGGAGCTTGATAAGACAGTGAAGATAACTTTAATCCAAAAAGTAAACGAAAAAATTCAAACTCCTGTGTCTAACAACAGCTGCCATGTGTACTGTCATTATCAAGTGGTATTTGCCAAAAATCATAATGTAGTCTACGACAGAAAGTATTTTAGCTGTAGCATCTGACAGTGTATCAAAAATATCATTTAAACGAGGTGAAATATCATCAAAACGATTTATTCTTCTGTTTTAATATCTTCTGTTTTAGAATTGACAGCCCTGAAGTTGTTCGCTATCGGATATTAGGGATTTTCTGGAGTTAATTATTTCTTTTTCTTTTTAAGTATCTACAAGACTTTTAAGTCTTTCTTTTACACAACCGCTTTCTACAAGTTAGTAAATAGCATGAATTCTTAATAGAAATCTTGTTTTAAAATCTGTTTTATATCTAGTTTTTTAAAACAAATTTTAAATTGAGATATTTTGTTTTAAAAAGAGTTGATTATATCGGTTGCCACGGATGAAGAATTGAAGCATATACTATGAGTTGTACTTTCAGTTGACTTGCTCCATATGTTTGTTGTTGTATCTGGTCCGATAGCATCTGGAAAGGACTGAAACTGTTTCTTCACCAACACACTCTGTGGTCCGGTACCGTGAGTCCTGAGTGCACTCAAGGATGGTCGTCCTTGATGAATTCAGTGTTGAGAATGTACACACTGGCTAGACGGTGTGTGTTGCCCTATGCAGACTGTGGGGACTCGGCCTTTTGGCAGGGAGGAAAAGACATAAACAGCAGGCTTTCTATTTAAATGGTTTATTGGTGCCAATCCCACAAAACCAGTTGACCAAAGACCAACTCTGTCGAGTTACAAAAATACAATGCTAAGTTTCCGCATTTCATATGCTGATTGATTTAAAAAAACAAACGCCATCAAGAAAAAAAAAAGAAAATCAATATTTTAGATCCTGGTCTGTGTCTTTTATATGCGTTTGGCCGTCCTTTTCTTCACGACAGTCTTTGTTTACATAAGTGATATTTTCCCGAGTAGGGAGGTCCCGCTATATTTGCATTGCATCGGTATTTGCTATTGTTAAGTTCGTTTTCTAGCTGTTTGACACGCGCGTCTTTTTGTCGGAGGTCTTTGTGTAAATCACGAAGCCTTTCTTGTAAGTCTTCTACATATGGAGGAAACTCTAACAACACGCGATTATTTTTATTTTCAATCGTTAGAGCGTCTAGTTTTTCCATAAGTTCACGTAGTTTCTTATCTTTGATAATTAGTTCATGATTTAATAATGAACACAGCTTGTCTGAATGGCGAGGTTTCTAATTTTTGTTTTCATTGTTATAAGCCCGTCTATGACGGAACGTATTATGGTATCGCGCAGTCCGTCCGTATGTCCACACGTCGTACGCTAACTCGAGAATGCTTTCAGCATTTTTAATGAAACTTTTGTGAAATGTATGCATCGAAGGCAGAAAGCTCCCTTTCGTTTTTGAGATTCTCATGTTTTCTCGTTGCGGAGTTATTGGCCTTTAATTGTCAAATTTAAGGAATTTTTTGCATGTTGTACAATAACTGAAATTTCCTTTAAACTGTTTTGATTGCTCTTTTGTGAGAAAATGATTTGTCAGTCAACATGTCCAAGATTAGTGGTTTTCTCTGGAAAAATTCCAGAAGTGCCCCCCTCAAGACAATTGAAAGAGTCTTGAACCTCAGTAAACTCTATTGAGATCATTAATAAAGTTCTTGTATGTGATATCTTCTCAGTACTACAGATTTAAGTTTTATTAAGTTTTTTTTTAAAGTTCTTGTCTTAATATTGTTTAACATTGTCAGAAGCCATTAGTTGACTTTTTCTTTAATACACATTTTTTCTAGAAATTGTGACGTAAACATTTTCATAAGAAAATTCCACACAAACAAAAAGAGAGATTGATGTTGTGGTACATTGACAATCTCAGTTAAATTCTAATGTTTTAACAATTCTAAAATTTGATTTTAGGTTCACACGAGTCATGACAGAAAGCACCCTTTCGTTTTTGAGATTTCTTTTTTGTCACTGCGGAGTTATGGGACTTTAACTGTCATATTTAAGACATTTTTCTGCATGTTGTATAATAACTCAAGAATGCTTTGAACAATTTGAATAATTTGAATGAAACTTTTGTGTTATATTTGTATCCATGGCAGAGAGCTCCCTTTTTATTTTTGAGATGCGTATGTTTTCTTGTTGTAGAGTTATTGGCCTTTAATTGTCAAATTTTAGGCATTTTTTTTACATGTTGTATTTCAAAAATCATTTGAACTTTTTTATGAAATTTTTGTGTTATATTTGTCCTATAATCAAAAAGGTTTGTGAATAAACATTGAGAAATAAATTTGTTACTTTTGTTTCAAAAAATATGTTTCAGCTAAATGACAAGTTGTTTGAGATATTAAAAAAGAAGTTTAAATATCTGACGGGCGTATCATGCGCTCCAGGCGCAGCTGTTCATTAACTTTAGTTCTCCAATAATGTAGTCTTGAATAATTTTCTGCTTCTTGATTTTGAATTTTCATTGTTTAGTAGTTTTGTAATTTCACTCCTCAAGTCAAAATTTTTACCCCGTGTAATATGTAGTTTTCAACCAAATTATCATTTTCAAGTTTTTGACTTGAAGGTCCGAAACTGTTTGTTTTAGGTTAATGACATCCAGGTATGTATGGGGAAAAAATCTGAAATTATTTTAATAAGCCAGGTTTTATCTAGCATACTTAACTGTAACTGAAAGTCAGAGATAAGGTTTATTGCATTGTGTATATTGTCCAAAATTATATGTTAGCTACATCAAATACGGTAATTCCGTATTTTATCCAAATGGCATACAAAGTTGCGAAACCACAAAAATATTACAAAACAAACGGTTTTCCGTTAAAGTCAAAACATCAATCACTTAACATAGCTCAGACTAGACTACCGAAGCAGTGAGAAAACTTCTTTACATGAGTAGTGTACTAGAAGTGGTTGAGCATCAAAGCGTGACCAATATGGCGGATAATGGCGGCCGTTTCCTTAGTAACGGTTACTCCTATAGAAACAATATGGCGGTCTTAGTAACAATATGGTGATTGTTGTCTTAGTTACAATATGGCTACTCTCATGGAAACAATATGGTGGTCTTAGTAACAATATGGTGGTCTTCCTTAGAAACAATATATAACGACTGTTGTATTAGTAACAATATGGCTATCCTCATAGAAACAATATGATGACTGTTGTCTTAGGAACAATATGGCGACTTCTAGAAACAATTATAATAGTCTTAGTAATGACTACTTCCATAGAAACAATATGATTAGCTCCCATTGAAACAATATATTTTGATCATATCTTAAACAAAAACTTAAAACATTTCTTATGTAATTAATGTTTCAGCAACACAAGTATAACATAACTTTTATTAAATTGTTAATAAATTGTATTAATGTTGAGAGAGGATAAAAGTTGAAGAAGAGCTTCAAGATTTGACTAGGGAATTAATTTACATGATTATGAAACATTGATACTGGACATAATATCAAGAAGGGGTTTGAAATTAAAATAGAAGTTAAAATACAAATGACACAAAAGTGACATTACATTTTGTGTTAAGCACTTGAATTCAGATTCTGATTAACATGTAAAGTAAATTAACATTAATTAATGGAACATTGTATCTGATAAATTGGATTTAATTGTTCTTAACAGTGAAGGGGCGGTATGTCCCGAGAACTCCTCTAATTGCAACTCATCAGGTTACTATTTAACTAGTCAGTTAAAGAAACTTTCAAGTAGCTATGGTGTGGTCCGTTCAATTGTTCTACCCAGGTAAAGGAACGTTCAAGGATGTTGTTTTGCTGTTTCAGTAAATATAATCAGTAGTTAATTTTAATTGTTAACCTTCACCAGTTTATTGCCTGTAACTAAATATGTATTATGAACTACTAAATAATAATTATAATTATAATTTTTGAATGAATTTATGGACATTTTTAAGGATAAGTATGATTGTCAACCTTCACCAGTTCATTGACTGTAACCCAATAGTGTTTATTCCTTTATCTTTTACAGCTTAATGAAATTTTAACCTGTCTAATCTTAATATAGATAAATAAAAGATAGCCTTGTTTTGTTATCCTCAATATCATAAATCTAAAGTTCAAACAAAGTAAAAGTAACACTATGGGAAAAGCAGTTCATGACTATTAGGATATTGAACTGATCAAACTTGGAGAAGACTTAACTAATCAACAAAAAAGAAACTACATTTTTTTTTTGTTTAAATCTAATTTATATAATCATATAAAACTATTCTTTATTAAACAATATATACATCCAATACAAAATATTTTAAATTAAAGACAACATTTTAGAAAAAAAAAAGCCCTGAGTGTATATATATCAATTTAAATTTTAGGAATGTTTTCCATATACATTAAATGAGAACAGTGGTAGTAAAACATTCAAAATACTGAAAGTTTAAAACTATCTTCAAATATATTAATGTTACAAATAAATCTTATTCAATTAAATACCCGCATTTAACATCAAATTGGAAGAATGAGGATATATACAGTACAGGCCTGTCGAAAGTTTAACACTGAGCTGACGAAAAGGAGCCGAGACTCGGCTGCCGATGGGCCGAGCTGTGGACAGCTAGTGGCCGAAAAGTTGTCAACTCTCGGCCCCTCGGCAACTGCAACTGTCCACAGCTCGGCCACTCGGTAGCCGAGTCTCGGCAACACATTCGGCTCCTCGGCACTTTGAACTGTCCACGACTCGGCAGTTCATTTGGCCTCTCAGAATTCGAGTCTCGGCCACTAGCTAGCCAGTGTTCTAATCATTAACATCTGAGAGATTAATGTTTCACTGTATATTTAAAATAATAAAATATATCAATCGGTAATGATAAAAACTTTAAAAAATAACAATAATAAATATTTTAAAAAAATAATGATTTTAAAACAAATAAAATAAAATCAAATAAAATCAAATCAAATAAAATCAAATCAAAATAAAATAAAATAAAATAAAATAAAATAAAATAAAATAAAATAAATAAATAAAACCATTAAATAAACGGATGGTGGAAAAGTAAATATGTGATTTTTTTCAGCAATTTACATCTGAGAGAGATTAATTGTATATAATAATAATAATAATAATAATAATAAAATATATCATTCGTTAATGATAAGGAATATAAGTGCAAATTAAATAAATAAAATAATAATAAATTTAAAAATAATAATAATAGAAATAATAAAAATAAATAAATAAATAAATGAATAAATAAATAAATAAATAAATGAATAAATAAATAATTAATAAATAAATAAATAAATAAATAAATACCCTTAAATATATGGACGACGGAAAAATAGATATGTGATTTTTTCCCCCAGAATTGCATAAATCTTTTATATTCCATTATGGAGCGGGAATTTTAAACAAAAAACTGGACTTATGCCATCGCAGTTTTAATTTAGTCATTAAATGTACCTATACAGGTAAACATCACGTGTCATAATCCTAATCTCTTAATCCCCTGGCATCATCAAATACCTGGCCTCAATACGCGAAGTACAAAACCTTCTCAGTACCATGACAAAAGAATGTTTTAATTAGACACATTGTCTCCGAGATCGGCCAGACTCCAACACCTGTCATCAAACTTTTGATTTAGAAAAAAGTCGTCTAAAACGCTGCAGAATCTTGTTCACTGACACTGTTGATATATAAATATTATCTTCTCTACTAATTTTCTTACTAATCTCTCTTTGACTTATTCCAGAGTAAGAAAATCTCACAATTTTCTCTCTAAAATATTTCGATATACGCGTAACTGCAGGCATGTTTAATGAACTGATGTTTTCTAGATAACGATCAAGGGGTTGAGTGGCCGAAAAAGTGCCGAGGAGCCGAGCGGCCGAAAAGGTGTCGAGCAGCCGAAAAAGTGCCGAGCAGTCAAAAAGTGGCCGAAAAACAGCCGAGCGATAGACAGTAGCTGCCGAAAAGGTGCCGAGCTGTTGATTACTACTGGCCGAGACGTAACTGCCGAGGGGCCGAGACGAGCTGCCGAGTCGGCACTGAAGTGTTTAACTTTCGACAGGCCTGTACTGTATCACTACAAAATATTTTAAATTAAAGACAACATTTTAGAAAAAAGCCCTGATTTAAATTTTAGGAATGTTTTCCATATATTAAATGAGAACAGTGGTAGTAAAACATTCAAAATACTGAAAGTTTAAAACTATCTTCAAATATATTAATGTTACAAATAAATCTTATACAATTAAATACTGGCATTTAATATCAAATTAGAAAAGTGGGGATATATATCACAACATTCAAAAGTCTAACCAGTATGTAAATACTGTTTTGTTAATTTAACATTGAGGAATGTTTTCATACAATGTATGGAACATAAAATAATACCGAAAGTCATCACATCTTATTGTGGTGAAATATTAAAATGAACTTCAAATAAAAACAATACTGAATTTTAATATACATATCACAAAAACAAGGACAAAATCAAACAAATGCAAGCAACATTGGTTTTCAAAAACATACATAATCTGAATAATAAAGAAAAGTTTTTTTAAAAAAACTAATTAAAATCACAAATATACATCATTGGTTCAATACAGGAAAATAAAAAATCTTTAACAATCATCACTTTTAATTTTTAAAAAATATTATAACAGGAATGTATAATCACTTCACCCTGAGTATTTCTCAATCAAGTAATGCATAAACAGAGAAAAATAAATAAGAACAAATATGCCACTTATTTCTGAACAAACATCACACGCTCAAACACCTTATATAATTTTTAAATTTCAACAATATGTAAATATCAAACAACTAGTCTTAATTTATAGACTCAAAGTATACAAAATGCATTATGACTAGAATGACTTACTATTATAAACAAGTAGCCTTTAAACAAAGACAACCTTCAAGACAGGTTCTACTGTATAACTTTTAACATAAAAACAAATTTAAAAAGAACTGAAACCAATCATTTACATACAACATTTGACACTAAAACAAAAAAAAAGAAAACTGATTAAAACATCACTAGCAATGTACAAAAAATGTTAAACTATTTAAAAAAAAAAATCACAAATATACATCGTCACTACAGAAAATAAAAACTAGTTGAAACATCATTAAATAATGAAAGTTATTTACTGTCGTAATATTAAGTTTTTTCTAAAGTGATTGTTTAAAAACAGTTAATTAAAATATTTCTTTTTTTCAAAACAATTTTAAAACACTTACTTTGAATAAAACCTATTTTTTTTTTTAAAATATTCAGTGCAGTGATAATGTTTCAGAAAAATAATATAAAACGTTTTAACAAAAATCTTATATGAACTAGTTGTGTTGTAAAAAGGAAAAAATTATCTGAAATTAATAATTTAGTCTCCGTGGACGGCGAATATTCTGACGGTTTCTTAAAATCATTCTATGTCGCGGCTGTTCAACGTTTTCAGGTACAATATTTTGAGGTTCAATATTTAAGGGTTCAATATTTAGAGGTTCAGGTAGTATCCGAAACAAATAGTTAAGAATCTTTCAAAAATAACAGTTAAAATAATGACAATTTGGTTGAAAATAAAATCTGTGACAATCATGAGGTAAAGAAAAATGAAATTCAAAATGATGGTAATATGGTCAAATATGAATTTTAACAATCTAATGCATATCCATGTAATTAATGCTAAAAAAAGGCGTTTTACACTGTCATCATCTGAAAGAAAAAATATTTTATTAAGTTTATTAATCAAACACATTTTTTAAACAAAGTGTCACTAGAGCTAGATCTAGAGCTAGAACTGTACTGAAAAAGTGGGTTCCGAATTGTGCTTGGTTCACTTGTGTCTATAAATATAGCGCTTGGTTGTCGATTTTCAAGTTCTAGTTCCTCTTGGTTTATAGCAGCAGAGTTCCGTCGTTTTTTTTTATTAAACATATAAGAACAGTTATGAATATAATTAAAGCGATAGGCACAATCACAGCTGGTAGAATTATATCTGTGAAATAAACAATATTCCATTTTTGTTACACTCTACTATCTGTTATATTATTGTCTAAAGCAAAACTATTTGATGTGACAATTGGTCCATCATGTTGCAAACTATCAAGATCATCCATTGATGAAGTATTATAGAAAGTTTTGACATGTCTGTTTATGTTATTTATTTTTTTAATAAATATTACAATGAAAACAACAATTAAAACAATAGATACAAAACTGATTACTATTAAGATAAATAAATATATTGAATCTTCCTCAAATAAGTTAACTTTATTTTCAAATGTTTTGTTTTCAGTATCATTCAAATAATGATTATTTGTCACATTGATTATAGGCTGTAAAGATCTTGAATATATTTTATTAGTAATGGTAAAATGTGCTAAATTTGTAGTTTCCTTGACAAGATGTTTGCTTTGGTTTTGTGACAGGAAAGGAAACTTGAAATATGTTGAAAATATGGGTTGGTTAGAAAAGGTGTGCTTACCAAGGAGGGAACTAGAGGTTTGTTCGTCTGAAATGGTACTTCTCTCAGACGACATAGTAGGTGGTGCAGGAGAGGTAGCTGAGGCGGTGGTATAAGTCGGAGTACTAAATGAAGAAGTTGTATAGGCTGATGTAAAAGTTGACATAACTGTTGATTTTTCTATCCTTGTTGTTGAGATAGTTTTACTGTCTGTAGTCTTACTAACTGTAGTCTTCTGCTGAAAAAATAAATGTTAAGAAGGTGACACATGTATTTTTTTTATATACATAAAACCATAAGACTACTACTTACTTAATTTGTGTTATAATATTAATAAGCAGTCACAACTGAACCATTTCGAATTGCTAATCTAGTTTACTACATACTACAGAAAGAACGATTAAATGTTTAAAATTTAACTTGTTAGAGGGAAAAAAAATGCAGTAGTCAAATCGAGACTCGAACCCGGGACGGACTGAACTAATCGGCTAAGTACCTATTGAGATCGGTGGTTAATATTAAATTAATTGGTCAAAGGGAGGCAATTCAAGTCTTGGATTTGGTTCGATTGTCTCCTCTTTACATGTCTATGTAATTGTTTTTAATCTCCATTATATCCCACTCCATTTATTGTAATCGTGTTCAAATTATGAACTTTATTTTGTAATAATTGTTTTCTTATAAATCAGGATGATTTTGCTTAATTGAAATATTTTTTTGAAATTACTTTCTTATAAATCGGGGGTGATTTTGTTTCATTAAAATTATTGAAACTCACCAAGCATAGTTGTTTGTTTAAAGAAACATGTTCTGCGAATGTTACACTGGAACATGGTAGGTCTGTATGAACTATCGTTAGCTGATTCAAATTTGGTAGGCTCTTTCTAATGTTGTTAATGTCAAAACTGCTTCGAAAAAATCTGTCAAATTCCAGTCTTTCTATCATTTGTAATCCATCAACATTTGTTTTAACTAAGTAAGTTCCAGTTCCACGAAACCTACAAGTTAACATCACTCCCAACTTTTTACAAACACCTCTATCAGGAGTCATATCAAACTCGGCATTACAGATAGAACAAGTATAGATTAAAAAAAAGTAGCATCCGCATCATCAACGCCATTGTTTTCCCGTTCTTTAGATCACGTGATACTGCGTAAGATTAGATAAGATAAAGCAGAGATGTCTCTGGATAAAGATGGGTTATTGATAAAAATGGGTTAATGATAAACACCAATGTTAATTTTTAAACTACTATAACTTAACTCGTATTATTAGCATTTTATTATTTATACAATTAAGTTTAATAAATAAATAAGCAAGTTATCTGTGAAAACTTATTCATTCAATCGAAAACTTACAGGTTTTGTTCTTTTTGAGCTTCTTATATTTTAGGAGCATCATCATCAAACATAAGATTTTTTTTGAATTTTTTTAATTTTTTTTTCCCTTCATCTCATATCTTAGTCATATATCACAGTATTCAAACATATCTTTATGCTCTTACGATGTCATAAATGTATTTACTTTAATTAATTAGGAGACGGATTTATATAACGGTTTTTTAACCATTATTTCCGAATCCTTTTCACTTCTTATGATAATGTTATTTGTTATGAGTATTTGTTGTATACATGTGAAACTTTGATGAAATAAATACTGTTTACACTAAGTTAATTTTATTTAGAGATTCATAGCTTAATTTAGACTTTAATTTTTATTTTAAAAAAATATGTCAAAATTTTGTTTTCTAAATTTTAGAGATTCATAGCTTAATTTAGACTTTAATTTTTATTTTAAAAAATATGTTAAAATTGTTAAAGAGATTCATAGCTTAATTTAGACTTTAATTTTTATTTTAAAAAAATATGTCAAAATTTTGTTTTCTAAATTTAAGAGATTCATAGCTTAATTTAGACTTTAATTTTTATTTTAAAAAAATATGTTAAAATTGTGTTTTCTAAATTTTCTCCAAAGTGCGCAGTTCGTTCTTAAGATTTCTTTCTTGCTTTCGCGCATTAGTGTATAAATCACGGTAACACACTATTGCGTTTGTTTTCAGTTAACCCTACAATTTTCTGTATTAAACCGTAACATGTTTACACCCTTCTTTTTTTGATGGACGTATATATTTTGAAAAAAAAATTACCGCATGCGTATTTCACGACAGGTTAAAGTTTATTAAACAATTAAAATTTTACTAAATCTCTTGTTGGTTATTTTTTTCTAGAGTGGGAGGTTTCTTCCATTTTACTCGGATATAAATACTGTACACACATGCAAAATTTCGCATCTGCCGCTCCAGATTTGAAAAAAAAGGCAAACAACGAAAGATTCGTTTTCAGTCATAACGTGAAATCGGACGGGCGACTGGAATTGAAAACTCGATTTGGTAGGCAGAAATCTCTAAATATGTACAGAATAAATGGTTACTTTTATGTAACCATTTATGATAATAGAGCAAACAAGAAAAATGACAAAATAATACTTGGATTTGACGAACTGGACCACCTACACAAAGTTAGATGTGCGATGGAAGACTTAAAAGTCTCGTTTGATGAGGTATGTGATTAAAAAATTTTTTTTACGAAAATGTTCATAAACGCAACAAATAATAAATAAATAAATAAATAAATAAATAAATTTTACATAACGATTAACAATTTATATGAAATAAATTTAGTGTTTAACTAAAACCTGATACATGCTATTCATATTTATATTGAATAGCATGAAGATCCAAATGCTGCAAAATGCAGATCCAGTGTCAATCCCACAGCCAAATATACAGTTGACTATACCACAACCAAGTGCACAGCCAAATATACAGTCGACTATACCACACCCAAGTGTTCAGCCAATCACTCCCACACCGAAGCCTCAGTCACGTTTTGCAACGCCTAGTGCCTTGCCACCTTATCCAAAACGATTGCTTATGGTACAGTCTAGCGATAACAAGCGAGAGGGTGACTCGGAGACAACTACCAAAAAAGTGAGAGTAGAACCTGCTGTAGAAAACGTAGACTATTTTGATGAATTGTTTACATTTCCATCACAACCGTGTTAATTCGTTAAACATTTATAAACATAATCATTTTCATCCTTTAATATCAATTATAATCTGTTACTAATAATTGTCTTATTGTAAATCCGTAAATATGGAATTCCGTTCTTCTATTTTAATTTTATACTGCTGTTACTTCATTTCCGGAAAAAAGCGTGTTTAGGTAAATTATGAAAATTTTAATGTTTTTCAAGCTTTATTTCGAAAACAATGTCACTGATTTTCAATTTATGGATCCTTTTTATAACCGATTAATGTTTTATGACCAAAAATCATGTATATTATATACAGAATCGTTGTATCTTGCAGGTTAACCTTAATATCAAGGGAGGGGGGGGCGAATCCCACTCTGGATAGATTCCAGTGTGAGGAATTTTGTCAGCTAGCTTGCCGAAGGTTCGTGGTTTTCTGTAGATTTTTCTCCACTGTTCATGAAATCGACATAAGTGAAATAACCTCGATAGAGTTTAATCATTTAATCTCTCTTCTCTCTCTCTCTCTCTCTCTCTCCATATGTAAATAACACTAAAACAATGAATCTAGAAATCAAATTTTATTTTTTCAATTTATATAGTTAAATTTACAAAAATTACTATTTCCAATAAGACATTCTAAATGAGAAAATGTCCATAAGCTAAAGTTTCAAAATTATTTTTTGCTGCATATCTCTTGTCATCATAACTTAATAGACTTGTTTTAACCACATGGTTCATGAAAAGTTTGTGATTTTCACTCCTTATTAAATTCATTTCACTTTTATGTAGAGCATCTTCAAATAAACAAGTTTTATAATGTTCATGACATAAATTTTTCTCAATAACATTTTTCACAACTCCTTTACAACATTTCTTTTCCTCCTCTTCTCCAATCAATAAACTATAACATTTAGCTCGGAGTCTAACAAATTCTGATATAGGTTTACCTGTAAGAAAAAAAACTTTCATTATATATGTTAAAATGTAAATGCAAATCAAATCTTCCATCTTCACCTACATTTCAAGGGTCTTTTTTAGTTTTTTTTTTCTTTTTTTTTTTTTTTTCTTTTTTTTTTCTCAAGCGGGTAGGGTTAGTGGGCTTTAGCTTATTCATTATTTTTATAATTTGTGACGGTAATAGCTTGAGAAAAATGAAATTTAAAGTAGATGAGGATCAGTTCATTGAAATTCCGACCCGCCTGATCCAAATTTCTACATTTTTAAAATTGCAGGAGTCTCATAATGAGTCTCATAATGACTCCATTACATTCACACCAACTAATGAAATTAATATTTCACATATATGTTGTAATTTAGCAACAGTAGAAAAATTTGTTAATTCAATAGAAGTAGGCAGGTTTGATTTGCATAACATATATCCATTAGTAACTTATATCCATTTGTGTAATTATTTGGACCCGAAAGAGGATTTTGTCAGGACACTTATAAATTTAGATGAAATTACTGTATCAAATATAATATCTCTTATCCCTTTTCTTTATAGTCTTTTAACTTATAATTTTTCAAACATTTGTCTTGACATTGCAAAAAAATTCTAAATTAAGCATGTATATTTTCCAATTTCATACTACAGATTTAGAAAACAATTCAAGGCTCTTTTGGTTAAAAAGTATTATGAAAGAAAAACAGTTATTTCACCCTATCCAAAAACAAGTTCCTTGGATAATTTCTTGGGAATACCTTTGTCGGAGGTGTTTCCCAATCAAGGTTATATTCAAAAAGTTAAAATTTATCCTTTTAGAAAAAACGAGAATCAAATTAATTGAACTTAATTTTTACATGGTTATTTCAGTCTCCTTTTTTTAGACCGCCTGGCTACATATAAGACCACCTGCATATAAAGACCAATTTAACCATGCATCTCGGACTCTTTCAGGTTTAAATATTTCTTTATAATTCATATGTAATCCATATATAAACAATATTTAAATCATATATAATTTCATAAGGTTTATTCAGTTAAATGACATAAAAAAATCAACTTCACTGGTTTGACGTCCTGGTTGATAATTTTACTTGTTAGCAGAGTTTTACTGATTTTCATGGTTTGTACGCCTGGTTAGTAATTCTCTGCAATTTTTTCAGCTGAATAAATATCATATATCATCAATCATTTATAAGTTATCATTTACACTCAAGATTTATAAGAATAGATTCATACCTCCTGTTTCATCTTTTAAAACACCTGGTCTCTTTTTATTGGTCTCATCATACAGTGGATGTGTTTTGTCATAGTTTGAAAAATCAAAACAATGTTTCATTTGTCTCAAGTCTTTGTAAAAGTCATCACAATGAATTTCATACAAAAGACTGTCAGTGTCTGTAAAACACAGTTTAATATTATCTCCATACTTTGGTTTCATCTGGTTATAATGAAAGTCATACATCACATGTTTAGCTTTTTCTAAAATTACTGCTCCAATATAACTTGGTTTATTAAGAAATACATCCACTTTCTTGTTTTCCACAGTAACTAAATCTTCATTAATGATCTCGAATCTTTCAAAAGATGGTTTAGCAACATACTTCATAAGCAGTTTTTGTGTTTGTGCTAGCTTATATATCTTTTCGATTTCGAATACACTCCATGGTTTTTCCATAGACAGCATTACACATCAATTTAAAAAAATCTTTCTCAAATTCATTTTTTGATAACTTTCTTTTTTCGGAATTAAAATCAATGTAGGTTTTTAACCATGGACTTTGATGGTATTCTAAAACTCTGTTAATTTTGGTTAATTTCAATCCAAGTTTCAAATATAATTGTAAGTTTTTAAGATGTAAGATATAGTTTGATTTATCTTCTAAAGTTGGTATAAGTTTTTGCTGTTTGGTATTTTCTTATTTCCATGGTGCTTTTCCCATATTTCCTGATTGTGTGGTGAAATATTATTTTGAGTCAAAGTTTTATGAGAAGGTGCTAGAGGATAACAGTTATGGTTATTATGCAGTTCAGGTGGATAAATTAAATCAACATCTAAGTAATAACCTTTATTCCCATATGGTGGAATTTTCATGATGTCCAATTGACTCATTTCATCTTGATTTAACCAACGGAAAATTCCAGTAGGTAAACTTTGCTGCATGCAATATCCATACAAGTTATTTGCATCTAAATACATTAGATATGAATTTGGCATGCCTGGTTTATATGACTTAGGGAGATAGGGGTTGTTTGCTTTGGCAAATTTTTTTACATATCATAGACACACCACCTCGCATAGACAATTCAAACATGTTATACATGACTGGATCTGTTAATAGTTCCAAGTTGACGCCTGTCATTTTCAAAGCTGAGAACCATGCAAGTCCGGGTGCTGTTAAAAAGTGACAAGGATCTAGACCATAGAACTTTAATGACATATCCCTAAAGTTTTTCAAAAATATCAGCTAATAACAGTGAATCTGTTTTTACATATAAATCATGAAAGTCTCCAAGATTTTTCATGTTAAATGTTTTTCACACAGCTTTAACATGTTTAAAATCATCCTCAGAAATATGTTCATTTTTCAAATGGTTGTAAAAAGCACCTTTAGGTGGTAACTGAGTTTCCTTAAATTTATCATAGCTGTCTATATAGTCATAACAATAAATATTTTTTCTAAGAAGCAGCTTGCAAATGTCTTGATTTGAAAATTCTTTTTGAAACTGTTTAAATTTTTCAAATCCATCCACTGATAAATTATTTACAAGACTTTCCAGTGATCTATTCATAAATTGATAACTGTCAATAAACCTAAGGTTTCCAATAGAAAAAGATATGAATTTTTCCATATTTGATGCAATAACTGTTAGTTTTTTATCTTTGCATTTTCCAACAGCTTGACACAACAAGTGATAGTCAAAATTTCTACTATTATGCAGAACAACGGGAATAAAATGTGGCTGCTTCAGCTTTAAATTGCATGACTGGCAACTGGCACCTCTATAGTTGCTATAATCTGGTGAATTTACATCTGCATTAAATCCAAGAATGTTCATGATCCCTACATTTTATTTTATTGTTGGTAAAAGGAACATTGCAAACATAACAGTGTGTTGCATTTTGAAACATTTTTTCAGTCTGATCATTCATAATGAGTGGTTCTGGCTGATTTAAAATTTTACGGACATAGTTTTCCTCCAGAAACAGCATATTGAGAAATTTTTCTGCTGCATTTTAACCTCTATACACAACAGTTGGTTTTGAATACTTATCATTTGAACATACAAGCTTATAAGAAAAACCACAAGCTGTAAACTCTGTTTCTTTAAGAGTATTTAAGCTTGAAGAAGCATTCAGTTTTGTTACTAAACACTCAAAGTCTGCA
Organism: Tegillarca granosa; assembly: GCA_029721355.1. Lineage (NCBI taxonomy): Eukaryota > Metazoa > Mollusca > Bivalvia > Arcoida > Arcidae > Tegillarca > Tegillarca granosa. The sequence goes on from CM056609.1 coordinate 31,391,732, forward strand.
TAAATAGTAAAACCAACTCGAATTTGCTTTTCAAAACTTTTGAAAGTGAGAATGTCGTCCTTTCCTTCTGTAGGGTATGTTACTCGCTGAAAATCTATTTGTTTACAATAAGAATGATGATCTAAAAGAAGTTCTCTTCTTATAAATCCATGTAAACATCGTCGACAGAAATACCTTCTGTTATTAACATTTGGCTTTGTTGAACTTAAAAATCTGTCTAAATTTTTAATCCAACAATAATGTGTATTTTCACCTTCCTTACATAAAGCAGATCCATCTCGTTTAGTGCTTGATTATATTTTGAAAGATATAAGGGAAAAATGTTGCCATTCTCATATCCAAATACATTTACTGATGTATGTTGATTTTGTTTTTCAAATTTCTCGATTTGATTCAGTGAAACAGGAAATTCAATTCCATTCATATTTAGTTCATTTTCAAATGGTTTGTAATGATTTACTTGTTGAGCGTGATGGGCTACAGGATGGATGGCAGCTAATATACTCCAAAGAAAACATTTATTGTCATCATTTTTTATGTTAATTATGCTTTTACCAGCTTGAAGTTTTGATGGCAAGGTAATGTAACTTGAACCACTCAGAGGTAAGTATCTAACTATGTTTAATTCCATTTTGTTTACTTTGTTCATTCTCCAATTTGAGCCTCTGTGAACAAATTCTTCCATTCCTTGATTCATTTTTTGAAAAGCTTCATTAGCATTGTGCTCATCACTTTTATCATTTAATAAAGAAGTATATGTTTTGCTACGGAAATAAGGGCTTATTGTCTCTTTACTACCATCATCTAAAACTTTAGTCATTTCAACCTGTGTATTAACATACCATTTAATATCTCTCATTTTTTCTTTATTTAACTGAAGTTCATTCATTACTGCCAACTTTGCATCAGAAAAAACTTTAATAAATCATATTTTTCATCTTCATGAGGATGTATTTTGATAGAAAGTGCATTTCCATTTAAGGCACTTTGTGTTGATTTGTAATTTTCAGGTGTTTTAGGTCTAAAATTTCTGTTGAAATAATCATGATTACTTAGAACATTTGCATCTACTGTATCATTTTTATTTTGTATTTCAGATGATTGACCACCAGTCTGTATTTTCGCCATGGGATGCACTGCAGTAACATGATGGAAAAGAGATTCATAGTTTTGGAATGGTTTGTTACAATGTTTGCAAACGTAACATATGTCTATCTGCTTTTTACTAACTGATGTAGGTTTATCCATGTGTCTTGTATTAGACTTTTCCCATTTATACTGTTTATTACATTTAGAATCTTTTTTCAATTTCTTTTTTTCTATTTCTTCTACTGCAGCACATAAATTCTCTTCATCACAATCACTAAACAAATCCTCATCATTTATAACATCTAATTTTCGTTTTAAAGAATTGAGTTCTTGTTCTAATTTTACATTTCCTCTAGGATACATTTCCCTCAAGTAATTGACGAGCCTGTCTGCCATGATGAAAATCTTAACTTTAAATGAAAAGTTTAACACTGTTTGTTGAAATGCATACTTTTTTTTTTTTTACAGAATTGTCATGGTTACAAATGGAAGAGTCTACTTTGGAAAATGTAAGTTAAAATGATATAATTGAATAGTCCACTTGTTGCTATTTACACATGGTTGCCATAGTAATGAATCAGGTAACAATAAATAGTATGAGTCACTGGTTGCTAACATTAAGGAAATAGTTAATTTTGAATTTACATTGTTGTCATAGAAATTAACAATAGTAAGTATTACTCACTCTTTGTTAACATAATGAAAATAACCTACTTTAAGTGTTGATATTTTCATTGTTACTATGTGAATGAAATAATTCATCATATAGTTTAACAGCAAATATGTTACCAATATTTTTAAAAAAATTCAAAAAAAAAAAAATCATAAAAGTTATATTTTAAATGTTAACCACTTCTTCTTTATCTTTTTTTCCATTTTGTGGTTTTATTTTGGAAGTTTTATTGTATTTTTTCTTATCTGCATGCAACCTGTTCATAAATGTGTTTGGTGACATCTCTACATATGAAGCACCTTCTCCAATTAGATTTTGGAAATGTGGATCTTTCCTAATTCCGTGTTCCTTTATAGTTTTTTCTGTATACGTTTCATCTTCAATATTATTTAGATTAACCATGGAATTATTCATCTTTTCTTTTCCTGTTGTTTTTTCTTGTGAAGATTTAACTAACTCTTTTCCATCCTTTTGATCATCACTATTACATTGTTTCAATAATTGATGATAACGTTCTTCGGGTATTAAAATCAAGCTTTTTGCCATGACTTTAAACAGATGTGTATGAAAATGATCAATAAATTCTTGATTTTCAAAAGCAAGAGCTTTCTTCTTTGGAATGATAACTTTGGCATCACTATTTTGCGAATGACAGTTTTATGCTGTGAAAGTACTTTTATATCTTCACTGCTTAACATACATACGCCATTCACTACATTGTAAATAACTTCTATCAGAATTTGTAGTTGATCTCTGGTTAAAGTCTTGTAAATATATGTTTGTTGTTTTGTTGTTAATTGAAGTAAACCTTGCAAGAAATATTTATGTAGCTCTGTCTTCATTTTATAGGTTCAAAGACTACTGTCATCTGACCTGGCAGAATGTTGGTTCTCAACTGAAATGTTTTATCCGTGTGAGGACTTAAATCTACCAACAGATAACCATACAACTTGGAGGTACTTTTTCTGTAAGCATCCATAAAGTACTTTAAACGTGAAGGGAAAATCTGTTTTCCAAACATCTGAATCTGCATCTCATCTCTATAATTTTTGAATAAGATGAAATAATGACAGCTTAAGTGAAATTGTTCTCATTGCTTTTCCTTTTTGATATAAGTTTTGTAAAATAAAAATAATAGTCATGTTAAAATGGTGAGAACCTACACAAAACATGTGTAAAATTTGTGAGCTGTCAACACTTTCCATCATTAAATCATCCAAAACAAGTAACTTATGGCCATCAATGTCACTCCATTCCTGCAAAGTTTCTATCGAGGGTAAACCTTTATGAAAACAAAGGTTTGAAATGGACTTTTCCATTTCATCATAGAGCTTTTGCCAAATGGAGTAACAAAAGTAGATCTTGACTGGTTTTTCTTTAAACATATCACCAACATTATGTAGTATTGTTTTTGTTAAAACACTCTTGCCAGAATTGGATGGTCCAACAATAGCAATTGAAGTTGGAGTTTCAAATTTTATGAGACTCTCATTTTCCCACCATTTATCCATCTTGAAGGTTGAAAACATAATAATGTTCTATTTCACTTTGTAAATTATATATACGAAAATAACACAATGTGATTACATTTCTTTTTATTTAAATAAAAAATATTCTACAACTTAATTTCACTAGTACACGAAAATACACTAAGTGTGTTAGCTAAACAACAAGCAAATTATTCTTGAATGAAATTATATACATACTGATCATTATTCACATAATCATTTGAAAAATTGTTAACAATAGATCTCATTGAAATTCCTCTACACCTATGCATAAGATAAAATAAACAATATTGACCACAAACTACTGTATTGTTGCTTTGAAGGCGTTTTTTATTAACAAGCTTGTTTGTAAACTGTTTCATAAATGCTTGGATAAATTGTGAATATATGTTTGGATTTTGACCATATGAATCAAAGCATTCCAGTATACCATCTGTTGTAATAAAGAAACATAACCAGTGTTTACCTCTTCCGCTGTTTAAGTCTGTATTAACAATAATTGCTTGTGGTTTTATGAGTTTATGTAAATTTGGAATTTCATTAACTGCAAAAACTCCTTTTACTACAAAATTCATTTTAGTGTCACATTGAATCGCACATCTTAATTGTTTAGTATTCATTCTAGAATAATGTCTCTAGAGGCACTTATTTCAAAATAACCAGGATATTCTGCATATACTATACAAGTAGTTGATGCAGGAAGAGCTGTGCCAAAAGTAGCTTCTAGTCGCACATTTCCTTGTTTAAGTAGTGTGAGATAATTTCCATCTCCAAAATTTGGTTCAATTGTATAACAGTATAGTGCATATCCTCCACTAATGCTTTTTCTTGTAAGACCATTATCTGAATCCTGTAACCATTTACCAGTAGCCTCCAACATGTTTATCAGAACTGGGATAACAGTTTTTCCTGTACTCTCATTATAATTTAATTTCATTACATTTCCAGATACTGGTACTGAATTGACATAAAGACCTATGGAATTTAGATTGAAATTTTCAAAGTTAAATGGATTTTTGCTGTAACTTCCACTGACTGCTTGTGAATCAACAAAGGTAATTACAACTTTATTTGGTTGTAACCCTTGAAACATGTTATCCCAAGTAAAATTCAACTGACCAGAAGGAATAGTCATCATCTTTACTTCTGTTTTGGTGTAAGGATACTTTGCATTAGTATGTCTTAAAACTTCGGCATGACCGTAAATAACCGAAGGAATTACTATTACCTTTGCCACTTTAAGTATTATATCTTCAATAACTATCTCGTAATCAGGTAGACTCTCACTTGTCATTAAACAAAACTCTGGTTTTGATCTATACAATTTCACACCGATAGCTACTTGATTTAAAATGTAACGATCTAAATTGAATAAGTCATGAAAAATTTGTCCTTCCATATCCACAAGTTTACTCTCTGCAAAATATTCAGACCTTTCGTAAAGTCCAGTATTTGCTCCAGTTTTAACATCATTTACATTCAATGTTCCATTGGGATCATCTGCCCATATCTGTCCTGATAGTTGAGACTTCTTAGCTTCTGAACCGTAGCATAACATTGACTGTATGAGGGCCTTGTAGGGATAGTGGTTAGTAGTAGAAGTGACAGATTTTGACTGAAGTGTAAGGTCTACTTGTGAGAATAATGACGACATAAATAAATTTACTGGTCCTACATATTCAGTTCCAACTAAATTTGCACCATCAGCTTTTCTTATTTTAGCTTTTACTTGTAGCTTAGAATGTTTTAAATCCACATACTGCATACCATTTTGTCCACTAATGATAAATTCAATTGGTGCATTTCCTGTTATTTGACTGATAGGTCTTACTTCTTCAAAAACTATTTTTTCTATAGCTGTTTGTGTGGGTGGTATACTAAACAAATTTAAACTTCTTGGTCCTGTCTCGGAGAATTTTCTGTTGATAAAACTGACATTATTAACTGAAGATATCTTTTATAAAATGAATGGTCTTTGGTTAAATTGTTTTGCCTCTTGTTTTTTTCTTCTTGATTACTTTCTTTTTGGTTAATTTCTTAATAGACTTTTTTTGGTTAAATTTCTTTTTGATTTGTTTCCGTTTTTGCTGAGAAGTTTTCTTGGTAGACTTCTTTACTGTTCGACGACGTTTTGAAGAACTAATGTTACTCTGCAAACTTTTTCTTTTAATACCAGCTCGTTGCATTTCATCTCTAGCTTGTTGAACAATTTGTTGTTGTGGTGAAATCATTGTTATGTCAACTTCATCTGCATTTGATGTTTTTAATTCTGGTAAACTGCTGTTAACATGTAACATGAGTTGAAATGTTTTACTAGAAATAGATCCACCTATTTGATTTCGGATTTTACCATCTTTCCGTGTCTCATTCAAATAAGGATTGATACTACCTTTAGCAGTTTGTTCAAAGTACTTGATCCATGTTTGTGGTTTAGGTATAAATATTTTACTTATATCCATTGTTTTTAAATGGAAAGGCTCGAAAGTGTAGTGTAACCGTTGTTGGATTGTCTATGAATGAAGCAGATTTACCATCCTGATCTGTTATATAGATTTCAATATCATAGATTTCTGATACTTTAAGATCGACATAAAAGGGTAGATCAAATATATAGCTCCACATTTTTGCTTTGCTATTGCCTAAATTTCTAAGTAGGGTTTTCCCTCATCATTAACAAAAGTCTCACCACATATACTTGACAACAAGTTCAAATGACTCCTTTTACTCTTTGTTGTAGAAATATCAGTTTCTACCACAGCTACTTTCCATAAACCATCCAGAATTAGTGGCTTTGTCAAATGTGTCTTAAAATTGAATGGGACATTTCCAGGATAATAGTCTTTTGATTTATCACTACTAAAAACCATGTAGAAACTCATGTCGCTTTAACATCAGAAACGTTTTTGACTTCTTTAGCTGGAATCCATTGATTATATTTAGAATTCCATCCCAAAAATTTAACAAGATACATCATTTGACCTTTTACCTTTTTCTTTTTTAAAACTTTTTCAATATCCCAAAGACTTTCTTTATCTTTCTTAACAAGTTGAAGTTCAGATGAGTAAAAATTGCCAGATAACTCTGTACCAAGAAAGTCTTTAACTTTATACATATTAATACCTTGTTGTCTATACCTCTCAAAAATTTTAAATATTTCTGTTGACCATTGTTCATTATATGACCGCTTAAATGTATAATTGGTGTAGGAAACTCTAACAAGATCTCCCAATTTAAATTGGAATGGAGTAGACTTCTTCTTATTCTTAAAATTTGCAGGGTTTAAATACATATAAGCCCATAAATCTGCTTCGTTTAATTTGGTAACATCTTTTGGTGTAATGTTATTTAATGATTTGTGTGGTGTGCTGTTGTAAGTCGATACTATATCTTGTAAAATATCTATATATCTGTATGTTCTGCTTTTTGTGAAATATCTGTACATCATATTCTTTATTGTTTTTATCACATGTTCAGAATAATTTGCCTTAGTTTCTGAATTTTGAGTTGTAAAGTGGTAAATACCTTCATCATTAAGAATTTTTTTTACAATTTTATTTCGAAATTCAGAACCATTATCTGTACGTAGTTTCTTGCATATTCTCCCCTGTGAAAATATTTGTTTTAATGCTTTAGCTACTTCTGTTCCTGTTTTATTTTTCAGAGATTGAATCCAGAGAAAGCGACTGAAGATGTCAATGACTACTAAAAGATATTTTACACCATCATTATATTTTGAAAGTGATGAAACATTTGCCAGATCTGCATCAAATTGATTATCAATGCCTGTGACAATAACTTTTGCCCTGTGAAATTTTCGTCGACTTGGTTTCTGAAGACTATAGCTATCTTGATTCTGTAACCATTTTCTGATGGAATTTTTACCAATGTTATGAAATCCTCGTGATTTAAGAACACTATATATTTTATCTGGACCTAAATGTGCTCCTGGTTGTGATGTATTATAATAAATTTTATGTAGTAAATCATTTTGTTGTTTGTTTTTCTTGATCCTTTTATCTACAACATAATGATTCTTTTAAAAAAAATCCTTGTGAGCTCATTGGTTTTAACAAAACATTCTTATCGCATCTAATATTAAGTTTTGATGTTGCAGGAAGAGAAAATGTTGTCATTTGGCTCTCAGAATAAGTGAAATAACCTTGACTAAAGTATAAAACTGTAATTAAGTAATTCATGTGACAATGTATGCATTGAAGTAACACAAAATGATACTATCTGAAAAGAAAATTTAGTTTCCTTGTAGGTTGATTTGATTTCTATTATCATACAGGTGTAGAGCTTACTGAAATAATCTTGACTTGGTGTAAAACACCTAAACCAAACTACTTGCATATTTTATTGACTGTAAATATATTTAAGTAAAAAGAATGATGCCATACCAGTTAATCTTTTTGGAATTTATTACACTTTATAGCATTGGAAGGAGAAATGATAAACAAACAGTAAGCTGGAATATTCATTTATATATATCTCTGTAAAACATTTGATACATACATACATACATACATTTATAAATAAAAAGCAAAAATTATAATTTTACCCTTTCCATGTTTCTGAATAGACATCGCTTACAAATGAAATGTTGCACTATCAAATTAAGAATAAGACATAACTGTTTTCTTTCACTATTAAGTATGTTTTTAAAATGATTGTAAATTTGACTATTTAAGAATATTTCAACATAGATTAATGTCCATCACCAGCAATGCGATCTAACTGAATTAACTTGTTTACTGTTTCATATTGTTTATCCTTCCACTGTTGAGTTTTTGGAATATTTTCTTTTCGCCAATCAGGATCTTGCAGAAACAAAATAAATTTGTCTATAAATGAGTCGGGAATATTAGTACATCTTATTTCAACATTCCAGTTGTCTACAACATAAAATTCCTCTACTTTATCCAATGCCTCTTCAAAATATAAATCTAATTGCTGTTGTTCATCCAACATAAGACAGTCGTGCTGTTTTTGACTTCCATGATTAATTTGACAGCCGTAACAGTTTTCTACAGCAGTTGCTCCCAAACTCTTTCTTATTTCAATGGAAAATATAAAATTATAAAGGATTAATACATTTTGTGGTGTAATCCACATTAGAAACTTCATCTACAATAACTTGCTCTATTGCTTTCAAAAGTTCATCATTATCGTAATACATAGACATAGTTGAAAGTTAATTCTATGTGTGTTGAGTAAGAACAGCAAATGACGGTTTAAATACTATCACAAGTATTTCAAAATTGTAACCATGGATATATTATCAATATATCTGTATCTAGGGAAAGAAAAACTATCACAACTAAGACAACAGCTACCATATTGTTTCCATGGGTGTCGCCATATTAACAAGACTTGCCATATTGTCACTAAGACAACAGTCACCATATTCTTACTAAGACCACCATATTGTTTCCATGAGAGTAGCCATATTGTAACTAAGACAACAATCACCATATTGTTACTAAGACCGCCATATTGTTTCTATAGGAAGTAACCGTTACTAAGGAAATGGCCGCCATTATCCGCCATATTGGTCACGCTTTGATGCTCAACCACTTCTAGTACACTACTTACATGAAATTCGATAATAACTTTAAACAATTAAATTGCAGAAGAAATGTGAATATCCAATCAAATTACGCGAATTAAACAACATGTTGACGCTAGGTATTAGTCTGAGATAATTGCCATGAGATAATTATTAAGTTAAGCTGGTCGATATAAGTGTTAATTACGTCCTTTTAGAGATCATGATCATCCATTAGTTGTTTTAACAACATCCTCAAAAATTAAGAAAAATTGCCGAAAAATAGGCACGAATAATCTCAAGGAGTCCCTCAATCTATAGCTGACTTCTTACGTAAAAAAAACGTGTTGAATTAATCTGTATAAAAATACTGCAATGAATGAAAAATGATTAAATATAGAAAATAAGTTTTAAAGTAAAGTTACATAAAATTATAATAAATAAATCAAAACAAAACTTATTTGATTTAAAAAAGTTAATTGAAAAGTTTTGAATGTTTATAACCAAATACAATTCAAAAGTAGCACATGACAACAGTGAGAGATAACTCCACGTGAAATTTTTCGATATCGTCTTCAGGAATTTGAACGGCGTGCCATTTTTCAAACTCGCTTTTCATAAAGTGTTAAACACTCTATAATACATCCGATAAGTTTGAATTTCACATTTTATCGTAGAATAAAACGAAATTAAATTGAACTACATGAAAACGTAAATGAGAACTATTTAATATCTTATAGGTTTTTAGAACTGTTGCCAATTGACACGACTAGTCAGTTAAGTATGGAATTATAAAATACTAGTGGACAAAACTATACAGCTACGCAAGTTAAATTTTCGCTAGGAGAAATTTCAGCGATTTTTTTTTCACTGCCATTAAAGCAAAAATCAGCCACAAGAAAAAACATTCCGATATACGGAATAAATTTTTTGTAAAGACATTTGTAATAAAATGTTGTTAGTATTCATATAACGATCATTTTATACATAGTTCAAGAACAAAAGTCAAAGTCATGACTGCAATAGATTGTTTAAAAAGCCTATTTATTTTTATAGGACTAGATGATTGGATTACTATATATCAATATAATTTTTATATCAAAACAAACTTGTTATTATTAGATAAATCAAAGTTTTAGTGTAGCTGTGACCTTGACCTTTAAACAAAAGTTCTTAAATTTTTATAACAAAACTTTACATATTTTATTAATTCCCATACAAAATGTATATAATTTACGATAATTAACATTCAATGTTTGCTTTTACAGCTATGACCTTGAACGTAAAACTAATCACAAAAAAATAAAAAAAAAAAAAAAAAAAAGAAACCAAATTCGTTGTTATGCCATTCCTTCAATCTTCTAATGTACATGCCTTTTCCAAATGTAAGTATTGACAAGATTCAAAAATCCCGTTTTTTACAACAGATGATCCGTACTCATACATCAAAACAATTATTCAGATGACACTTTGTACATATAGTGTTTCCCGTGATCATCAATACCGAATGCAATGGCTGGAAGCTTTCATATCGCGCAAATCTTCTTGTCTCTTCTTCAAAAATATAGTAGTGTTTCAAGCCAAACCCGATATGTTATATCAGAAGGTATAATTGTAATAAAAGAATTTCAATAACGTTATAAGAATTGCTCTGTATATCATATCTGTCAGTTTTTACGTTTAAAAGGTACTTGTTACCAAGATTTTTATCATAAATTTTTTACATACCATTTAAATATAACGATATTGCTAATAGTTTAAACATAATTTATTTGCCAGTCAAGAAAAATCATACAATGTCGTAATATAGCATCTAAATAGTAGTGACAAAAGGGATACAGAAACAAGTGTCACAGCACTTAAATAATAGTGACAAAAGGGATCCAGAAACAAATGTCACACAACTTAAATAATAGTGACAAAAGGGATACAAAAACAAGTGTCACAGCACTTAAATAATAGTGACAAAAGGGATACAGAAACAAGTGTCACAGCACTTAAATAATAGTGACAAAAGGGATCCAAAAACAAGTGTCACAGCACTAAAATAAAAGTGACAAAAGGGATACAGAAACAAGTGTCACAGCACTTAAATAATAGTGACAAAAGGGATCCAGAAACAAGTGTCACACAACTTAAATAATAGTGACAAAAGGGATACAAAAACAAGTGTCACAGCACTTAAATAATAGTGACAAAAGGGATACAGAAACAAGTGTCACAGCACTTAAATAATAGTGACAAAAGGGATCCAAAAACAAGTGTCACAGCACTTAAATAATAGTGACAAAAGGGATACAGAAACAAGTGTCACAGCACTTAAATAATAGTGACAAAAGGGATCCAGAAACAAGTGTCACAGCACTTAAATAATAGTGACAAAAGGGCTACAGAACAAGTGTCACAGCACTTAAATAATAGTGACAAAAGGGATCCAGAAACAGTGGTCACAGCACTTAAATAATATTGACAAAAGGGATCCAGAAACAAGTGTCACAGCACTTAAATAATAGTGACAAAAGGGAGCCAGAAACAAGTGTCACAGCACTTAAATAATAGTGACAAAAGGGATCCAGAAACAAGTGTCACAGCACTTAAATAATAGTGACAAAAGGGATCCAGAAACAGTGTCACAGCACTTAAATAATAGTGACAAAAGGGATACAGAAACAAGTGTCACAGCACTTAAATAATAGTGACAAAAGGGATCCAGAAACAAGTGTCACAGGACTTAAATAATAGTGACAAAAGGGATCCAGAAACAAGTGTCACAGCACTTAAATAATAGTGACAAAAGGGATCCAGAAACAAGTGTCACAGCACTTAAATAATAGTGACAAAAGGGATCCAGAAACAAGTGTCACAGCACTTAAATAATAGTGACAAAAGGGATCCAGAAACAAGTGTCACAGCACTTAATAATAGTGACAAAAGGGATCCAGAAACAAGTGTCACAGCACTTAAATAATAGTGACAAAAAGGGATACAGAAACAAGTGTCACAGCACTTAATAATAGTGACAAAAGGATACAGAAACAAGTGTCACAGCACTTAAATAATAGTGACAAAAGGGATACAGAACAAGTGTCACAGCACTTAAATAATAGTGACAAAAGGGATCCAGAAACAAGTGTCACAGCACTTAAATAATAGTGACAAAAGGGATCCAGAAACAAGTGTCACAGCACTTAAATAATAGTGACAAAGGGATCCAGAAACAAGTGTCACAGCACTTAAATAATAGTGACAAAAGGGATCCAGAAACAAGTGTCACAGCACTTAATAATAGTGACAAAAGGGATACAGAAACAAGTGTCACAGCACTTAATAATAGTGACAAAAGGGATCCAGAAACAAGTGTCACAGCACTTAAATAATAGTGACAAAAGGGATACAGAAACAAGTGTCACAGCACTTAATAATAGTGACAAAAGGGATCCAGAAACAAGTGTCACAGCACTTAAATAATAGTGACAAAAGGGATCCAGAAACAAGTGTCACAGCACTTAAATAATAGTGACAAAAGGGATCCAGAAACAAGTGTCACAGCACTTAAATAATAGTGACAAAAGGGATCCAGAAACAAGTGTCACAGCACTTAAATAATAGTGACAAAAGGGATCCAGAAACAAGTGTCACAGCACTTAAATAATAGTGACAAAAGGGATCCAGAAACAAGTGTCACAGCACTTAAATAATAGTGACAAAAGGGATCAGAAACAAGTGTCACAGCACTTAATAATAGTGACAAAAGGGATACAGAAACAAGTGTCACAGCACTAAATAATAGTGACAAAAGGGATACAGAAACAAGTGTCACAGCACTTAAATAATAGTGACAAAAGGGATACAGAAAACAAGTGTCACAGCACTTAAATAATAGTGACAAAAGGGATCCAGAAACAAGTGTCACAGCACTTAATAATAGTGACAAAAGGGATCCAGAAACAAGTGTCACAGCACTTAAATAATAGTGACAAAAGGGATCAGAAACAAGTGCCACAGCACTTAAATAATAGTGACAAAAGGGATCCAGAAACAAGTGTCACAGCACTTAAATAATAGTCACAAAAGGGATAAAGAAACAAGTGTCACAGCACTTAAATAATAGTGACAAAAGAGATCCAGAAACAAGTGTCACAGCACTTAAATAATAGTGACAAAAGGGATACAGAAACAAGTGTCACAGCACTTAATAATAGTGACAAAAGGGATCCAGAAACAAGTTTCACTGCACTTAAATAATAGTGACAAAAGAGATCCAGAAACAAGTGTCACAGCACTTAAATAATAGTGACAAAAGAGATCCAGAAACAAGTGTCACAGCACTTAAATAATAGTGACAAAAGGGATACAGAAACAAGTGTCAGAGCACTTAATAATAGTGACAATATGGATTCAGAAACAAGTGTCACAGCACTTAAATAATAATGACAAAAGGATCCAGAAACAAGTGTCACAGCACTTAAATAATAGTGACAAAAGGGATTCAGAAACAAGTGTCACAGTACTTAAATAATAGTGACAAAAGGGATCCAGAAACAAGTGTCACAGCACTTAATAATAGTGACAAAAGGGATACAAAAACAAGTGTCACAGCACTTAAATAATAGTGACAAAAGGGATACAGAAACAAGTGTCACAGCACTTAAATAATAGTGACAAAAGGGATCCAAAAACAAGTGTCACAGCACTAAAATAAAAGTGACAAAAGGGATCCAGAAACAAGTGTCACAGCACTTAAATAAAAGTGACAAAAGGGATCCAGAAAAAAGTGTCACAGCACTTAAATAATAGTGACAAAAGGGATCCAGAAACAAGTGTCACAGCACTTAAATAATAGTCACAAAAGGGATAAAGAAACAAGTGTCACAGCACTTAAATAATAGTGACAAAAGAGATCCAGAAACAAGTGTCACAGCACTTAAATAATAGTGACAAAAGGGATACAGAAACAAGTGTCACAGCACTTAAATAATAGTGACAAAAGGGATACAGAAACAAGTGTCACAGCACTTAATAATAGTGACAAAAGGGATACAAAAACAAGTGTCACAGCACTTAAATAATAGTGACAAAAGGGATCCAGAAACAAGTGTCACAGCACTTAAATAATAGTGACAAAAGGATAAAGAAACAAGTGTCACAGCACTTAAATAATAGTGACAAAAGAGATCCAGAAACAAGTGTCACAGCACTTAAATAATAGTGACAAAAGGGATACAGAAACAAGTGTTACAGCACTTAATAATAGTGACAAAAGGGATCAAGAAACAAGTGTCACAGCACTTAAATAATAGTGACAAAAGAGATCCAGAAACAAGTGTCACAGCACTTAAATAATAGTGACAAAAGAGATCCAGAAACAAGTGTCACAGCACTTAATAATAGTGACAAAAGGGATACAGAAACAAGTGTCACAGCACTTAATAATAGTGACAAAAGGGATCCAGAAAACAAGTGTCACAGCACTTAAATAATAATGACAAAAGGGATCCAGAAACAAGTGTCACAGCACTTAAATAATAGTGACAAAAGGGATACAGAAACAAGTGTCACAGCACTTAAATAATAGTGACAAAAGGGATCCAGAGAAAGTATCACAGCACTTAAATAATATTGACAAAAGGGATACAGAAACAAGTGTCACAGCACTTAAATAATAGTGACAAAAGGGATACAGAAACAAGTGTCACAGCACTTAAATAATAGTGACCAAAGGGATTCATAAAAAACAAGTGTCACAGCACCTAAATAATAGTGACAAAAGGGATCTAGACAAAGTATCACAGCACTTAAATAATATTGACAAAAGGGATAAAGAAACAAGTGTCACAGCACTTAAATAATAGTGACAAAAGGGATACAGAAACAAGTGTCACAGCACTTAAATAATAATGACAAAAGGGATCCAAAAACAAGTGTCACAGCACTTAAATAATAGTGACAAAAGGGATACAGAAACAAGTGTTACAGCACTTAAATAATAGTGACAAAAGGGATCCAGAAACAAGTGTCACAGCACTTAAATAATAGTGACAAAAGGGATACAGAAACAAGTGTCACAGCACTTATAGTAATCTGTTTCCCAAGCTAGAATGATTAAAATTATAAAATTTTCAAATGCACACAAACCGATTGTCAACAAACTGATATATAACTTATTACGCATATATTTATAAGTCGCAAATTCAACAAGTATCATTTAGTTTGAGCAAAAACGTTTTGTAAAACATATAAAATTTTGTGTTGATCTAAATATTTCTATGTTCTGTTGAACAGTTAAGGAAGTGTCGCCAAAGAGAAGTAAGTCAGTCGAAAGTGTATATGGTAATGTACGAAGTAGTCTGCCACGTATGTTCGAAAAGCGGTCCCAGTAAAGAAAGAAATGTTCTGTCGATTCTATTTCACCACATTCACAATAAGGATTGTCTATTATATTTTTGTAATATAGATGTAACCGAAGTGAAAATTATTGCGGAGTCTGGTGTGTAAGATTTGGGAATGCCTAACTCCTATGCCACAATAGGAAGGTGTTTTGCTTAGATTTGCATTGAGAGGGTTTTTAAAAGATGATGTTGTCGGAGTTTGTCGTATAGTTAATGGAAGTTTATTCCATTCCCTTTGGTTGAGGGCAAAAACTCATTATAATATGAGCTTGAGTGACATAAAAGAGTGGGTATTTGGTCAGTCTGTGTTGTTGTCCTATATTGTCGTTGTGGGATAAGGTCTGTTAGGTAGCCCTTTGTAATACATAAAACATTTTCTGAAATTGAACAAGTCTGTGTTTCCTTCTTCTGTTAGATAGAGTTTCCCATCCTGTTTAAGATAAAGAGCTTGTTTGGAGCATAGTTTTGTTAGACATGTTACAATTCTTGCAGCTTCAAGGTTAAGTTTTTCTAAATCATCTTGTAGGTTAATTAGAATGTTATCCCATACAATATTGGCATATTCTAGAATTGGGCGTACAAAAGCAAAATATAAGTTTTGAAGTGTATTTCTACAAAGAATGTGTTTGTATTTTCTGAGAATCTTTATCCTAATAGAAGCCTTTGAAAGTATGTAATTAATGTGACATTCTCAAGAACCATCGGAAGAAAAGATAATACCCAAATGTTTATGTTCGTTTGTTTCAATAATGTCTACATTGTCGAGGGAGAGAGTTCAGTGGATAGGTTTAATATGTCTAGAAATGACCATGCTTTCAGTTTCTGTGGATTAAAGGATTCTTACCATCTTTTAGACCAATCATTTATCAAACGAAGAGAATTTCGGGGTTTTCAATTATAAATATAGAGTTGTATCATCTGCAAAAAGCCGAATGGTTTCAGTGATATCACATACATGTCGTTGATAAAGCGTAAGAAAAGAAGAGGTCCAAGTATAGATCCTTGCGGTACTCCGGCTTGTATTTTCTGCCATTTAGAACTGTTGCCAAGATGTACAACTCTTTGTTTACGATTAGATAGATAGTCTGAGAACCAAAGAAGTGGGTTTCCTTTTATTCCATAATTTTGAAGTTTGTGTATTAGACCCTTGTGCCATACGGGGTCTCGGTGGCCGAGTGGTCCAAAGCGCACGCTTACGGACCACAGTGCCTCTCACCGCCTGGGTTCGAATCCCACTCGGGACAGATCCGGCACTGAGGTTTCCTCCACCATCGCAGAACTAATTGCTTCGAAATAAGTGAAAGAATCTTGACTGTGGCGTAAAACACCATTACTCCACTCCACTCCACTCCACTCCACTCCACTCCACTCCCTTGTGCCATACTCTGCCAAAGGCTTTACTGACATCCAGAAATAACTACCCTATTTTTTTATCTTCGTCTAGTGCTTTACGAAAAGTGTTTGTTAAATCTAGTATTCGATTGACAGTAGAATCACTCTCGATAAAACCTGATTGATTTTGAAAAATAGCATCGTGAAAAAAAGATAGTTATACACATATTAAACACACAATTTTTCATTGTTTTATCAAGTATACTAAGGGGTGGTATGTTATGAGTTTTATGTTTAAATCCTGTCAGAAGTTTAACTGTTTTCCACCAATCTTTCGTCTGTAAATCAGTTGAGTCCAATGGTGTCGATATGTTGTCACAAAATCTAGATTTAGCTGTCCGTACGAAGTTTGTACATTTATTTCGGAAGTGTCTGAAAGCAGTCGTGTTGAGGTCTGTCAGAAGTTTTAGCCCTATTGTGAAGTCTTTTACGTTTTCTAATCATTTGCTTTAAAGTATTGTTAAACCAAGGTGGATCGTTTGGTCGAAAAAAGTTTTTGTTTGGTATAGTGTCGGATGCAGTTTGAAGTATTGTGATTGTAATGTTTTCCGTCGTCTGTTCCAGGCTATCAGAGAAGTGGTGTTGCCAGTTATAGTTAGAAAGAGTTTCTTTGAAAGCAATAAGGTCGGCCCTGTCATAGCTCCAGATGCGTCGTGAGTAAGATGGATAGTGTTGTTTAGAGATTTTCAGGGAGGTAGAAACCGGACAGTGATACGGTCAAACGCTTAGTCCCAGACTTGTCCCAAAAGTCAGAACTGGAGTTTTGTGGTCTGTAAAAGGTAACAATTAGAATTCGAGTACTTCGTACTTTAACCTCTAACGAAAGGCTTTCATTGTCAGGAATTTCCAAGTTTGACGTTTTTTTTTAATAATAGGTATCTTTAACAAAAACAATAATACTACAACCGTTAGTCATTGTGTCTCTGTCAGCACGGTATGTTTCGAATGTCAGGTCATCGTTAGTTATATTGGGTTTAACCAGGATTCAGTAAGAGCGATTATGTCGTACGATAAGAACTCTCATTTAATCCGTAGTTTTTTGGGCATAAGACTTTGGACATTCATGTGAATGATAGAAAACAGATTAATATCTGAGCGCCCAGAAGAGTAAGACGTGATTGTAGAAGAAGAACTGTCGTGGTCGTTAAGTCCAGGATTTGATTCAATGTCGCCTGATAGGAGAATTTAAAAAATACAATCCATTGTAAAAAACAGTGAAAAAAATATTAGGGTACCGAGTAAGATGATATGTCAAAGTGTTAGGCTAAATATATCGTCTCATTATATAGATAAAAATTCCAAAAGTGAAAAAAATTCCTTACAAATTGCGAATGGCACCCAGACTGTAAGAATTTTTTTCCCCTTCATTCTCATTTTTGCACACCGTCTTGAGTCTACTAACATTAACTTACAAAATTTTCTGTATATTTATTAAAAAAAATCTAACTAATGGGGATTATTTAAATGACAATTTAGAGATATCAATGTGTCTTATCACGCAGACCTCTTGTAACGTTGGGGCCTCGGTGGTCGAGTGGTCTAAAACGCGTGTGTACGGATCACAACGCCTCTCACCGCCTGAGTTCGAATTCAACTCTGGACAGATCCGAGTGTGAGAAAGTTTGTCGGTTCGCTTGCCGAAGATCGGTGGTTTTCTCCGAGCACCCCAGTTTCCTCGACAATCCCAGAACTGACCGCCTCGAAATAACTGAAAGAATCTTAACTGGGGCATAAAACACCATTACTCCACCTACTTGTCATGTTCTCCGTTGTCCCCGGTCGTGCCGCTAGGGGAAATTTTGCAAATAATTATGCTAAAAACACTTCCGGACGGGAAAATTTAGAAGAAAAAAAAACAAAAACGGTAGTACTAAACAAGCAGAAAATTATCAAAATGCGATGTCTGGTAAAGAAAAAAAAACATTATAATTATTGACAAATTGCAAAAAGGATGAATATTCACATACAAGGTATAATTATTTTTCAACTGTTTGGCTTATGTTTTTTATCTATCAAACTTTTCGGCCCCTAGTGTCACTGATGAGGAATGATTTTCCGAAATGTGCACATATGGCACATCAAAATTTAGAAGGTATTTGATTATATATTTAAATATTGTGACAGTCGGATTAAACTGATGGCAAATTTTGGTTGTTTTTATAAATAATTCAAAACTTTTCCGCGTTACTTTGTAGAGTAGAAAATTGTTGTTAGTTAGGTTCTATATAATATTTAAAAATAGGGTGTGGTATTATTTGTGTATAGGTGTTTTGCGTGCTGCACGAAGTTTTTACCGAGTAGTATCAAGTTTGTTAAAGTATGTGTGTGTTATTCTAACCTTAGTCTTCACTCTGGTGAGAGTATTTTTCATTATTATTTATTTGGGAAGATAGGGCCCAAAAGTTTTCCAGAGTTTTTAACTTGTTTAGTTTTTATCTCCGGCTTTTAATGTTCTATATATATATATATATATATATATATATATATATATATATATTGTATGTTAATATTTACCTTAAAAAGTAATAAAGAGCCGTCTACAAATACCATAGGCTACATTCATGTATTACTTGTTTTAGTTGTAATTGTTTATTTACAGATGGTATGTTGTTGGTGTGTTTGTTTGGTTTTTCGTAAATGGTTTTGTATATAATAGACTATAGGTATTCATTGTACTACTGCAGAAGATTCTAACATATCCTCGACCACTGCGGTAGCTCAGTTGGTAGAGTGCTCGCGCCGTAAGTGGGAGGTCATGGGTTTGAACCCAAATGGATCTTACCCAAGACTTGAAAGTGGGTAGTGACTGTTCTTTCGCCAAGCACTCGGCATTACAAAATGAAAGTCACGTTTCTTTCGAATGGAAACTTAAAATAAACGAGGTCCCGTGTCACTGTAGGCTTGACACGATAAAGAACCCTGCTGTATAATGCTATCAGTGCAACGTACAGGCAAAATTTCTGCACTTTTGTCTATAGCTGGCGACGTCTCGATATAAGTGAAATATTCTTGACTGGAACGTTAAACACCATTACTCAACTCAACTTTTAGATTGTACCTTAGTAATGAAAAACATCATTATTTTTACCCAAAAAGCTGATAATGTCTGATTAGATGTAAAACACCACAACCACCCTACAAACCTAAAGTCAGGGACATAGCCTCCTTTAAGATACATGTAAAGACTATATGTTATATGATTTTGTCACGGGATATTCAATAAATATATGACCTCTATAATGAAAACAAGGCTTTCATGTGATTTTCAATACTTCCAATTTCCATATAAAACCTTCAAAATCTAGAAAAGGTCATGACCTTTTTTCTCTTTCTGGTCTTTTAAATTAAATTAAACTTTATTTCTTTTACAACGATTTAGAAACAAGTTGTGCAACTTACATTAATCTAGCTCGTTGGCCCGAATTGTAGCGCGCGTGAGGTCTTATTGTGGGAGGAAAACCGGAGAACCCGGAGAAAAACCCACATGCTCAAGCAGGTGACCTCATACCTTATCACAAACGACGCTGGGAATCGAACCCCGGTCGCATTGGTGATAGGCGGGAGCGCTAACCACTGCGCCACTTGAACACCCTGGTTTTTTTATCGCCTTGATGAAGTTTCAGTCCTGGTTGTAAGCTGTTGATGCTTTGTAGTAGTTATTATATATGACCAAAAGCCAGGGTCATGATTTTATTTCATTAATTTATATAATTTTGGAACTTTAGTTTCAATAATTTTAAACTGTTTGGCTTATGTTTTTTATTTATCAAACTTTTAGGTCTTAGTGTCAATGATGAGGAATGAATTTCCGAAATGTGCACATCTGGCATTTTAACTGGTATTTGTTATTTATTTTTTACTTCTATATCTACACTATATTGTATAAAATTGATATTCGGATGTCTAGTGTTGATGTTTCGTGAAAATGAACTTTTAAAAAGGCTTAGGTTAAAGTTTAAGTTAATTATTTTATAGCTTTACCCTAGCTTATACATGTATTTAAGTATTTTAGTGACTAGGTCTTAGATATATTTTAAATTGACTCAAGACATGTAATATTGAAATGTTGTGACAGTGGGGTCTAATCTGGGGAGGAAAATTTGATAGATTTTGTAATTTATGTAGTCTAATATTTTACAAGATTTCGAACATAACCTTAGTTGAGAGGCAAAGATCATTTGCCCCCTCCACCCCCCCTTTTCTTCTAAATGCTTTAATATGTATTTTGAGTGTGTGGTTATCTTGTTCATTTCTTCTCTTTCTCTCACACGTTAAAAGCACTATATCAAAGTTTGTATGTGTTTGTGTGTAATTTCTCTTAACACATGGGTTTCCTCCACCATTAAAACAGAAGGGGTGGACGGGGGTAAAGAGCTTCAGTGGCTGGATGGCGTAAGGTATAAAGTGTGCATTTACATAAACTTGCACTTGACATAATTTAAGTTCCGATTCTCCTCGGGCAAATTTTGCTGCAAAAAGATTGACCGTTTTCTCCGTGACACTTTGGTTTTCTCCACCATTCTTGAACTTTATGACCATGACTGAATGACAAAATCGTTATCTATGTTGAAATTCCAAATACAACAAATCTTAATAATGCTATAAGTTTGCTTATCTATGCACTATCTCTGACCGCTAACAAAATCTTAACTTGGACTTTAAACATATTTGTTCATCGCCTTCAAGTCACAGCACCTCCCACCACCTCAGTTTGAATCCCAATCAAGACAGATCCTAGTGTGCCATTGCCGAAAGGTCGGTAGTTTTCTCTGGGCACTCCAGTTTCCTCCACCATCCCAGAACTGACCACCTCCAAATAAATGAATCTTGACTAGGGCGTAGACACCATTACTCCACTCCACTTCACTATTGCTTATGGATCTGGCAGATCTTAGTATGGAATGTTTGTCAGTTTGCTTGCTGAAGGTCAGTTTTTTTCTCCGGGTCTTCCAGTTTCATCCATTATCCCATAACTCATTGATTAATTGCTTAATTAAGATTAATTGCTTACCATTAGTTATCATACACATACTGGGAAAAGAGTGGGGTTCAATTACAATAACATGGTGCTGAAATACAGGTTTTCTACAAAATGTTTGCATCCCATTGTGGGGGCCTTGGTGGCTAGGTGGTCTAAAGCATGCACTTACAGATCACAGCACCTCTAACTGCCTGGGTTCGAATCCCACTCTGGATTAATCCTATTGTGAGAAATAATGTCAGTTCACTTGCCGGAGGTTGGTAGTTTTTTTTGTGGGCACTCAGATTTCCTCAACCATCCCAGAACTGACCACCTCTAGATACATAAAAGAATCTTGAAAACACCATTACTCAACTCCAGTCCATGCATCCCATTGTAGTAGTTCCTAATGTCGCAAAACTTGTTAGTCTTTTTATAAATTCCAATTATAAGTATCCCTGTTGGAGAATTTTACAGCTCATCGCTGACCAAAAACATCGGTTAGTTTTTTTTTCATGTGGTGTTTAGCAAACAAATAAGGTAGTTTTTAGATTTAGGGCAATAAGTCAAATTTATTAACTTCTGAGATTTTAAATGTTCTCACAAATGTGACATTTAAATGCAGTTGTAGAATTTGATAATTTTAACGGACTTTATGAAATTGAATTAACATTTTGAATGTTAAATCAAAACTTTTTAGTGCTTCATGTTATAAATATTTTAACATTAAATTAACTTTTTTAATATATCAGAAATTGTCCTTAAAATTTCTCAGTGTTTGAGAAAGAATTTTGTAAACAGTAATTTTAATTATAATGCTAATAGTTTTTCTATTTGTTCCATTGCAATTAAATATCAAATTTCATTACAGATTTTAATAAATGAAAATAGATAGGGTAAGACTTATTACTCTCTATCTCTTACACACACACACACACACACACACACATACACACACACACACACACACACACACACACATGCTGTCAAAGTTTCAATCCCAACAGGCAGATCCTAGTATAAAAGTTTGTCAAAATGTCAATTAAATAACTGTAGGTTGGTTGATTTCCCTGGGCATTCCAGTTTCCTCCACAAATCCTTAGCTGAAAGAATTTTGACTTGGTCGTAAAATACTATTTCTTCACTTACTCCGATACTGTAATAGATGATTTTATATCTTATTTTTTACTCTCTCTCTCTCTGTATAAGGAATAGGTTTTTACAAAATATAATTACCGTACTTTTCTTTTTTCCTTTTATTTGTACAATATTTTATTGGTTTTTTTTAAAATACCTATGCATTCATTCATCAAGAGAAATAAGCTAATGCATATTAATATTAAAAACAAACAATTATAATTATTTGTTGGTTGCAAAACCTTTTCAACGGGTTATTGCCAGTAATTTATCAATAATCTGTATATAAATGTTGTTAAATGAACCATGTGAACCTGTAACGACAATTCAAACGTTTTTGCTATTTATAGTAATGACAGCCAACTTAGATCATTGACAGATATGTGTAACAATTTTTAATCTTTATCACCCAAGAATCTCCATTTATAAATTTTGTTTCAATTAGCCATGCAGGTACTCTTAAGAAAGAAAGCTTTCAAAAAGTTAGGCTAAAAATACACCGTATTTGCATATTGCATAAAAATGTACAAACAAACTATTTGTATAGTATTGGTAGCTGGTGATATTTTAAGATAAGTGATGACAGTTCAATACGTCTGAATTTATTTGTACACGAAACAGCAGTCAAGGAGTTTAGTATAGTCATTTCAAATAAAAAACCCTACCAGTAATTATTTCTTACATAAGAAATAATACTACTCTTACTTTTGCTGACACAACAGAGATTTGTAGCTCTTTTTCAATTGATTTTCCATAAATTCATCCTTATCTAAAAACTGCAGGTATCAAACAACCAACCATCTTCATTAACTAACATTTAACCATGCTAACTCATTACTGCCACAGTCAGCACATGCAAATCTAGATTTACTGCTTTTACTATAGTTTTCATCCAAAATGACTGAAAAATGTGCCATGTATCATATTAAGATGTGCAGGTCAAAGGTCACATTTAAAGTTTAGAAATCCAATGGACATGTTTGGGATGGCAGGTATTTGGCTCTCAAGAAACTTCTTGATTTTTCTATTTAAAACTTTATCCTAGTGAAGTCACCTTTTTTTTTCTCTACATTGTCAATAAGGTCAACTTTGCCTATCAATGTTCATAAAGAGCTTAAATTCAATCTGATATTTCTTTCTTTTTTTTTTTGTCATATTTTTAATCAGTTACTGTAGAAAACCAATATTAATTTCTCATTTTAACACATTGTTAGCTAGTATTTTGTGTTTTTAACTCCTTTTTTGTTATGTAGTCAGCTAGTATTTTCTGCTTTTGATTTTTCTTTTTTGTTTTTTTCTGGTCTCTGTTGATATGCCTTTAATGTTTTCCCACCATCGTATATATGTCTTATTTTTTTGTACATAAATGTAAAGAAATATAACAGATCATCATATTCTCCATTATATGTATCAAGTACAAAAAGGTCATGAAAATCCCGCACAAAATAATAAATGGCTTCAATAGTTGACAAATGAGTTTCTGGATTGTCTCGCTGATGGCGCCAAAACTTTGTTTTTCTTGACTTCAACTCAACTTTCTTAAAACCTGAAACAAAGCAAAGGAAAAATAATATAAAAAATAATAAAAACATGATGATCCATTTGGAACAATATCGCTGTTTCTGAATACTTGTTTTATGGAAAGTATAATTTTTTTTAATCTCTGGTCTCTTGATGCCTCCAAAAACCAAGAATAGGCCTCTTTCATACATGTGCAAAAATTTTGATTAGGCGGTGAAGCAGTATTACTCCATTTCATACCACTTCCATAATGTGAAAAACTTATAAAATTAAGATGACTGACTATATTTTAGCATTAGATATAAATAGCAGGGAGCCCTTAGTGGTTTAATGATCTAAAGCAGCAACTAAAAGATCAATGCCCTTTATTGCACAGGTCTGTTTATTCTGCTCTTCAGAAGCAGTTTTTTGGATCATGTTAACAATTTAGAAATGGTAACTGGATTCTCAATTCCCAACATAAAGAACATCAAAATGGCATTTTTGATAAGATTTTAGTGCTATTTCTATAGTGAAATTCTATAATTTCTCTCCGAAAATATCTATTAAGATTCGGAACTTAAGTAGTATTTCATGGATGAAAAGTATAAAAAAAATTGCAAAAAACTTTGCATTACTGTAAAAAATAGAAATGAATTGTATTTATTACATTAGTATTAGATCAGATATAATCTTAAATTTTAAACTACTTTATGGGACTAGCAGTCAAGAATTTTGGAGCACCTGTTGTACCTTAGCAACAACATTTAACCAGTAATTACCTTTTAAACGTTCATCACTGTAAATTCGTTTTGTTTGATTCCATGTACTGTCAATAAATATAACTCTATCAAAGGGTGGCTCAATCTTCCTCCGCTTTGCCATGTTTTCACATGTTTCAGATCTCGGTAAGTCATTACCTTCATCAGTCAATTTCCGTTTTACAGTCCCATTTTCATAAATATTTTTATCTAAATTTTCATCTTTGCATTCAAAACAATCAGTTCTATTACTACACTGTTTGTCAAGATTTTTTACTCCATTTTCATTTTCTACAATGTTTGTTGTTTGTGTATTTTTGATGTATGTGTAATCTGCCATGCCAGCTAACTCCTGAAGTGTTACCGAATCTTCTGATGGAAAAACAAGCACAACCTGTAACATTAATTATATATATCTACACCTTAAAAACACAAATAACAAATATATATATAAAAAACTTTTTATTCTAAATTTTTAACTTGTAAAAATCTAATCTAGTGTATGCTAATACACAGCTGTCCAATTTACAAACAAGCACACCTTACCAATGGGATTAATAACAATGCTATCCTGAAAAACCTTGATCTTAAGTGGTTCTTTGTAAATAAACCAGTCTTTATATATATATATATATATATATATATACTTACTTTCTCTGTGTCTGGGTAGTCTGGTATACAGGGATATGTATAAATATTGACATCTTCCTTCGCAAGGACCCCAGCGTGTATGGCTGTACTTTTACCATCTATTTCACTTGGATGTTTGATTATATCAATTTTAACTGGTAACTATAAATATAATTCAACATTTCTATAAATCTGATTGTAGTTAATATTATAAAGCAGGACGGAAGTTTGCAAATTAGAATATATATGAATATATATATATATATATGTAATATGAAATATAAACCACCAGAGAATACATTTGCATACAAAGTTGTAATTTTACTTTTGGAAGATAGCTGGGAATTTTGTGTATTTCATGAATTTAGAGAAGTTGTAACTTCCAGTGAAGATTACAAATGCTCCAGTATAGACAAGTAATGAACAAATGTGCAAAACAAATAATAATAATAATAATAATAATAATAATAATAATAATAATAATAATAACAACAAGAGGCCCATGGGCCTTAACACTTACCTGAGTAAATGTCCAAAAACTTACAAAGAACTTAATCACAAAAAGTTCATAAAATTACTCAAGTTTTGAAAATCCTGCAATAATTAATCAGAAATGTCTAGTCACATTTCATTTATAAATAGCTTATATGCATGATTTAACTATAGTACAATAAATAATTTTCAAATCATTAACCATATGGTTATGCAGCCATGACTTTGATCTTTGAACATATGAACTTGAACCTTATATCAAAATGGTCGTAACATCAACACCTACAATATTCTAATAATCATGCTTGTACAAAATGTTATTGGTTTTCAAGATAATTTACAATTTCAGTCTTCTTCTACAGCTATGACCTTGACCTTTGAACATGTGACCTTGAACCATATATCAAAATGATCGTCATATCAATACTTACAATATTCTAATATATTGCCTATATGTTACCATTGGCTCAGTAAATTGGCAACAATTTGTTTAAAAAAAAAAAAAACTCAACACAAAAAAATTAAAAAATGTCAATAATTATTAGCAAATTCCAACCAATTCTTTTTACAAATACATTTGAGACCCATTGCATAACCCATTTTTTGACCAAATTTCACAAAATGAACAAACTATAGGCTTAAGACCCTAGAGAATCCAAATATCACATCAGATTTTTTCTCCCATCATCAATTTCAGAGAAGAAGAGTTTTAAAGATTTTTGGACCCCTAGGTCACATTGACCTAGTTTTGGTAGCCATGGCAACGCCATGAACAAATCTGAATTGCACCCGCCCATATATGCTTCTGACCAAGTATCATTAAAATCTATCTAGCAGTTTTGGAGGAGAAGTCAAAAACAGGACCGTGTTAATGACGCACGCACACACGCACGGACATACACACTGCCACGCTATGCCATAAGCTCACATGACCTTTTGGTCAGGTGAGCTAATAATAATAATAATAATAATAATAATAATAATAATGGAATCTGGGATATAACACTACACTGTAACATGCCTGGAGTATAAAACCACACTTAGAAATGACTCCAGAAAAATATCACATTGTGAAATCACTTATATTTCACAGGATAAAGTAAGACTAAGATCTTCCTGTTATTGGGATCTGTGCAACTGTTTAATTCATTATAATACAAAGGATAAAGCTGTAGCCCAAACTGTTGGCTATTGCAGGATTTTAGACACTTGGACAGCTATCTTTATGTGACAAGGTGGTTGTGAGGATATACATCAATTTTAGTATAACTTTTTGTTACCTTTACTTTTGGTATCTTGTTTTCTAAATCTTTAACAGGAACATAACAGGTATAACAATAATACTTCCTGGATTTATGGCAGTTAGGGCATTCACTTCTGTCATCCAGTGACTCCAGCACATCATGACAACTTATTTTAATGTCTGGAAAAGGTGTTTCTTCCATGACTAGATAAGAAAGATAATCTCTAATTAAGTTTTTTCCTTATAAAATTGTAATAGACTGGTTGGTTGTTGGTTGTAATGTTGTTTAATGTCACATCAGTAATTTGTTGGTTGTTGGTTGTAATGTTGTTTAATGTCACATCAGTAATTTTACAGCCTATTTGTGATGAGAGAAAATTTATCAATCCGACTAATCTAGAACTGTGTATTCATGAGAATTCAAGTGTGTATTATGGTCTGTCTTATACTAATGCACACACTAGGAGAATTTTTATGGTGCTCTCTCAACAAAACAGAATGTTACAGACAATCAAACCACTACCCTGGTCACATTATTTTGGCACCAGTCAAAATTCTATCCTCCTTGGAATAAGTGCCAAAAGAGAAAGCAGTTTATCAAATTTAAAAGTCTTATGTATGGCCCAGCCTCATGCTATTGAGCATCTTATGAATCTCAACCAGGGCACTTGGTGAAAAAATGTTTCTTTTTCTCTTTCTCTTGTTATAACATAAAGTGCTGAAGAAAATTCATGGTCCTTGGTCTAAGATCTTTAATTTTCTGTCTTTCTTCATATTTCTGAATTTTGAGACATTAAAATTTGCAATATTATTGGTCAATTTTATGAAAAGTGCCACATTTTCAGTCTTGCTGTTTAATGTAATTTACACTGAAAGTTGTTAATAGCTACATGATGCTGTTAAGGTATATAGCTTGTTAGGCACCAAATGTAACAGGAGAGAGGAGACACCTCATCGAGTGCCCCGGAAAGAAGATCAAACCTGGCCCTCTCATCGGTATTGGGTCGATTCACCCTTATGCCCGTTCGCCCTGGGTCGATTCGCCCTTCCCCGGAAGTGAGTCGTTTCGCCCTACAAATATACTTCTGCCTGGAGCCGCACGTGTAAACATGTAAGTATTTGTTATGGTAATTTTAAAGTTTTATTACTAGAAATAACATTCTCATTAACGACAATTTATTTGTGCACAGTTCTTTGTTTTAAAAGTACAATGACCGGGTATTTGTTTGATGTACCGCGGATGACTGCTATTTCTGCTTTGATGTCCATATACATCAAAGTATCTTGACCCATGAAGACACAAGCTGTGTTGTTTATTGTTTTATGCAACTAATTAAACACTTATGTTGAGAAGTTATGTTATTTTAATGCAAAACAGATAAAAAAAATATTTTTGTAAGCAACTTCAATTAAATATGTCAACATTTTATTTTTATTAGTTAATTTAAGTAAACAATGGGGCAAACGGGAATACGGGCGAATCGACCCAGGGCGAACGGGAATCGGGGCGAATTGTCCCACGGGGCAAACGGGAATCAGGGCGAAAAGACCCGGATTCCTCTCATGTGATAAAGACAGCGGTTTACCAAAAGCTAAAAGATCAAGACCAGATAGTCTGGCAGTAAATCACTCTATTATATCTACAACATATATCTGCAGCATGACTAGATCAGCCGCGCTACATGGGTACGAACTTAGTTATGTTATCCAGCTTGGTAGGTGGCCTGGTAGCTCAGTCGTTAGAGCTTCCGACTTGTTTTTGGAAGGTCCCAGGTTCTCGGTTCGACAGCTTTATTTTTCCATTTCCTGTTACATGTTACTAGGGCTTTTCCGACCCTGGGAAGTGGTCTACCAACAGCTTGGTCCCAGAGTTAATCCAGTAGTGGTTTGGATCTCATAATTTAGTGTAGCTGAATCGAAAAAAGGAAGGAAGGAATGTGGCGGACCGGGCTTGATAGGTGGCCGGGAAGCTCAGTCGGTATAGAGTTCTGCTAGTGTGTGTGTGTGTGTGTGTGTGTGTGTTTGTGTGTGTGTGTGAAAGCTTACTTTTTGCGCAATTTTTCTTGTCAAACCACAGCTTCTAGTGAAGTGTTTCTAATGGCCCCGGAAGTATGTGACAAAAACTAAAAGGCGCAACGGAATTTGGTCTGGAAACATTTCCGGAACTCAGAATTGGTAGTTTAAAAAGATAATCTCAAAATTTCATTTAAATATTTTCAAAAAATTACGATAGTATTTATATACATTATCCCTTAATTTAAAATAAACCACTTATCCTTTATCAGTGACTGTTCATGTAAACACTATTGTTTTTCTAGATGATTCTTTTTTCAATATGATATGTTCTTAAAGCTTCAGTCAAGACGTTACTAAAACTTTTCACAATGATCGAAATTATTTTGAATATTATCAGATAACTTTTCAATATCCTCAAGATGAAAAAGTAATGTGTGTAGCCTATAAAATAATCAACACTTTTTTGCGAAATGCGGGAATTTAAGTCGGTCATGATTTATTTAAATCACGATCGGGTCTTTTTAGATAAGTATGTCCACAGTGTCTTTATATGACTGTTTCCTATTTATATGTGAATTTTATCGTGTTCATTTTTGAGATGTGCATTTCCTTCATTTACTTTCTATAAGTTCCATCATGTATTTTTAGAGCTAAGCTAGAAATCGTCTTATGTTTCAATAATTAGGAAATTACACTCATTGAAAAGGTCTGATGACAAATCTCTTGACTTAGGATATGTAATGAACAGTGTCCAAATGGTGTGGTTAGTGAACTATATATAAGCTTCCAACCAGCTCACTGATTTTATAACCTGTGTTCCATTAATATTTTATTTATTTATTTCGTTTTTATTTATTTATTTATTTATATTATTTAATTTCTATTTTTTTTTTTTGGTAATTAAGGATAAAATAAATTTTTCTTTCAGGCTCTCCTGCAACAACTGAAAGGTATTGTTACCCGTCACCGGAAAAATGACCTTTAGCGGGCACGTGCCGTGTCGAAGCAGGGTTGAATTACAAGTGACCGTTTCTTTGAAAACGCATTTTACACATAATAAAACTGAAGTTACACTGTCGATTTTTTCCTGGTTTACGTATGTATATTAAGACTACATAGGCTCCATTTAGTTTAGCAGGTACATTGTATAAAAATGTCTTTTTGGAAGAAACGGTCACTTGTATTATACATCTGCTTCCGGAGCACCCGGCCTCACTTCCTTGATGGAAGTTCACGTGTATTCTTAAATTTGCCAGTTTTCAAAGTTTTTACTTTGTTTTTAAGGATTGCGATTAGGACAAGGACTTGTATGATTGTGTTTTATTTGATGCAAAGTTGTAAAATTGAGACGATTGAAAAAGAACGTGGGTTACATGATTATTATTGCAAGAATCAGATCTGTTAATTTGTAACTTTGTTTATATATTTTGATAACATTCGACATGAATCTGTGAATGCATTATTTTATAAAAAATCAAAAGTAACACATGACAAGTTAAACAATATACTTAAAACAAATACAACAATGCATACATGTGGATTTCATTTATAAAAACGCGATGGGCCAGTTCAGTTTGACTTCTCCGTTTCAGTTCTGAATACAATTAAAATTATCCGCTTCACAACCGAGTAATTCAGTCAAAGACAGGAAAGTACTGCTGCTTTATGTTTTGTTTCTTTCTATATAATCAGAACGACAACAACGGCATGGTAAAGTCTTTAAAAGTCATTGTGTCTAGACTTGCCCAGCAGACGAATTATACACCATACGGATTTGATTTGGTTTGGTTTGATTTGATAAAGGTTTTACGTCCCAATCAAGAAAATTTCACATATATCGAGACGTCACCAGTTATAGGTCAAGTGTCAGAATTTTTACCTTTGCAGTGCACTTAGGAAAACATGCAGGGAGGGTTTTTAGCGTACTACGCCTGTCGTGACATTCAAGGTCTCCTCTGAAGGATCCCTTGATTTTCATTTCTAAATGCCGAGTGCTTGGCAAAAAAGAGTTACTATCAATTTTTAAGTCTTGGTCAGAACCGTTTTGGGTTTGAACCTCGACCTCACACATACGACGCGAGCACGCTACGAAATGAGACACCATGTGGAGAATGTTGTCATTATTTTTGCTGAAGGTGAAAAAGCCGTCACGCTCCGGAATGTAGTCCTGACTTGGAAGTAGATGGATGATAAAACCGGAATAGTATTTGGAGATTAAATAGCTAAAATCGAAAACTATTATTATTATATAAAATATAAGTAATGTAAAAAACAATAATACATAAGACATTAAAATTTTTAGATGGTTTACGTTTAATTGACTTTTTAATCTTTATACAAATATATACACACAGTTATACTTACATCATGTTAATAATAATATACATACCTGTGAAAAATATATCTAAAATAACAATTATATAACACATTTGTATAGCTAAATAATATTTTTACTTTAATTAAATTCTGAGAGTAAACCCTTTCATGAAAAGGTAGCATCTCAAAACCAGTATATATCATTAAGGTGTTAATAAAATGTCCAAATATAACATTGATATCACAACCGCAATCCAGATCAGCATCATACCTGACTGGCTTGATCTAGGCCAGTATCACGCCTGGCTCAGGGCATCCAGGTCAGCATTTTACCTGGCTCGCTTGATCTAGGTCAGTATCAAGCCTGGTTCAGGGCATCCAGGTCAGCATCATACCTGGCTCGCTTGATCTAGGTCAGTATCAAGCCTGGTTCAGGGCATCCAGGTCAGCATCATACCTAACTCGCTTGATCTAGGTCAGTATCACGCCTGGCTCAGGGCATCCAGATTAGTATCATACCTTGTTGGCGCCATCTAGGCCAGTATAATTGATCACCTGCAAAATACCGAAAAAAAGAAAATTCTTTCAAACCTGTTCATTTAGACCAATTAGCAAAATATGAAATGAAAGGAACTGTAAGTATGCTTAAAACTACAGTTAAATCACAAAATTAATATCCGCGAGGAATTCAATTTCGCTATTTGTTTGGTTTAGTAGCAGACAATTTATACACGCTCACACTTGATACGCATTCAACAACTTGTTCTTAGATGAATATCCAACCGAATTATCCGTTTGCAATGTAGATCTTTTGAAACCTAACCATGCAAAGTTATCGCATCTTAAAGTTAGCAAGAAAATAAATAATAATAATAATACAATTTTTAAAAATTTAAAAAATATTGATAATTAAATAAATAAATAAGTAAATAGACAATTAATTAATCAAAAAACAAATTAATAAAGGACTTATGTAAAAGCTTCTTCATTGTTATTTTACATGAATCTAAAAAAAGAGTTGAGTCGAGTAATGGTGTTTAATGTCCCAGTCAAGAATATTTCTTTTATATCGAGACGGTGCCAGCTATAGGCGAAAGTGCAGGAATTTTTGCCTGTGTGTTGCGCTGATGGCATTATACATCAGGGTTCACGCCTGCCATGACACGGTAGCTAGTTTATTTTATATTTACCTATTTATATACACTCGGCTATCTAAAGACATAAGGTAACATTGGTCTGATTCTCGGTGACATCAATCATATCCTCAGAACAAAATATTTTTAAACCAATTTTTCCATCAATAAAGCTTAAATAGGTTCCTGAAAAAAAAATTAAACATAAAAACAAGTCTTCATTATTGTCTTTGTGTAATAATTTAATTTTCTTAATTGCTAATATCATACTGCAATACAAAATTAACGTAATTTCACGTGATCGTTTTAACGTTATACTCCAATATTTACATTACCGATGTTATCGCCTTATATGAATCTAGCCAACGACCGATGTTATCATTTCTCGATGACAACATCGAATCACGCGCTAAGTTTAGTGAAAACACGCCCATTTGAATTGCAACCAATCAGCTTCCTTCTGAGCGCTGATCACTTTATGGCGAATGAATACCACGGAACTACCTTTTCATTCATATTTTCACAATTTCATTCATAACTTGCAACAAAATGCAGTGTAGCAACACGGGTTGTGTATATGGACAGTTATATCGATTAAATACCAATTAGTTAATGTCTATACTTCTGTAACTGCAGCCTGCTGTCATCTCACTTCTTCAGTTCTTGTACAATAACTGATTTTTCGAAAATGACGACATATCTAGGTCAACCGTCTCACCACTTTTGGTAAGTCCGCTGTCGGCAGTGCAAGAAGAACGAAGTAGAATTTACGAAGGAAAAATGAAGTTGTTTCTTATGTAATATTAATGTAAATAAGATACTTTTTTCAGAAAGAACGAACAAAGATAAAAAATACACAATGATTGAAGGAACTACAATTTGCACTATTGAAAAAATGGCTCTTCTGTTTAGTCGGTCAACAATGCGAGTTATCTCGCTTGAAGTATGAAACACTGCCTTCATCAGCAACATCGGTAATTTACAATGCCCCTTTCAAAAACAAAAAAGAATGTAAATATAAGGATTGAATGTCATTTTGAATGTTGTCATTGAGGTATGACAACATCAGACCACGTTCAAAGTTACATGAATCGCTTCGCGATTCACTTACTTTGAACGTGGTCTGATGTTGTCATACCTCAATGACAACATTCAAAATGACATTCAATCCTTAAATAAACTACGCAACCATAGCAACAATAAACGTAAATGGCGTGACGTATAACTCTTTCCATTTCATTGGCTGAAATTGTTTGTCGATGATAGTTCCAACACGGAGGAAATTTAATTTCAATGATCAAAAAATCAAGAAAAATGAAACAAAACATTGTTTAATGTTTTAGTTTACGCGCATTATGAAGTGTGCACACCGTTTTTATGTTATGACTCAATAAACTTGTTGAAAACACAAGTTATTCCTTAAATGTCCGACTTGTGTCAATGTTTTTCTGATCTGCCTCAACATAAAACTTCCGAAAAAGCCTACTCTGGAATTTAAAGCAAAAGACGAGAAATTTTTGTAAAAACTTATTTTTTAATCTTTTATTTTTCTGTTTCATTTAACCTTTGAACTTTCTAGAAGTAGCGCTTATATTGTCTTGAATAATAATAATAATAATAATAATAATAATAATAATATTTTTAAAATTATTATTATTATTATTATTATTATTATTATTATTACTGCATGCTAGAACGTTGTAATAGGTTTTCTTTACACTGTAGTTAAAGTACTAAGAATGTCATTGCGAAATCGCGTGGTGGTTCTTTTTATCTCTCGCTTTTTTCAATTTCACTTATACATACATACATACATACATACATACATACATACATACATACATATAGCTACATACATACTTTCATACTTCAGCAAGAGGAAAATTGATATTCATTAGCAAGTCACGTGATCAGGCATTATTGCTCATAAAAATATCGCTGGTGTGAAACGAAAATTTATACCACGGTTTGAAAAGTAACATGAATGTACATCAAATTACCTGGACAAAGTATCGGTTCTAAGTAGTAGAAGTCCCCCGAGCCCATCGATCTCACTAACTTAAAGAATACACTGTCTGGTGGATCTTCTTTGCAACAATCCTTAAAAATTAAAAAAAAAAAAAAAAAAAAAAACTTTTCTTTCTTTTTCATTCATTGTAATAATCCCGGTTTGCAAGCATATTAAAGCGTATCACTCTAAGCTGTTCGGTAAGATCAAAGTGTAACCCTTTACGGACAGGCGTGGATTTATCTGGCGTGCTGGTAATGTTGCAAGGTTTTCTGTTTCTATCAAGGTGGCTAGTTTTGTAATTGAGTAGGAAAATGGAGAGCCCAGTGAAAAAACACCGATTTTCGGTGAGCGAGTTGAAAAACAATTTCACATTAGAATTATCAAGAGTAATAACTTTGCCGATGGAGGCGCTGTGACATTAGCGTAATAGCACACTTGTCCATCGCGGTCCTTGTCAAATTCGTATGACGGAAAAATGGAATCAAAAGATGCAAATGCTGTAGAGAAAAATTTTATAATTAAGCAACTTCTTTCATTGTTTCTTTGTGATGTCACTTAAATATTTTTAAATTAGGTACAATGTAATCTATCCATCTATTTCTTACTTCCTTGCCATTTAGCAAAATTTTCAGTCGTCTAAAATTTGAAATTTATTTAAAACTAAGGTTTGTTCCCTCATGCACAGCATCCCTTAGCTGGATTTGGATTAATATAATTTTGAAACTGTTTGGCTTATATTTTTTATGTATCAAACGTTTCGGTCCTAGTGTCACTGATGAGGAATGAATTTCCGAAATATGCACATCTGGCACATCAAAATTTAACTGGTATTTGTATTATATATTTACTTGATCTATGTTTAAAAATAATCTGACTTGAAACATCTATATGCCGTATTATGTGTTCCGTCTACCCATAAACATTTGACCTGTATACCCGGTATGTTTATTTTGAAGGCAATAGAAAACCAAAATGATACTGAAGGAACTTTACCCTTTCACCCACTTTTATATATATGTGTGTGTGTGTGTGTGTGTGTGTGTGTGTGTGTGATTTATTTACCTCCAACTTAACACGGTGTAAGAAAGTTGTACTTATATACTTGTCATCTGAGTTTGACTTGTATGTTCGAGGGTAAACTGTTTTTATCTTTCCATCACTTCTATATTCCTTCCCCGTATATCGATATTCTGTAAACACATCTGAAACATTAAAGTACATTTTGATGTTAGTTGAAAATAAGCACAATTATAGAGAACCTTGGTAGTTTTAACATCTATCAATGATTTTTTACAATTATAACGATTTTACACCAAAAAGCCATGGAGAAAATTATTGGCGTTTTACACTTCATTCAAGATATTTTTCAATTTATTTCGACAAATCTGTTCCGAGATTTTTTCAGTGATCAAATAGATTTCTTGAGTAGAAACTTTTCGAGCTGGATTTTTATATCTGTCATCAGAAATCGCGCGCTTAAAGACATACAGTGTTTTAGCTCTTCCCTACCCCCTCCCGTTCGTAGAGATTTTTGCAATCTTTTGTCTCTATACATATCTATTGTTTCTATGTTCCTTTATTTTTTATGTTATTGTCGTTATATGCTCGTATTATTTCAAACAATTTTAATCAAGTTTTTTTATTTCAGATCAAACAAAATCCATAGTCTATTTCCATCTTTTATTAGAAACTTTAGCATGTTCACGGCATTGGTTCAAGTAACCTGTTTTAGCAATAAAACCTTATATAATTTTATCACAACATCTGAGTTTTATTTATCGTATGGCGAGTTTTTCGAAGGGGTTAAACTTTGACGATTTTACCAAGACTCAATTATCGTACTTATTTCAGTGATCTTAAACAACTCGCTCAAGGAAAATTGGTAGCTATTTTTTCACAATTTTTTTAGCAATTTTAATACTACCGTCAAAATACACCAAAATTTGCAATCCGCAAAAAAAAAAATGAAATAAAATCAAACAAATAAATAAATAATTCAAAACAATAAAAAAATAAAATAAAATAAATAAATAAATAAATAAATAAATAAATAGCACAAATACCTTTTTGATGTGCCATTTGTGCACATTTCTCATCAGTGACAATTGGGGTCGAAAAGTTTGATCGATAAAAACGTGAGCCAAACAGTTAAAATGAATGAATCTTAAGTTCCAAAATTATATGAATCCAAATCTAGCTACAGAATGTTTTGCATGAGGGAAAAAAGTAAATAAATAATATCGCTATAAAAACATAAAACGCCAATATTTAAAAGTTTATTGTATACATGTATATATATGGTTTCGAATTATGTCGTAACCTTTGGTTGACCTTAGTTAAAAGTACTTACGTGCTTTATCGGATATATTAGCTATTGGTGCCATGGTTAATCGACCGTCTTTCACTGTAAGAATTTACCCGTTTCGTCGTAACTTCTGATTTTACAATCACAGCAGCCTTTGTACTTGATGTCCTTTATTTTAAGGGGAGAGTGAAGAACGTTATGAATTATGATGCTGAGGAATGTATCACCTAAAAGTAAAACAAAAAATGAAACACGTTTACTTATACTGGATATATTTTATTTACCATAGTTTTTTGTTGCTTTCATTCTCAAAATTGACTTGCACGTGACGGGTGTAGCTAGCTAGACAGGAGGTGCTTACCCTTCCGGACCACCCGGCCTCACTTCCTTGATAGAAGTTCGCGTGTATAACTATTTATGCCAGCTTTCAAAGTTTTTACTCTGTTTTTTTGGGGGGATTGTGATTTGGACAAGGTATGTTTGTTTTATTATTAGGAACACAGATAATCTGATAAAAATGTGTATAAACACAAACAACAATGGAAAGAAATATATTTTAAATAACCTAGCTCCGAAACATTTTTTACCTCCATGTTTAAAACAGTAAAAGCTGCGGCCATGAAGAATCTTCAAGAATCTTGATTTTGAAAAATGGTTACTGCTGCCAAGTTCATCATTTTGTAAGTTCCAAATGTTTTCGTCTATTTGGTTTTCCAGAATGTAAAATGATGGATGATTAGGGAACTATTTAAGTATGCAAAAAAAAAAAAAAAAAAAAAAAAAAAAAAAAAAAAAAAAAAAAAAAAAACCATTGTTTTGCTACAAAACATAGGTCCACATTAATATGTAGGTATTACAAAATGGTTCTTAATCTTTATTTTAATTAGTTGCCAACGGATGATTGCATATAATTTATAATTTTACTGGAATCTGTAGCTTACTCATATATCCCATTCTCTTATTTTATGTCTGATCAACCTATAAAATAATTTATTTTTAAAAACAAAATTTTGAAAGAATAAATAACACTTACCTGTGCATTCATAACTAAATCTCACAGAATATTCACTAAACCCACAATCAGTTTCAAGATCATTCTCAGGATCAACTGTATCTTGTCTTTCTATAACCTAACATTATAATTACAAACAAGTTAATTACATTTTAAATGAAATAAAGTATTCGGTAATAAAATGAAATAAGGTTTTATTTTTTATTTCTGAAACAAAAAATTTAACAACTGACAATTAGTGGTGTGGTTTATGACTGTCTAAAACTACTTCAACCAAATCACTAAATTCTTTTATGTCATTTAGGGCCCATCCAGCGTCGGGAGTTTGTCGTCAGTTTTTTAATAGATTATTTTTGTCTGTTATGGTCGTTTTTGCAGCTTTCTACCGTTTATTCTCATGTCCATAAGTATATAATGTAATTAATGCTTTTGAAGATTGCCTGTATTAATATACTATAATAAGCCGTTTTATTTTATATGTATAGCTAAACGTTAAGTTGTATAAATAAAACATTATAAACTTTCGGCGTAATACTGACTCCAAAAGAATTCTCTAAAGAATTACTAACTAGTTTGTGAAAGTTTGTCTTCTTATTTGCCCTGTCATACATTTTCGAAAGCAAAAATCCTCGAAATATGCGATAAACACACATACATGCACACACACATACAGAGAGAGAGAGAGAAAGAGAGAGAGAGAGATCATTTACCACGACTGTTTGTCCAGATTTTGCACCAAAAAGCTCTGTAAGACATATTTTGGTATTTACATCGATGTCCAAATTATTTATCGATTTTATCCTTTCATTTTGCCTAAATTAAAAAATTATATATATATATATAAGAAAACCATATTTGTGCAAAGATTTACATAAAAATACGAAGCAAGTGATATAAAATATTTTCAAACAGTTTTTAGCTCACCTGAGCCGAAGGCTCAAGTGAGCTTTTCTGATCAAAATTTGTCTGTCGTCGTCGTCGTCGTCGTCGGCGTTGTCGTCGTCGTCGTCGTCCGCGGCGTAAACTTTTACATTTTCAACTTCTTTTCTAAAACTATGAGGTAGATTTCAATGAAACTTGGTCAGATGCATATATGGGCCAGTGCAATTCAGATTTGTTTGTGACGTTGTCATGGCTCCCAAAACTAGGTCAAGGTGACCCATGGTTCCAAAAAACTTAAAAAATCTTCTTCTCCGAAAGCGATGATGGGAGAAAAAATCTGATGTGATATTTGGCTTCTCTAGGGTCTTAAGCTTATAAATTGTTCATTTCGTGAAATTTGGTAAAAAATTAGGTTACGCGTTTTTGCGTTTAATTTTGAAAATTTCGTAAAATGGCTTCAAATTATTATAACTTGACTATATGAATAGATATTGACATGGGGTTTTCAGTTTTGACTTTTTCTTGAAATAACCTTCAAAATGGGGTCAAGGTCAAAGTTCAAGGTCATGACCTAGTTTGTAATTTGTGCAGTTTTAGGCTTTTTTCTTCCAAATTATAAGAGATATATAATATTAAAACATTGTTAAAATGTTTAGCAGGACAAAATGTAAAAAGGTACAAAGTTTCGTAACTGTATGATAATCCATGTAGGAGTTGTTGCACCTGAAATGTTATTTTTTTGCTAAAAAAGACTAAAATTGTGCATTAGCTTGAAAACTATAAACTTTTTGTATAGGCATGTATTATAAAATATTGTAGGTATTGACATGACAAACATTTTGATATATGGCTCAAGGTCATACATTCAAAGGTCAAGGTCATAGGTGCATAAAAAGACTGAAATTGTTAATTATCCTGGAAACTATTAACTTTTTGTATTGGCATGTATATTAGATTATTGTAGGAATTGATATGGTGATCATTCTGATATAAGATTCAAGGTTTTACATTTGAATGTCAAGGTCATAGATGCATAAAAAGACCCAAATTGTTAATTATCTTGAAAACTATTAACTTTTTGCAAAGGTATATATACTAGAATTTTGTAGGTATTGATATGACAATCATTTTGATATGTGGCTCAAGGTCATACATTCAAAGGTCAAGGTCATAGGTGCATAAAAAGACTGAAATTGTTTATTATCTTGGAAACTATTAACTTTTTGTATGGCATGTGTATTAGAATATTGTAGGAATTGATATGGTGATTATTTTGATATAAGATTCAAGGTCTTACGTTTAAAGGTCAAGGTCATAGATGCATAAAAAGACTCAAATTGTTAATTATCTTGAAAACTATTAACTTTTTTGTAGGAATGTATATTAGAATATTTTATGTATTTTTGCAAATGATTTTGGATATATCCTCAGGTTGGCCATGTCCTCAGGTGAGCGTTAAGGCCCATGGGCCTCTTGTTTAAATTATTGTTCCCGCTACATTGGTTAAGCCCGTCTGCCTAAAAAAGAATTAATTTGTATACCTTCTCACCACCATTTTATACAATCACATGCCTTTAAAAGTTTGCTCGGCACTACTTCAATAGCATGAGAGGTATGCAAAGTTTATCTGAGGTATTTTGGGCGAGTGTACTAACACTGGAAAGTTCACCGGAAGTGCGCACCGGTATGAAGCAGATAAGAAAAATTTGCTTATCATCACAATAATGAACAATGTGATTAATGTTCGAAATAAATAAAGTTTTCTCGTCACGTGTAGAAGAAAAATTGCTGATGGAACGTAAAACAACATTCAAGCAATCAATATGTGTTCACTGCAGTACAATTGTTTCAGCAGAACATTTAAGACATGTACATTTGATCTATTATAGCCTTTCTGCGCACCAAAAAGCGACTTTCTGCGTATCCAAAAGTTTAAATTGACTCTGGTCACATAACCGGACCTTCTTTAGTGTTATAACTTTTTTCCTTTTGTGATAAAAATATCACAGAATTGAACAATCCAAAAACTTCAATAATTATTCACAAATTAAGCCACGATTACATTTCAAAAAATATTGATACCAGCTTATTTCATACTTTTACAACTTTAATAAATAAAAAACGAGTTCAAATGAATCACTTTGTCATAGATATACAATTTAAAAATAAATAGAAACGTGATTATTACGGCTTAAGGTTTTTTAAAGAAAAGGTCAAAATACTTAAAACTAAAAAAATTGAGTTTTTTATTAAGGTCTTAGCGATTTTTCTTATTTATTATTACTCCGTATACCTATTGAAATTTCTTTGTGCACGTGATCGTAATTGCAAGTTGCTTTTTTTCAAAAACAGTATATGCCTACGCGTTCCCTTGCAATTTGAAATTAAATTTTCTTTTTGTTATTATAATTGGTTCCCTTTGATTTTGATACAAGTCTCAACAACTACATACCTCAGGTCTTGCACAATTAAACACGACTTTTAACCTTTCTGA
This sequence comes from Tegillarca granosa, assembly GCA_029721355.1. Classification (NCBI taxonomy): domain Eukaryota; kingdom Metazoa; phylum Mollusca; class Bivalvia; order Arcoida; family Arcidae; genus Tegillarca; species Tegillarca granosa. Next base: position 31,433,223 of record CM056609.1, read on the forward strand.
ACACCTCAACATAAAAATTCACACGCAAAACAGAGACGTTTAAAGAAAGCGGTAAACTGGATGTATAGGGTTCCAACGCAAACATACTTTGCCCATGTTCAAATCACAATCCCAAAAAGAAAAGTAAAAACTCCGAAAACTGGACGACCTGGAAAGCGCCGTGTTTAAAGTTATAGTTAAATGTATTAGTACATATCTATAATGTTTCTATCTATTAGTCTATCTATTGGTCTAAGTATACTTTAGTTTCCGGTGCATTTTGGTGTGTGCTAAGTGGATATAATTTATTATATCCGTTTCAATAAGGGCACATACATAATACAATGACATTTAGTAACACTTACGCTATAATAATTAGAGGTAAAATCACGAGTTGGGCAGCTTGGGATTTTATGGATTTTGTGAATTTTCAAGAAATTTTCAAGGTTTTTATTATTTTGGTTATTAATTAATTTATTTATTTTATTTTATTTTATTTTTTTTTTTTCGTTGTTTTTGATTTTCTAAGGACATGTGGTATAATAAGTAACACGTATATCTAAATAACCAGCTTTGAGAGGAAAAAGCAACAAACTCAGAAGATTTAACATCAATTTTTTATCAAATCTCATATGTTTCCTAAAACAAGGTAAAGCTAATACTGCTTTGTTTATAGTTTTTCTTAGAAATACTTTATAAAATGATTGAATTTAAATATCTGATAATAACCGTTGTTTCAATTACTACAAAGATTGAGCAAAAAGACTCCAGAACTGCACTGTCAAAAAATAAATAATAAACAAAAAAATGATAATAATAATAATAAAATAAAAAAAAACCTGTCCAGTCATTTGTAGTCTATTTACAACAACTGTTCTTTAACTGAAACGGTATTTAAGAAGCACATGTATAAAATAATGAATCTGCGATACTTCAATGTACATAGGCAACCTATTAATCTATTCTATAATCTTTGAAATTCAAACGATGGCGAATTAACTTATTGGGATAAATTAATAAATATGAGGTATCAATGACATTCGATAACCGATGTTCAAAATAAAACATGTTAAATTTCTACTCCTTTAACTGTGACTGTTAATTGCTTTAGCATTGGGACAAAGTCATGTAATTACAGTAAAACGTTTTATCAGTAAACCAATAGTGTGGCAAGTATGTTGTAACAAAAAATATAACCGTACCCTAATGACAGCCTTTCTCTGATAGCATTGAAAATATCACCAGTAGTTAAATATCCACAGTCTTCATGCCGTTCACATGTCAAACCTTTAAACGATTTTGTTCCACTTATATCCATAAATACCAAAGAATACTGAAATAAAATAATGCAGTTGAAATCATAGAAAACACACTAAGTTTCCATTACATAAGCTAAAAAACAATGTTTATTATTGACTCTTATTTTTTAAATTGTTTAGCTGCAATTACATTTCTGCATTAAATCTTCAAAAGTAATAAAATGACAAAAGATTTTGTTATAATTGTTTGTTAAAAAATGAAAATGAAAAAAAATTTAATTTTTTTAAATTATTATTATTATTATTTTTATAATTTTTATAATTTTTATTAGTACTTGTTTTTATCTATCAACTTCTTCGGCCCCTTGTGTCACTGATGAAGAATACATTTTTGAAAGGTGCACATATTGCACATAAAATTAAATAGGTAACGATAATTTGGGTAGTTTAGAAAGTAAATTTGGCGACTATTATAATTGATATATTAATATAGCTGTTCTAGAATAGATAAAAAAATAACTTGAATATTTAAAACATATAGCAATTCATTCAAGCAAAATATCAAAAACTGACTGAATTGAAACTAAAGTAAAATGTCTTAAATTGAAAAAAATGGTGGAAAACCAAACGCTTTAATATATTTAAAAAACAAAATAAATGCAAATTATATTTATTGTTTATTTTATTTCATGAAAAACAGAAAAAGAATTTCCAGATGGTTTTTTTTTCTAATACAAGTTCCACACCTTACTAGGCAAATAAGCTAAAACAGAAAAGTAGAACATCACTTTTTCGATTAATTTATCTGAAACTCAATGTTGTGCGTCAAATGAAGATCAAAAGAACAAATGTACGTTTTTTCAGATGAATTTTATCTGAAATGTAAAAATATAACACAAATACTTGCCATATTTTGATGTGCCAGATGTGTACATTTCGGAAATTCATTCCTCACCAGTGACACTAAGACCGAAAAGTTTGATAATAAAAAACATAAGCCAAACAGTTCAAGTAAGTAAGGTTCAATATAATGGAGACGGTACGTTTTCTAAAAAGTTTTTTCCTAATACTCAAGTTGCAAGAATTTTTTAAATGATATAGATTATATAAAATAGATTATATAATATACAACTTACCTTTTGAATAAACTAATAAGAGTTATAAACAAACTTTGTGATGAAAAGTATTCCATGGGTGTATATAAGCCTCTTTTGCGCGAAATTTACATTTTCATGTCACATGTTTCTTATTTTTTCTAAGAATCCCACATCCATGTTGTATATTGGGGATTACCATTCATTGTGACATACATTTCATTCTATTTGGTATTTAAAATCACTCTCATCTTTATGAATGATACAATAACGTGTCAGTATTTATGCTCCTTAACACAAACTTCCTGATCTGTTAAGTAGGGACGACCACTTGACCATGTGTGAAGGGTCTTCATGTATAAATAGATTATAATTTGCATGCGATTGATCATCCGATCTTCATAATATTTAAATCATATCGTACTCAGAGCTTGTAAGGAAATTTTCCATATGGATATTATATATTAAAACGGAGGTGGGGATAATTTTGAAACAATGCGCAGAAGGCATATAGAAAACCTACATTAATTTGATACAATTAAACAGTTATTACCATGTTTTTGGTTTAACGATAAAATTTGATTTTGATTGGTTATAAATGTACTTCAACGTATCCAATAGCACCATGGCATTTGTAAATTGATTCCATGTATATATTCCATAGATAAAAGAATTTTTCAAAAACAAAACGACAATTTTGTTTAATAATCACTAGATACTATTTACTCAGCAATCTTTCTGAGCTTTAATGTCCCTTTAATAGCGCCTATAGCTTGACAACTGTTTGTCTATATATATAGAGAGCGAAAATTGTTAAAGATACACTTTGCACATTTCCCGTAATATTTGCTCTGTAGTTACAAAGACAAATATCTAAACATTTTCTTAAACGGACAGATAATGCTACTACTTACACTAAGATTTGAATGTTATCAAGAAAAAGAAGTCATCTATGGACAAAAAATCAGTAAAACAGTAATTTTATCATTATAACACTACAGAAAATTAATCATCAGAGGGGTATAATGAAGATATTTCATCCTTTATGACATCTGAAAGGAATTGGTAGTAATTTTACCTCTGAATTCCTTTAGTCAATTTTATATCTAATTGTTACTCTCTAATAAATCGACCGATTTACAATAATTAAAACAAAACAACATGTAACATTTTAAATATTTTTGAAGATGTCATCATAACCATGTAGATATACAATAAGCTTTGAGATATGTTTTGTTTTGAACTTTAGATTTATTTTGACGCATTACCTTTTCACAAAACAGCAAATTTTGCCAATTAAGGAAAGCATTAACAATATTGGAAACAACAAACCTTTCACCGTTGCGTGGATTTTTGAAATGGTTTATAATTTATTGATGGTTTCAGTTTTTTTTTCAGTTGCAACGGATTTGAATAGAAGGTAAAAAGTATTGGATATTGCACTTCGTGATATGTTAAACACCTGTCGTTGCATATGTATAATGCATAAAGCTAAGAATTTCACATTGCAGAATTGGTCCAAGGGCAGTTCAAATAATTCCAGCATTACTGGACAATATTAAAACTTAATTACACGTGAATATGCAAAAAAAAAAAAAAAAAAAAAAAAAAAAAAAAAAAACCTATCGAGACCGATGGCTTGAAGAAAACAAAGTTTAGAGCGTTTGTTTTATATACAAATTTATATGAGTCAGTTTGTCATTTAAAGTATTCATACAACCATGTGCTATTTATTGGACTTCAGTTGTAGATAAATAATATTGATAGGTTGCATATCTGTATGTCAAAAAATATTTGAAATTGACTCTAGATCAATATTATTATTGCAAAATCTGTGGTGTAAAAATATATTTAATCATAAAAATAAAGTTTTATATACCATAGGTATGGAGACGAGAATGATTTTTATAGGTTTCAAAATGGATGGGCATCAAATAGATTTTAACTCAGAAGCCAGAGAAGCTTGCTTATATTTACAAATTGTGTCCTATTACCATAAAGAAGCGCTCTTTGCTATTTGTTAACATATTTAAAACAAATGGAAATAAAAATAATCACGAAACAATCAAGTGTGTAAGAAAACTTTTGTATTAATAAATAAAAATGTAAAAAGGGATCTGATCTTCTGAAGTGTTGAAGATGACCCTGACATAAAACCATCTAAGAAAAAAGAAAAAATCGCTATATATGTATACATTTGATAAAAAACAATTAAAAAAATAAAATAAAATTTATTTAAAGTATTTAAAAAGTATTATATATGTCCCTGAGTTTAAAAAAGAACCTTCGTGACCTATTTTCTTTTTTGTTTCAATGACATAAAAGATGTTTAACTAAAAGTTTAATTTTAAGAGGGGTTCAGTCTGGGTTTCAGTGATTGTTGAAATAGATTACACCGAGGTAAATAGAACTTAGTCTACCGGGAGTGCATAAAATTTGTTAAAATATACAAGCTATTTTTATTGCAAAATATCAGATTCAGGAAATTGTTAAATAACAATATACAAATCTTTAAAAAATTTATATATAAAATTACAAATTAGTGTAATTTAATTTCCAATAAGAAATAATAAGATATGAAAATGAAGATGACAGCGAAAATATGACAATCTGATATAAGTCACTAATGAGAGAACATAAGTCAAGGAAAAAGGACAAATAAAAATTTTTTCTGATGTGCTAGTTTAAAAACATTTACAACAATGCCTGTATAAATATATTCGTCTCTCCCATCACTACCAAGCTACAAAGCACATATTCTGAAAAAGCGCATCCCCATCTGACCGTATTAGTAAGGCTAGTAAGGTGATGATTACGTCAACACCCAGGATAAACCCTTTAACAATTTACTCCGTGCCCTCTAAATTTTAATGAAAACTGATTATGAAAACTGTTAAAAGGCCTGAACTATATACATAAACCTATGAGTTCAAAAAGGCATATCATTTCAAGTTCAATTAATTTTATTAGTTTGACATGTTGTAGGCCTCTATGAAATACTTGATGAAATTTTATTGTCAGCAATTAATGGAAAACCCTTTGTGTGAAATTTTTAAAATCTGAGTCAATAGTGTATTATGTCTATGACCATATCGCAAAAAAGGTATTTTCATTGTACTAGTAAGAAAACTTTAGTGTTTAATGTGTTACTAAAACCAACAAAGAATGAAAAAACCAAATTGAAACATTATGACGGCTGGAATCTTGGTTTTCAGATATTAGTTTTTTCTTTCATGACGGCATTGTTTTTCTTCGTTCAACAAAGTTGTAATTCTGGTCTTTTTATGAAGTAAGTTTATCTAATTTTAATCAAACTATTAAGTAAAGTTATTCCACAAATCAGGGGTTGTAAGCCAAATTTGTGCTTAGTTGAAAAATTTGTATGTTTATTTGCTTATTTTGTCAGCTCATGTCAATCCCTATTCTTATTGGAGCACATGATACATGTATGTAGACCTTCGCGATGGCCTAATTCAGACAGGGATGGTAATTTAGCTTCAGACGCATTTGTAAATGTAAAGGATTCTTTACTTATCAAAGTTGACATAAATTTAACACTTTAAAAGGTCACTTAAAGTGTAATATAATAAACAAGTGTTTGTTATTTATAAAATTTAGTTCATTTATGTTATGTGAATTCATCTATGTTATGTAAATTTATAAACACATCATTTTCTGCATCATTTTTATTACTTAGTGTTGATTTGCAGTTTTTAATTATTCGCCGTTTTCAAAGTTGTTTAATAAAACAATGAAAGTACACAATACTGATTGGAAAATTTTGACATTACAAAAATAGAGACCTGCCTATACAACTCTTACACTAAATAGATTTAAAACAATTGTGACGAGTCATAAGTACAGCAATAAGTGTACATATATTCATATATGTAATATGAATAGTTACCACAAGGTTTTTTTTACAATTCTAATAAGAAAAAAACAGGTATATTAAAAAGGCAATATCATCAACACTTATAATACTTTCTTTAAATATATATAATAATATCATAATATTTTTATTTTTTGTAATCTGTTGAAGTAAAACTTCTAACAGTTATTAGGGAAGTAAGAACTCTAAACAAGTTGCCGCGAAAAACTATATACATATTTTAGGTATCTGTCGTATTATAGAAAGACATAATCACAAATGGTGACAAGTAAAAAAATCCGTATTGACTCAAAGATAAATTTATATTTGTTTTGAAGTCTCCTGGGTCAACAGATAAGAGAAATAGTTGGTGAGTAAAGGATGTTTTTTACTTTGTTTCTTTATCATACCTGATGGAAAAGAGAATTTTTTACAAAACTTCTTAATGTAACAATTGTTCTAGATACAATCTCTATGGTGTAATGACTAAACTCTAAGGTTCACAACGGACAGCTTTATATCTGTACACAAACATTTAAAAGATTTGAATAAAATTTGAGGTTACGTATCAAAGAGAAACTTCTTTTATTATTACTATTATTATTATTTGTAAAATTATGTACAGTTAGTTATCTCAAGGTGAAAATAATGAAGAAATTATTAAATACAAGATCGATCGAGTGTCTTTTTTTAAATAAATAGACTAAATCAATACAATCAAACATTTTCGATCTACACAATCCTGTTGCCAAATTTGACTCTTTGTATTACTTAAACATTAGTAAATATACTAGCGGAAAAAAAGTAACTGTGCATCAATAAAATTTATAATTTCGCTATTATTACTAAATGTATAAATCTTAAAATTTGCACAAATGGTAAATGCATATACCTTTATCATATTGCTCGATCATTGCATCAATTCCCCGTGATTTTTACGCTTCATGCGCACGGGTCGGTTTTCACGCAATTGTCGCCGAGCATTTCAGTGTGACAATATTTTAGGAATAATTTACTGTTGTTTGTTTGTTTGAACACCATAAAACCAGAAAAGCAAGTTTATTCGGTTGAAAGCTTCTGTAGTGTAATGCCTAGGCTAAATGAAAATGTTCGCCTCCGCGCAATTGGTATGCTTGAGGCTGGTATGACCCAAAGCTTTGTCACTAGACATTTTGGTGTCCACAGAAACACTGTTTATGCTTTATGGAGACGATACCAACAGTTGGCACCACTAGAAACCGCCCTCGTTCAGGACGTCCACGCGTAACGATATGTCAGCAAGACAACCATATCCGGCTTGTGCACCTCCGGAACCGTTTCCAAACTGCCAGTACTACTGCCCGGAGCATCAGACTACCTCTTATCAGCCCCAGAACAGTACGGAATCGTTTAGGGGAAGGACATATTCGCCCACGACGTCCGGCAATCCGTCCAATTCTACAACGACGTCATCGCACAGCTCGTCTTGCATGTTGCAGAACACATTTACGCTTCAATCGACTGTAGAAACATTTAAGTTGTAAAAGCAACCAAACGCATAGAGAAAACTTAAATGTTTCTACATGTTGTTTTTCCTAATCTAAACCTAATGGAGATTAAAAACTTCTGTTACGTTTTCTACTTCTCCATTATCATTGTTTCATTTGTACATGTTCATATATGTTTTATTCTCAAGTATAATACAAGATTATTGTTCCAAAAAATTATGCATTCACAATTCACTTTGATTATATTATGTGATTAAATAAATTAACCACTTGCTCACTTTTTCACTTATTAGAAAGATATTCTGCTTCTTGTGGCTAACTAAGGAATCTAGGAATCTAAAACTGTTTAAAACAAATGAAATATTGAAATGCTCACACTTATGTTTAAATAGTTAAATGAATTCATCAAATCTTTTTTTGTTCTATCCAAGTGCTTAAGTGTCATTTTTAAATCTTGTTTATGAAAAGCCCAAGAGTTGATCTTTATTTTCTTTTTAAAATATGAACGATATATGCTCTTATAATACAAATGAAACAACATGGGTATTTCTAACTCTTAACCTAGAACTTTTATCTAAGGTACGTTTTAAGCATAGACTGAGCTTACCGAGAACCTGGGTCTGCGTTCAACGTTACCCATATTGTCTAGGTACTGACTTAATATCTTTTAAAACATATCTTAATGTTTAATTCTATAAACGCATTATTAAAATTGGCATGGTATAAGACATTGAATGGAAAATTTTTATAATATCAACAATTCTATCAATGCACAGCAAGCACATGTTTCTACTATACAGGAAAGACTTACTTTGGGTTAACCCATTAACCCCTTAAGCCTCAGGATTTTTAGTTGAAATCATGAGAAAATAACTGTAATTTTCAAAGCTTTTTTTCTGCCTTTTCCAACAATTTTGTCTAATTATCAAAGTATATGACTTGAACTTTTTGTTTCTAACAGATAAGTTCAGATATTGGTAACCATGGCAACAGAATTCCAATTTTAATGAAAAAATTAAGAAAATATCATAAAATACTGTTCCCAGACCCATGTTTTACCTGATACATGCATCCAAATATTTAAAAATGCCTAAGAATGGATAGAAAAGGATAATTTGATGAAACTCAACCTTTATTGTATAATTTTGTACCAATAATCAAGTTCTGTATTAAATCAAAATCCAGGTATACATATACTCTTACAATTAAAAACGTCATTAAAATCTCTAAATTCTATGTTTGAAATATTAAAAATGGTATGTATTCAAGGCTGAATTTTAACATCTCTCTTTCATATTACACTAAGGAAGCCATATATATTCTGACAGATAAGAAATTGAACTTTATGTTTCTTCACAGAAAGGGTCAGATATTGGTAACCATGGCAACAAATTTTCAATTTTAAGACGAAAATTAAGAAAATTTCGTAAAGAATAAACTTCCTGTGCCCATGTTTTATTTAGAGCATGCATCCAACTATTGGACAATGGCTAAGAAAGGATCAAAAATAATAATTTGAGATCAAACTCAACTATTATTGTAAAATTTTTCGACAATATTCAAGTTTCGTATCAAATCAAAATCCAGGTGTACATACATGTATACTTTACAATAAAACAGTCTAAGAATTTTGAGTTGAATTTAGACTTGACATTACATTAGGTTTTCAAGGCTTTTTTCTGCCTTTTCTAGTAATTTTGTCTAATACCAATCCATATATATTATCAAAGCATATGACCTTAACTTTCTGTTTCAAACAAATTTAGAAAGATATTTGTTACCATGGAAACAGAATATTCATTTCCTTGGAAAAATGGAGAAAAAAATCAACAAAATATTGTTTTTGGATCCATTATTGAACTAAAATTTATATAAATATTAGGATTTTACAAAGTAAATATAAACAAGAAATAATTTGATGCAATTTAAACTTTTATGATAAATTATTTAAGTATTATTGAAGTTTAAGCTAAAATAAAACAGTGGTATACACATGTTCTAATATAGAAATATTGCCATTGTAAATTGTAATTGAAGATATTACAATACAATTCGTGAAAAAACTAATGTTTTGCCTTTTCCCCTTAAAATATAATATGGAAACCACATATATTCTGAAAGATAAAGAATAAATTTTTCTTTCAAAAAAGTCAATGATATCTGCCTAAATGACAACAAATTTACCCATAAAATGGTAAACACTAATTTCAATATTGTTTCCGAACATAACGAACTGTATACCTATAACTATTTGAAATTTACGTTTAACAGACACATAATAATAATAATAATAAAAATAATAATAGAATTTAATCTAAACCTAAATTGCTGTATATTTCAGCACTATCCAAGGACTAATACATCTTATAAGAATTATGTAGAGATTGTTTCTTTACACATAAATGGCGTTTTGGTGTATGGTGGGCTTGATGGGGTGCTACAATGAAGGGACAAAAGAGGAAGAAATTTTAGGCTTATAACTTAGTGTATAACACTTCGTCAGTATAAAACATCTGTCTACAACACAACCTTTATACGAAATATTTATGCTCTTAAAATAAAAAAATATCCATTACAATGTCATAATTATAGACTTGAAAAATATTGTGTGATACCCATAATATCTGTTTTTTGTTTGTATATCAAATAGATACAAGAATGATTTTTAAAAGGAAGATTATTTCTAGTTTCAAGTTTTCATGTACATGATATAATTGTGAATAGTCAAAGTATATCTTCTTTATTCAAATTTTGTATACCTATGGAGGTTCATAAGGTCCGTTATAAAATGTGTGAGGATCATGACAAATAAAATCTTGGAAGAAAATAAAAATAGCTAGAAATGTAACAGAAAGAAGCGATATCGTAGAAATTGCATTGATGTTAGAAAAATTACCAATTTATTATGTGGTTCATGTACATTGTGGAGGATAGGACATATTAAAATAATGGTGGGGATTTGAAAAGTTTTTAAAATTATCTAGGGGTGGGACACACCCTTTTATCTACTCCACTTGGTCCCCAGGAGACTTGATGACCGAATAGTCTGAAGCGCACGTTTACGGATTACAGTGTCTCTTGCCGCCTCCGTCCAAATCCAGTGTGAAAAAGTTCGTTTGTTTGCTGAAGATGGGAAATTTTCTCTTGGCACTCTGTTTTTCCCCATCAATCTTACTTCAATATAAATGAAAGAACCTTGACAGGGGCATAGACACAATTACTCCACTCCACTCTTTCTTATTTGGTCGCCAATATTTGTAAATATTTGTAAATATTTATTTCAGTGCAATTCATCAGACCATAAATAATAATAATAATAATAATAATAATAATAATGCATAAAGATCCACCTTATCATAAAATTTATTTGTTAGAGTTTTGCACTTTGAAATTTAAAGAATTTATCAAAAACATGTATCCAAAAGATATTTTAGCTTAAATATTTTATAAACGATTTTTAAATATAATAATATCGAAAACTGCATCAAAATTAGTAACAGAATATAAAAAAGTGACAGCAGTTTGAAGTCTGCATTTTTAATAGCTTAGGTGAAACACCTTAGTTTGAGTTTCCTATGTGTAATGTCACGGTAGTATTAGAAGTAGTATCTGACCTAATGCCGGACAGTAGTAATAACAGTGATATGGTGACGTATGGAGAAGATCGTTACAACTTTGCGTGTACATGCACCTAATTATATCAGAATGTTCGTCATTATAATTATTTGAGAGCAGTAGAGAATCTTATAATGATGAATTTGGCGTATAATGTAGCTGTAACAAGAAACGGACAAATCTGATTAAAAAATTGAGTCAAGCCCAACTTTATCGGGAATTGTGATTGATTGCCAGCCATTTCAAAAAATACGCGAGTCCAGGGCAGAGCTTTTTGGGGGAAGGGTGAGGGATAGGGGCATAGCCTCTTCTGAAAGCTAATTAGTAATACATGTATTTCTTAGGACCTTTTTGCGACATTGTTCTATCCAAGGCTCTTTTGAATTTTTCAAAGGGGATGGGTTACAACAGCAACCACCTTGAATTCACCAATGATGATGATAATGATGATGATTCAATTATAGATGGCCTGAAAATTCAAAAAATGTTGACCTCTCATCGATTTTTAAAGTAAAATCATTGTTTATGACAAATAACATTTTCTAATAATTTTTTTTCAAGTTTTATTCGAAATGTCTACTTACTGAATTAACCATGTACCTTGCTATCATTTTCCTGTTGCACAGAATTATCATGCTGAAGTGTGTGTGTGTGTGTGTGTGTGTGTGTGTGTGTGTGTGTGGTTTTCAAAACATACTTTAGAAATAATCATTTCACCAGTGTAATAACATTTTGGCAACTGAGCTTTTGCAATTATAATGTCGGAATTTAAATCAACAACCAGTTCGCCAGGTTGAGGTTGGTAACTTCCCGGAAAGCTTGGCTAAGATGAAATTAATTCTGCAAAGGGTGGGGGGGGGGGTAAAATTTTGATGAGTTCCATAACCTGTAATATAAAAACCTAAAACCCCATTATTCCGTTAGAAATGACCACATACACGACACTCTAAGCAAGCTGGACCATCTGGCTATATATGGCACAAAGATTTGTTTGTCAACTATGTACATATATAAAGAAAAAAGCAAGGACCACTTGGGGACAGATGCGTTATGAAAAAAGGTAGTGATTTTGATCAAATAGTTCGTGGAATTCTCTAAAAATTCTTTCCGTTTCATCCACAATAATTTTTTATGTACGTTTGGAATCTTGAGTTTTATTATCGTCTCCATTTTTTAATTTTGAAAATAGTGAAATTAGAACTCAAACTGTGACCAGAGACGTATATAACTAAAGTTATATACGTCTCTGTTGTGACTGTCGGCATCTGTATCTGGTAAAGCCATACATGCACTTGAATCTCTAGTGTAGGAAATCGGATGAAAAATCTATACATTATGACAAGGGGAGCCTAAATGACTCAATATGTTGATAAAAACAAGCATGTTGCAGATGGGTTTTCTGTGTATGCTCTACTTCCGGGAAATTGATTTTCTGAAAATGGGAATCCCTTGCATCTATTTATAGCACATGTATATTATTTTAATTGAGGTCAATTCTCCGTATGTCATTTTTATTTACGATAAATAGTGTATTTATTCATCCAACAAAAATTATGTTAATTTCTAGCATAACAGCTTCACTCAAACTCATAAATTGTAGTTGTGACGTCGTTTTGTTTTTCCGGGATTCAGCAAGGATTTAAAAATAATTAAACATGGCATCTGTCGAAATAAATAAATATATATATATATATAAAAAGAATAAGAAAAAAAAAACTTTTATCAGTAAAAAATCGTAGATATTATAATGATATTATTTTCTAGAGTTTGAATATAATGTTAAGTTTTATTACTAGCATGATCTAGTAAGAATCTAAAAAACGTCACATGCCACTGTTTGGTTTCAAGCCGTAGGTATTTAAATGTCGCCGTTTCTAATACTTGTAAATGGATTGTCCTCCATATTTTTATAGTTTTAGAATCTGTGTTTCGTCTAGTTTACAAATATGTGCTTTTTTCGTTGTTTTTGAAATGATCCAGGAGGTTTAAGTCGATTTAGATTTTGCGATCACGTGACATTTTTTTCATTTTGTTCTGACGTCATGATTTTTTTACGAACTTTAAAGTAAAAAATTCTTATAATTAGAGTGCATCTACAAAAAAAATTTGATTACAAAAATTAAAGTGCTGAAAAAATATTTTCATGTGATACCATTTTTATCAATATCTGATGAATATTAACGAAATGACGGACAAACGAAAACTATGCTTTGATATTTTAGACAAGGGCCAAAAAATGCGTAGAAATGAGTAGTTGAGGCTTAAGGGGTTAAAAGCATACAAAAGATATCTTTTAGTAATCTTGTTTTATGTCATTTTGTTCAAATGGCTTTAATTGATTTATAAAGCAAAAAAATATTTGTTATATCCTATTAACGTACTCGATCTATATGAGTATATGCCGGTATTTGGGTAGCTAGTAGTAACATCCAGTGTACACTTTACTGACCTATATTTTTACCATTGTTGATAAGTTTAATAAACATTCAACACAATATTTGAATGTTAAAAATACAGTTAAATGCAGCTTAACAATAAGTGAACACTTGTCATAAAATAGAATGACGTGACATTATTTATTTTATATATCCCTTAAATGGCCTCTACTATCATATGATAATTATAATGACGTAAGGTATTGAATTTTATCAAAGTACGTTGCTTCACTGTGTTTGATAATCACAAGAAAAATAAGCCGAACGATAGGTAAGAAATTTATTCTTTCAAAACAAACATATTTCAAGAGTCTTTTAATTTGATAAAAAAAAGATATTTTTATGTTATAAAGTTTTGTCGAAAAAATAAATAATTGTTGCTAATCATTAAGCATATTTAGTCAAAAGAAGTATTGATTTATTAAGTTTTGTTGAAAAGGTGTATTGAAATGCAATTTTTTTTATTTTTCTATTTGATTAAATAAAACTCAAACATATCACTCCATTTCCAAATCACAATAAAAAATCATTTAAAATTGGTTAACTAAAAATACACATATGAACGCTCAAAAAGAAGGTGATGCCGATTGATCCTTATATAGTAAGATAAGTTAGCTTTTGACATGTTTTATAATTTTGGCTTATTTAATATATCAAACTTTTCGGCTACTGGTGTTGCTGGTGGTGAATGATTTTCCGAAGTATGCGTATCAAATACATCAAAGTTTAACCGGTATTTGTGTTATACATTAAAACGCATTTCTCTTTTAAATTTTCTATCAATCAAACAAGAGCAGGGAATGTCTCCACTATCCATTCGAGAAAACAATTCAGGGTAAATGTAGTTTTGTATTCAAACTTTCTGCACATGACAATGACATGAAATGGTATGACCTACACTAAAGTTTATAAAACTGTAAATGACAATAGTGTCAATTTGTAGTACAAAGATCAAAGAAAAAAATTGGAAAAGTTTATTTTGTTTACAAATAACATTGGTACCAAAATCTAGGGAAAAAATCACAGTTATTATCATCAACTACGAACAAACAAGTTCAATTTCTAAGTAATGTCAATTTTGCTAAGACTGAATTTTTCAAAAATAAAATGAATAAAATACAAATGTTTTAAATGCAAATAATAATAATAATAATAATAATAATAATAATAATAATAATAAATTGAAGCACTTTCAGGACTACAAAATACGGCAACACAAATGTAACACAACAAAATTATACGGCGTGCTTACGCAAATATAACCCATGTGTGCTCACAGGAAAGTGTTCGCAATCTCACGTGAAAGATATCGCATGCTCACGCAAAAGCCAATGCGTAATCAGTTGAAATTTATTGCCTACTCTCACAAAAGCTATCGAGTGATAATGTAAACATTATTTCACCCGAAAGCTTACGCACAAACTATTGTGTGCTTACGTGAAAGTTATTGCATGCTTACATGGAAGCATCCCCGTGCTCACGTAAAAGTTATTGCTATTGCATTTTCACCTATAACATTTTTTCCTTAGCATATTAATAAGTCTTTATTAATGAGTTTATTTTACGCTAATCCGTCCGATAGATTAACTAATATGTTATAAAAAACAAAATTTAAAAATAAATGATAACGCGTTTGTGATTTAGACATGGACTGGTATGTTTGTATTTGATAAGTTACATTTTAAGTTATTCGATCTAAATAAGTTATAGTATGCATTCTGACTAATGGGTACCAGCAACATCCAGTGTACACTATTGCTAACCTAGATATTTAATCTATATAAGTAACAGTATGCATTCTGACTAATGGATACCAGCAACATTCATTGTACACTAATTCTAGCCTAGATATGTGATCTATATAAATATATAATACAAATACAAGTTAAATTTTGATGTGCCAGAGTAATAAGTAATAGTATGCATTGTGACTAATGGGTACCAGCAACATTCATTGTACACTAATGTTAACCTAGATATTTGATCTATATAAGTAATAGTACGAATTCTGACTAATGGGTACCAGCAACATCCAGTGTACACTGACGATAACCTAGATATCCACCATGTAAATATCTAAAACGTTTTCTACATTACATGGGTATATTATTTATGTGAAAACAAAGTATGACTTCAAATTTGCACCAAGAATAAACCTGATGACAGAATGATTTGACTTGCGAAATGTTGTATGTAGAATTGAGAGTTAACATTGACATTAATTTAATTTGATAACACACATCATAACATGAAATGACGCAATATGTCAAAATTAATTTTTCCTTATGTGACCCCCTTTAGTCATATGATATTTATTACATAAGGTATTGATTTATCAAGGTTCGTTGCTATTTCTTTAACGATAGCAAACAAGGAATGTTAGCCGAACGGTCGGTAAGATATTTTTGTTAGTCTATAAAACCAAGCAAAACCAATACATTATTTATAATCAGATAAAAAAAGATAAAAGATAAATATTTTAGTTATTAAGTATTTCTTTAATTGGAATCATTGCCTTCTTATTATTTAGTATATTCAATCAGACGAAGCATTGAAGTTTGTAAAAATCGTGAACTGATGCAATATTTTTATCAGATAAAAAACACATAATTCTTTATAAAATGTTGTTTGAATGTAAGTAAATCCATTTCTTTTTGATCAATGTTTTTAATCTCAGACATTCTACTTCCTGGTGTCGATCGTGAAGAATGTCACACTTAAAATAATTTATTCAATAATTTTTTGCATATAAATTAGCATACTTAAGTGGAGTTGCAACTCATTATACATAGCAAATAATAATAAAAAAGATAAAATATCGCTCATTGAACAATGTCAAAATCAGCATTATTAGGAAAATAATCATTGTTCTTAAAGACATTAGATTTATTACTTTTTAAGATATGTTAAAAATTAACAAGGCTCTTCTTTAATTGATTAGTTTAAACTAATACTTGAAACAATTGTATTTTAGGTTAAAGGCAAGCAAGAGATAGATATGGAAGAAGTACAAATCATAACAGAAGTTGTTAATCCTCATTACGTTCAGGTTGGGAAAAACAACACTATAGACACAGGTAAGTTTTGTTTTATACGCTTCGTAGCTTTTAAAAACGGCATTAGTTACCAATGTGTAAGTAATACAAAGAGTCTATTTAAGTAACAGGTTTGTTGTAGATCGAGAATGAATGAATGTTTTAACTTAGTCTATTTCTTAAAAAGACACTCGATCGATCTTGCATTTAATATTTTCTTATTTTTTTACCTTGAGATAACTCACTGTACATAGTTTTACGAATAATAATAATAATAATAATAATAATAATAATAATGGAGAAGTTTCTCTTTAATACGTATTTAATTTTTCTTTTATTCATTTTTTCAAATGTTTTACAGATTTAAAGCTGTCCATAGTGAACCTTGGAGCTCAGACATTACACCATAGTGATTGTACCTACAACAAATCATACATTAAGACGTCTTGTGAAAATTGCTCTTTTGCATCGGGTATGATAAAAAAATCAAGTAAAAATGTTTTATATTGGTATATGAAATGGACTGCTTATATGCATATCAAGCATGTAATACATTTTGTTTGCACTGTACAACTTCCCTAGGATATAACTTGTTTAATAACACTTTTATGGGGGGTTTGAGATATTATCAAATTTATAACCATGAGAAATGGCACATAAAAGTAGAAAAAAATTCCAAAAAATGCATGGGCAATCTGTAAACAGTAATAAAAGGAATGCGATATAAATGTAAGAGTAAAATTGAACAGCTTGTTTTCAGCTTGTTTTTGTTTATTCTAGAATAAGATTGTAACATTTAACAATTGAACGTTTTTAAAATGATGTTTATTGTCAATATGAATGGAGGTTTGAACAGTTCCTGTAAAATCCCGTTAAAGCACTTTTAGACTTCTATCTAATATAAACAGATGTGATGTGGCAGCCATTTTTGTTTACCTATGATAGTGTAGTTTGTCAAGTGATTTGTGATTTATGGTCTATATTAATGCAAAAGAGATATGAAAATCAAACATGGCAAATGAAAATATTAATACATGTACACATATGAGAGGATCAAGGTGTCTCCGAAATAAAATATTTTCTTTGTTCTTGATAAATGTTTTGACTCTTTTTAAATATTTGTAGGATTTACTATATTTAAGATAATTTATTTATAATCGTAAATTTACGAAACGGATATATATATATATATATATATATATATATATATATATATATATATATATATATATATATATATATATATATATATACTGATGACCGGAAATAGGTTAAATTCACAGAATTGTTTTATTATTGAAGATTCTCATATTGCATATAGTAAAAGTTTTGATATAAATAGAAGCGCGATAAAAATTTTAGAAATGCAATATTCAGGTCGCATTTCGGTCAAGTATGTGTTAAAACATTTATTTCTATCTAACCAATTAGTCAATTCTATCATTTTAAATATCAGTAAACTGGTAGTACATTTACTAAGGATTAATTTAAAACTTAATTAATTTCTGAATGACCCTTTATTGAACATTTCTTCACAGAAATGCCCCTGTCAATGGGAACCAAAACCGGAAAGTGTAAAGTGAAAAAGAGACGGATTAAGGAACCATTTGTCTGTCAGCTTGATATCCATACTTCGCCAGATATACGTATGACATGTCTTCTGAATGAAAACTTTCCTTAGTTCTTCTTTTGTTTAAAAAGTTATCTTTAATATTTTTAGTTTTTAAATATTAAAAGAATGACAAAATATAAAATAAAATGTAATATAATATAATGTAATATAATTATAATATAATATAATATAATGTAATGTAATGTAATGTAATGTAATGTAATATAATATATATAATATAATATAATATAATATAATATAATATAATATAATATATAATATAATTTAAAAATCTTTTTTAATCTCTCATATTTTATAGTTTGTTATCAATTAAAATAAGTGTCTTTTTAACTCTTGTTTTATATTTCTTTTCATGTTAACAACTATGAGGCCGCAGGACAATTATGAAGACAAGGACAACGTACCAACTACTGACTCATCACAGAGGATCCTGGGATATAACAAATGAAATCCATCATAAACATATCATTGCTAAATAATCAGTATCATTATCTATATCAGTATCATACAACTTCGGTGTTGCTTTATTGCTCACCACCTCGGTATCAGTCGAGATACCACTCTCAGGATCGGTATTTGTCGAGATACCATTCTGGGATTTTACCACTAAATATCATTGTTTATCAATATCAATATCAATATCAATATCAGTATTCTTTACTTTAATCCAGATACCAGGGTCATTGACATCTGACAATTAGTAAGTAAGAATATGTTTATGATGGTATTAATTTTGCATTTTGGTTTGGGGTGGGGTTAGAAACAAATATCATAATCCATGAAAGCCAGCTGATCGTCGCCAGTGGTAACAGAAATGGTAAATCTTTTTAATGTTCCACATGAACAGAGAGAGAGAGAGAGAGAGAGAGAGAGAGAGAGAGAGAGAGAGAGAGAGAGAGAGAGAGAGAGAGAGAGGGGGGGGAGGGGAGAGAGATTATACCAGCTACATAAATGTTATTGCATGCATATCAAGAGAATCTGTTTAGCGGATTTTATACTTGTATGGGATAGTTTTGTTAAGATATTATTTGATTCTCAGCACCAAAAAGGACAAGATAAGATCGATCACATTGTATATTTGTAAATAAAGCCTATATACAATGTGCTAAAATATGACCCAATACTAAGCGAAAGACAATTAAAAAAAACAATGCCTACTTATTGCAGCATAAAAGTTGTTTTGAATTGAAAATAGGTTCTTTTAACAAAATGCTTTTATTTTTCCTTTACTTACAGGTGGATACTCAGAGTTGACCATTATACATGATCCAAAGCATATACAGATAGGAAACGACAATAAACTTATCTTTCATAGCAAAAAAAGGTATTAACACTATATCATAACGAAACTATTTATTCTCATAACCATTCTGATCCATGCATAAACAAACAAACAAAAAAAAAATAGATAAATGAAAAAAAATAAAAAGATAATGAATAAATAAATAAATAAATAATAAATAAATAAATAAATAAAATAAATAAATAAATGGAAGAGATTTTGTTTCAAGAAACAAGAATTATTAGGCTGTTAGCTAGTAACAAGGTTTTGCTTGTTACCAGTATGTTAAATATATATTCTCATAAATATTCTGATTCCTGCATAAACGAACAAACAGATAGATGAATAAATAAGTGAATAAATACATAACAAAGAAAAGGTGTTCCATAATGCAAATTTGAGTTGGTTGTTACCTGGTAACAAGGTTTGGCTTTTACCAGAGAAAGATCGCAGTATGTTATATATATGCTTGGCGGTTACAAGGATGTAATGTCATTTATTACAACACTAACTTGGTTTTTTGAATTTGATACTTACTTGTTATTAACTGTTTATGCAAAACGGTCCATTCTTTTCTTATGTGAAAGAATTTTAAAGTATGCATCCACTTACAAATACTGCTTCACTTGCAGTGCTAGAGGCCGTCTTGTCACTCGCTTTTGAATGGTTGTAAAAGTGTTGAATAACCCTAGTGTGTAGCTAGAGTAACAACTTCAAATAAAACCAAAGACGCAAGCCTTTTCTGTAAATCATTAACTATGTTTTGTTACGTGTTAATTAAACACAACGTAAATTTTTTTCATGAGTATCTACATTATTTCGACTTTGCTGCACTAGTCAAGTAGAAACTGTGGCAATCTTGTTATGATGATTATGTTTTGTTTTCAGGAACCCTTACGCTTTTCCAGAGGATTTTTCCTGACGTTGGTTTATCTCTGGTTTTTGGTGCGGAGGAATCTGATTTGCTAAAAATAGACTTCTTACATATTATATTGTCATCAAAGAAAACTTCTGAGGATTTTAAGATGTTATGTGTTCTTGATGGTTCGAGTAGCAAACACTAAAATATATCATTAAAAGTGGACGACATTTGTTTCTTTTTCACTTTGAATACTGTGCATCATTATTAGTTACGATAACACTTTGGATTTCATTTCTAGTTTCGGTTACTTATTTTTGTTTACTTTTCATATTTATTTATCTGTTTTTGAGTACAAATCTACAAATCCAATGTTTAACTTATAAAAAATTCTCCAACGTGGACTGTACAGTATAGTGTAAAGCAATGTAATTAGTACATATTTAGTAATTTTGTAATTTTCATTGTACATCTTTAATAAATTTATAATAAGTTACACGAGATGACATGTTGTTTAAAATGCTTGACATCATAATACAAATGTGCACGACTATATATCGCCTATTTAATAGGCAATAAATCCAAAAAAAAAAAAAATACTTGTTAAATTTTGATGTGTCAAATCTGCGCACTTTGAAAACACATTCTTTATTAGCGAGCCACACTATGGCTAAAACCACTTACCAGAGAATTCAGACAGTTCATATTTACAATCATTCAAATCTAAAGTTCTGAATAAATCACAAACAGTCCATGTCCAAATCAATAAAAGAAAAACAAAATAGAAACATTGAAACTGGCCAATCTCGCTGCACACGTGAAGTGCCTTCAAAGAAGTGAGACCGGGTTCTTTGGAAGGGTAATCACCTTTTGTCTAGACACCTTCACGTGCAAAGTCAGTTTTGAGAATAAAGGAACAAAGAACTATGGTAAGTCAAAAATATCCGATATAAGTTTGGATACAGTGACTACATACTTATCAACAATATTATGACGACGGTCATAAAACTTTTAAAGGACCTTGATTAGCCTAGGCTTGCAATAATCTTGCGTCAACAATTTTGTTGGGATCAAACTTTATAATAAAGTTTTAACTGTGAAACATATACACCACACGCAACCGAAGCAGGGGTATTACTGCAAAGAAACGGAAAGTTGACAACAAAAGAATTGAAGTAATCACGTTTGTCGTATAGCTTCAGATGTTAACCTTTGGGGGTTGTCACGAAATACATGTATAATAATATATGTAATATAATAAAATTAAAAAGTCTTTTTAATCCCTCTTATTTTATATTTTGTTTTCATCTATTTCTTTTCATGTTTACAACACGAGGCCGTTTGTCGTAAAGCTTCAAATGTAACCTGTCGTGGCTCTCATAATTGAGATATAAGTCCAAATATGAAGTAGAACATGGAGAATTTATTTTTTATCTTTTGTTTTACATATTATCGGTAAGAAATGTACTGACCATAGATAAGACATTTCATTTTAAATTACTGCTAGTCTATCCGATTTTAAAATTAAAGAAAATTTTCTCTATAAGCTAGTTTCATGTGTTTCCACAATGAAGACGCAGAAAATGCTTGCCAACTATTAGGTTCAAACAGATTTTGTTCCACAACTAGCATCATAATTTATTCACAATAACGGCATGAACTATATTTCACAAATATCATTGTAAAATAGCAAAATCTTCGTCTACTTGGCCAAGTTTGTATAATCATCTGTTGTGTTTTTATTATGAATTTAATATTTTTGCGTTAATCTATTAAAAGGTATTAACTCTTTCTTAATTGATTTGACAAAAATTGAGTTTTCTCTTTTTTCTTTCTGTCTCTCTTTCTTTTTATGGGGGTGGGGGCAGTAGACGGGGACATCATGTAAAATCATTTTAACGTTTATTTTATTTTAATTTCAAACGGTTTTTAAATGTGAGGAGTAAAATGGTCATGTTAGACACCAATCAAAGAAAAACTTCATGTAATTTTGACCTACACTTTTATTTGTACTGAATGATGTAATGTCTTAATTATGTCCATTCTTTTTTTTTATCTGCTCAGTTGAAAGGCCATCTTTGATATTTTTCGTTAAAGGGGTAATTCAATTTGAATCAAAAGGTGTCGTCCTGTCGCCATCTCAAAGTATTTGTATTTTTAGTTTTTTTTAATTAAAATATATATTTTTACTAGAAAGGTAATTGATGTATCTTAACAAGCAAAATTAATTATTTACCAAAAATAACCAATTAATGCTGAGTATAGTGAAAGCTCAAAATAAAGTGGGAGGTGCCGAGCCTGTAAATTGAATTGACAGATTAGCATCCTACATCGACTGGGTGAATTCATAATGTAATCGATAGCATTTCGATTAGCGGCCATTTTGGTACCAGATACAAACCATCATTTGCACAGACATTTACATAAGAAGTCGACAAAATTGGTTCACATGTGTGCCGAGAATTAAAAAAAAAACCCTGAATATGCAATTTTATTACTTATAAATTACTATTCTAGACATTTAATGTCATCGTTGAAATTAATTTTTACTTAGTATTGTTTTGATTTTTTGATTTATGCACAAAACATGCCACGGAAATCAAACTGCAGTGTATTCATCATCCTGATCGTCTACTTCGCCCTTGTATTCATCGTGTTTTAACTGATATGATGCAAATGTACGTTTCTCCGTCTCAAAAATTTCATTGGAGGATTTTGATTGCATTTGTACATAGTGTGGTCCTAGATTTCATGTCAGGTTTAGCCAGTATTAGTTGTCTGATTTGCCTAGTAATAGCAGTGCTGCAGAGAAATTAACTGAATTAACTTATTCTAATACTACATTTGAAGATTCATCACTACGTAAAAGACCAACATCTACTCATTTTTTAATCGTTTTTTAGACATGTACTCAAAGTAGCTAGCATAGAATCACAGTTAGACCGATTTGGAAAGCATTCAGTTGTGACATGGTTTTTAATTCCATCGGTCAGCACTGATATTAAAGAAAACACGAATGAAATGTTAGCAAAATTATGTCATACACTTAATTATTAACACAAAACGTTTTAGGTGGACGCACCAAAAAGTTGTACAATTTATTCTGTGAAAGACAATTTTCATATCGTTAACATCTTAACTTACTTTCAGATTTATTTACAATCTGCAGTTCCCCCAATATACCTTGCATTATAAATTTTTTAAAACTTGTTAGGTTACAGGTTTGACACCTGAAATTATTTCAGAGTCATTAGCATTTGATGAAATTGTTAATGAGGTAGTATTTCATATATTTAAAAAAAACAACTTTACATAAGAGATATATATCTTATTTGTCAATCATTCATTATCGGTATTTAAGACCAACTATAACTAACAATTTCAGATTTAGATGCAAGAAAGTGTTGCTATCCATCTAAACAATTATTCTGAATGCTTAAGTCAACATTTGAGCTTTATCTAAACATTCTTTCGTCATACCTTAAAGTTGTGAAAAGGTTTGTTATTTTCAAATAATTTACTTCGTTTTAAACTAATTTGTCTAATAGTCGTTAAACAACAATTCGCTTTCATAATATAATGTGATTGCTCACATTTTTCTTTTTAAAGTTAGTTTACTTCTTGTGACTTACAAGTTTTAAGAATTTCAGACTGTTGAAAAACATTAAATGGTAAAGTAGTAACATTTATTTTTTTATCATTTTGTAACTCTTTTTTATTGTTTAATCTGTCAACGCATTTTTTAAAAAAAGTCTATGTTGATGTAGAAGCTTTCTTTAAAAAACTGGCTATGTTATTTTTCCTGAGCACTTGATGTGAAATTATCTGTCTAGTAGTAACAAATTAAAAATTCACTTTGATTATGTTATATGATTGCTCCCGTTTCTCATTGTTAAAAGTTATAGCTAAGAAATTGCAAAAATTTGAAACTGTTTAAAATAAATCAAACGCTTAAGTAGTAACATTTTTTTAATCATAAAAAGTCAAATAAATAAATAAATAAATAATTTTTCATCATGAACGTATTCAATCTATATGGGTAAAATATGCATTTCGACTTTTAAGTAGCTAGTAGTAACATCCCGTGTAAACTTTCACTGACCTAAATATTAACCATGGTTCATCAAAAAAGATATATGTTTTCGTTTTGAAAAATATTGAATGTAAAAATTTAAGTTTAAATTCTGCTTATTCAATTTGCAAACACTCATCATTAATTGGAATGAAGAATATTTTTAAAAATATATCTTTCCTTTAATGGCCCCTTAAACGTATGATAAAAATGACGTAAGCTATTGATTTTTGTCACAGTCCTATATATATACATACAGTTGCTATATTTTGTAGGATTATTACAAGGAGTTTGAGCCGAAGGTAGGTACGAGATTTACTCTATAAAACCTAACAATACTAACGCATTATTCTTAATTTGATAAAAAAATTGTTTTCAAGTTTTGTTCTTAAACAAAAAAAAAAAAAAAAAAAAAAAAAAAAAAATAAATAAAAAAATAAAAATGAAAAAAAAGAAATAAATAAAAAAAAAGATCATATCATAAGGTATATTTAGTCAGAAGAAGTATCTATTCTTGAAGTTTTGTTGAAAAGGTGTATTGAAATGCAAATTGTATCACTTTTTTATTTGATGAAATAAAACACAAACATAACAGTCCATAAAAATAATTCACATAATAAAGAACGAAATATGTTTTATTTTAAAAAGACCTATGTTCTAAAAGCTGACATTCGATATGCCTTGTTAAATATATAAATAATGACACATTCTGTAACTAACTTCGATAAAAGTTATCAAATTGTAATACATTGCTTCTGCACCTATAGTTTTATTTCTGCAGCATACGCATATCGGTTGATATGCTTATTTATTGTCATTTTGTCCAACAAGCTTTTTTAGATATATTATGAAATTTAAAGAAATAAATAATAGTGTGATTGCATTTGATAAGTAATACTTTTAACTTTGCGATCTTTAAACGTATGGGCAAAAGTATTCATTTCGACTAAAGGTAGCTTGTAGCAACGCCAGACTTAGATATCAACCATGTAAACTTCGTTATCAAAAAAAGTCTTTCACACAGGTATATTATTTAAAAAAATAAAGAATATATATATATATATATATATATATATATATATATATATATATATATATATATATATATATATATATATATATATGACTTTAAATTTGAACCATGGTTTAACTGGTTACAAAATTTATTAACTTGCGTATTTAGAAATATTGTTCAAAAATTTAGAATTAAGATTCATATCAATTCGATTTGCAAATACTCAACATATTACGGAATGGCGTAATAATGTAAGTTAAGGTTTTCCTTTAATAGCCTTTTTTATCTTCTGATACTAATGACGTAACTTATTGATTATTTTTATCAAAGTTCGTTTTTTTCCTTAAGGGTAGTTAACGAGTAAAATCCCCCGAAAGGTAGATAAGAATTTTTGTTACCTTATTAAACCAAGCAATACATAATACATTATTTCTTAAAGTTAAAAAATTAAAAATCATTTTTCGTTGTCAATGTAAATTTAATAATAAAACAAACATACCAGTCCTTGTCCAAACCACAATTAAAAAAACAAAGTAAAAACTTTTAAAGCTGGAAATATTAGTTATACACGTGAACTTCCTATCAAGAAAGTGAGACCGGGCGCTCCGGAAGGGTAAGCACCTCCTGTCTTGCTAGCTACACCCGTCACGTGCAAGTCATTTTTGAAAATGAAAGGAACAAAGAACTATGGAAATTGAAATATATCAAGTATAAGTTTGGATACAGTGAATACATAGTTATCAACAATATTGTTATGACGACCATAAAACTTTTTAAGAACCTTTATTAGGCTAGGCTTGCAATATTCTTGCGTCAACAATGTACTTGTAAGCAGTTTGCTTCGTTGTAGCAAGTCCCCACAGTGGAAACAAGCTCTACCATAACGTATTAATTGTGAAACATATACACCATACGCAGGAGAAGCAGGTATATTACTGCAAAGAAACGGAGAGTTGACAATAGAAAAATCACTTTTGTCGTATAGCTTCAGATGTAACCTTTCGTGAGTGTCATAATTGAGGTATAAGTCCAAATATGAAGTAGAACATGGAGAATCTGTCGTGTCTTTTATTTCAAGCCCACTTGGATAGATGACATTCACATATTTTCCAAATTTAGGTTTATTTACAGATAGAACGTCATCTATATATCTGTATGTATAGTTGAATGATTTAGCGACAGTCTTTTCTCCAGATTTGACAAGGTTATGTAAATATTCTGATTCATATAAATAAAGAAACAAATCAGCAAGCAAAGGTGCACAGTTAGTGCCTATTGGTATACCGATTGTTTGTTGAAAAATTATATTGTCAAAAGCAACAAATATGTTGTCTATTAAAAACTCTAACATTTTGTTGATGGTATCTTCAGTATATTTTTTTACAGTCTGTATGGTGTTTAACAAAATAACCAGAATCCCTGTTGAGCACTAGATATTTATATCTTGATTTACCGTTTTTGTGAAAGAACGAAAAGTGAATGATTTGTTTTAGACATTCTTTCGATTTAGAATGAGGGATAGTGGTGTAAAGGGTAGAAAAATCGAAAGTGTTTATACTTTTTACCGAAGATAGAGTATTAGAAACAAGACTGCCAAGTAGTTCTTTAGAATTTTTGAGAATCCACATTTGATTGATGACCTAATTCACCCCCTTTGTTTTTCTATTTTGTTGAAAGGTGGTTATTAGTTTTAAAACATTTTGATTTTTTAATCTGATAAAAATAATTATTTTTATCGTAATGTGGTTCAGAAATAAAACAGTTTTTTAAAAATTCTTCTCTTCGAGACATTATACTCTCTGCTGTTGATCTTGGGAAACCTGAAAATGTCACATTTTTAATAATGTATTCAAAAAATATATTTCTTTGACATAAAATACCTATAATATTGCAGTTTAATTTAAATTTAAAAAAAGATAAAGAAAATAACAATCCTTTCTTTACCAGCAAAACACTTAGTATTGTTAAAAACAGATTTCTTACAATTTAATATAATGATTAATCACCAGAGGTTCTTATGAATACGCATTGTGATTAGTAGTTTGAAAGACAAAAAAGAGATATCAATGGAAGACGTACAACTGGTAACAGAAGTTGTTAATCCCCGTTATGTTCAGATTGGGAAAAACAATACTGTCGGCACAGGTAAGTTGTGTTTTATACGCTTGGTTAATTTTTAAAATACGACATTTTTTACCACTGTTTAGTAACATAGAGCATCTATTTTATTGACAGTAATGTCATAGATTTCATTAAAATATTAACTTAGACCTGTTGTTAATAAAACACCTTTAATATATGATATTCTCTGATTTTTTAAACTCGAGATAACTCACTGCAATGTATCTTTACAAAAGATGAAATAATAATAATAATAATAATAATAATAATAATAATAATAATAATAATAATAATAGAAGAAGAAGAATGGAGAATTTTCTATTCGATACGTGACTTCACAGAGCCTACTTTTTGTTTACTTTGTTTCTTTTATTCAATTTTTTAAATATTTTTTTTACAGAAATAAAGATGTCCATTGTGAACCTTGGAGCTCAGACATTACACCATAGTGATTGCACTTACAACATGACACACATAGAGGCGTTTTCAGAAAATTTCAATGTACCATTGGGTATGATCAAAATATTTAAGTTAATAATACCCATTAAATTTTGCTGTCCGATATGTGCAGATTTCGGAAATTCAATCATCATCAGTGACACTAGGGAACGAAAAGTTTGATGGATAAAAAACATAAGCCAAATAGTACACAATTAATGAATCCAAAGTTCAATAATTATATAAATCCAAATCTAAGGAATGCTTTGCACCAGGGAACAAACCTTAGTTTTAAATAAATTTTAAAACGCAAGACGGCTTAATTTTGCCAACAGGTACGTCTGACATCACACTGACTACTGAGTTATGGATACACTGCAGGAGTTTATCTCCACCAGCAGCGGTACTCGCTTGTCAAATTCCAAAATCATACGAAATGGTACATGCAATTAAAGTCAACTTTTTATGTATCCTAAATTTTCTTATTTAATTAAATGCTACATTACTTTTCTTCATTTTCAAAAAAAATAATAAAATAAAAATAAATCAATAAATCGGTCAGTTCTATCAAATCACATATATCAGTTAATATAAACTGGGAATAATCAGGGAAACTGATCGTGTCTTTATTGAACTTTCTTAACAGAAATGCCCCCGTCAATGGAATCCAGAACCCGTAGATGTATAATGAAGATGCGACGGATTAATGAACCATTTGTCTGCCAGCTCGATATCAAAACCTCGCCAGAAATACGTATGTCCAAAATGATTATCATTTTAAATATTAAACAATGAAACCAAAATAAAATAAAATAAAATTTTTTACAATCCAAAACAGTATAAAATGATATGATGTAGTGTAATGTAATAAAATAATATAATGTAATGTAATGTAATAAAATAATATAACATAATATAGCATAACATAACATAACATAACATAACATAACATAACATAACATAATATAATATAATATAATATTCGGAGAGGGGGGTCGGGAAATAAGCGAGTGAGTTGGCATGTAATATAATATTTTTTGTTTTAAAATGCTATAATTTGATTTAAATGCTACAATTAAAAAATCTTTTGAATTTCTTAAATTTTATATTTTGTTAAAAATATCTTTTTAACTCCTGTTTTTTTTAAATTTCTTTTCATGTTTACAACTATGAGGCCGCAGGACATTTATGAAGACAAGGACAACGTACCAACTACTGACTCATCACAGAGGATCCTGGGTTATAACAAATGATATTCATCATAAGCATATCATTGCTAAATAATTAGTGTCATTATCTATATCATGATCTGTATCAGTATCGGGATCTATATCAGTATCATACAACTTCGGTGTTGCTTCATTGCTCACCATCTTGGTATCAGTCGAGATACCACTCTCAGGGTCGGTATTAGTCGAAATACCATTCTGGGATTTATTCACTAAATATCAGTATAAACATCAGTATCAATATCAGTATCAATATTGGTATCTATAAATAAAACAAGGTACAATCTTTGGTGTCTCTCACCAACACGGATGTTTCGGGTTACGCGCTCTCGTGTCTTTGAAGATAAAAAGTGTCTACGACATGTAATAAAAGTCCCTCTAGGTCACCTCCGGTACTACAGGTTACATGTAAACAAATCAGTCCACTAGTTCAATCACCGGGGTTATTCAAGGATAATAGTTTGTCACGATAGGATTGGGTTTCATCTATAAGAGAACTGTTTTCCATCATCTTTTGTGCTAGAGTTAGTAACGTCCTCACGAAAATTCAAATAAAAGGTTGGTCACTGCCATATTAAGTTTAACCCGATTTCGTTTGTCATTGGTTACTTCGATACAAATTGGATATTGATTTATTGCAGTGATTTCATTTCCAAAGTTGTTTTACCAGTTCAAGTCATGGACTGTGGAGCAAGTGTTGATTGAAATTTATCTGATGTGATTTATTTGACCCAAAACTTACAGTTGCATTTCAAGCTACAGTCTGACCGATATCAAGCGTCAATTGTGCAGCTGAACACACATAAAGTTACTGACTTTCTCTTTTTATGATGCTTTGAGACTCGAATAAGCTTATAAAGCTAGATTCATTTCAACTTTAAAGTAATTATTACTTAACGAGATAATTTTCCTCGTTTTAATGATCAACTCATGTGTAATGCACCCAAACCAAAAATAGGCATGAGGAACCGAAACAGAAAATCACGTAATTTTTTGCATATATTATATGCGGAATCTGGCCCGGCAAACAGTAACCCAAAACATCCGTATTCGGTATCATTCGAGACACCACCAGGGTCATTGACATCTGACCATTAGTAAGTAAGAATATGTTTATGATGGTATTAATTTTGCAATTTCGTTGGGTTTGGGGGTAGAAACTAATATCATAATCCATGACAGTCAGCTGATCGTCGCCAGTGGTAGCAGAAATGGTAAATCTTTAAAACCTCCACACAGACATAAATACTTAGAGAGAGAGAGAGAGAGAGAGAGAGAGAGAGAGAGAGAGAGAGAGAGAGAGAGAGAGAGAGAGAGAGATTATATCTGTTCCAAAAATGTTATGTCATCATATAAAGAAGATCTGCTTAGAGGATTCTATACTTGTATGGGATAGTTTTGTTGACACAGTGTTTTCAGCACTGCAAAAGACAAGATAAAAAGATAGACACATTGTATAGGTGTAAATAAAGCTTATATAAAATGTGCTAAAATATGACGAATACCAAGCGAAAGACAATATAAAAAAATAGAATGCCTAACTATAGCATCAATGCCTACGCATTGCAGCATAAAAGTTGTTTGGAATTGAAAAGATGTTATTATACAAAATGTTTTTGTTTTACATTTACTTACAGGTAGATACTCAGAGTTGACCATTATACATAAACCAAAGCATATACAGATAGGCAACAATAATAAGATTGCCTTTCAATGAAAGGTATCCACACTATATCATAACAAAACCATGCATAAAGAAAGAAGATAAAATAAATAACACAACATAAATAAATAAATAAATAAATAAATAAATAAATAAATAAAAAATAAATAAATAAATAAATAAATAAATAAATAAAAAAATAAAAAATAAATAAATAAATAAATAAAAAAACAAGAAAATGTTCCATGATGCAAATTTGATTCGGTTGTTACCTGGTAACAAGGTATTAGTTGGAGAAATATCGCAGAATACCTTATATATATATCGTTGGCTGTTAAAAGGATACCAAAAAGTTTTTAAATAATGTCATTTATTACAACACTAACTTTGTATATTTTATTTGATAATTAATTGACATTCAAAAGTTTATGCAAAAGGCCAAACCCTTTTTATGTCAAAGCATTTTAATGTATGTATCCGCTTTCAAGTAATGCTTTACTTGCAAAGCTAGATGGAGTCTTGTCACTAGCTGTGGATTTTTGAAAGTGTTGAATATCTATAGTGTGTATTGAGTAACAACTTCAAGTTTAAAACGCAGGCCTTTTGTTGTA
Source organism: Tegillarca granosa (assembly GCA_029721355.1). Taxonomy (NCBI): domain Eukaryota; kingdom Metazoa; phylum Mollusca; class Bivalvia; order Arcoida; family Arcidae; genus Tegillarca; species Tegillarca granosa. The sequence goes on from CM056609.1 coordinate 31,464,921, forward strand.
AATTATTACCTATGCTATTTTTATGTTACTTAAACATAACAAAAAGAACAGATAATTTATTTTTCAAGAGTATTTATATTATTTCGACACTGCGGTAATAGGAACTATGACAATCTAGTTCAATAATAATAATAATAATAATAATAATAATAATTGTTGTTGTTGTTATTGTTTTCAGGAACCCTTACGCTTTTCCAGAGAATTTTTCCTGACGTGGGTTTATCTCTGGTTTTTGGTGCGAAGTAATCTGATTTGCTATTAAATAGACATCATGAAGACATTTTACATATCATATTGTCAAAAAAAAAAAAAAAAAAAAAAAAACTTCTGACAATGTTCCTGATGGTTTCAATAGCTAACTGGAATATATAATATTGCAGAAGAAGAGAACATTTTTTGTTCTTATTCACTTTCAATTCTCTGATGTACATCTTCATTTTTTACGATAACATTTCGAATTTTATTTCTAGTTTCGTTTTTTTTATTTTTGTTTACTTTGTCATATTTATCTAACTATTTATAATAACAAATCTTCAAATCCAAAGTTTAACAAATTGAAATATTCTCCAATATGGACTGTACAGTATATAATTAAAGCAATGCAATAAGTAACATTTTAGTAGTTTTGTAGTTTTTATTGTACATGTATAGTAAAGTTACACTAGACGATAAGTTGTTTGTAATGTTTGACCACTTACCTCAAATGTGCACGACTATAAATCGCCTATTTAATAGGCTATATATATACATAAATACCTTTTAAATTTTGATGTTTCATATTTGCAAACGCTTGAAACACATTCCTCATTAGCTAGCGACACTAGGGGCCAAAACATCGATAGATTTTAACAATCATTAGCCTAACAGCTGAACGTTAATGATATCAAAGTTTCAAATAAAACACTAACATACCAGCACATGTCCAAATCACAATAATAAAAAAACAAAGTAAAAAAATTGAAAACTTGACAATTTAATTCTACACGTGATCTTCTTTTAAGGAAGTAATTTTGGGTTCTTTGGAAGGGTAAGCACCTCCTTTCCATCTAGCAACACCCGTCACATGAAAAGTCAAGATTGAGAATAAAGGAACAGAGGACTTTGGTAAGTCAAATATATCCAGTATAAATTTGAATAATGTGACTCGATACTTAATAATAATATTGCGATGATGGCCCTAAAATCTTTAAGGGCTTTGATTAACCTAGGCTTGTAATATCTTCGAGTCAACAATTTAATCATAATCAGGTTACTTTGTTGTAGAAAGTTTCCGTAGTGGTTACAAACTCTAATATAACGTATTAACCGTGAAACATAAACGCTAAATGTAGGATAAGCAGGGATATATTTAGACTACTAACAATTTTGACACACGATTTAGGGTAGTTGAGGAGAATAATCAGTTGAAAATTAAAGGCTTATTGTGAAATAAATTGTTTTAATTTACTAATTTGAAAAGAAGCTTAAATGTACTCACCCACAGCAAACACAACCAAAGGAAGCAAATATTGGGATTTATATAAATGTATATTTTAAACGGGAACTGATGTTTATGTCAAGAAATTTGCCTACGTACTACCAATAAACAGTGTTATCAGAATAAATTTTGTTACCCTGCTAAGGTATCTTCAAAATTAAATACATATTGGAACAATTGTTATACCCTTGCCCAGATCCATTTTTTTAAACAAGGACACTCACAGTTTCAGAAAGTGAAAACATCTGAAATGAACTGACAAACTTTCTCACACTAAGATATGCACACTAGACAGTGATAGGCGCTTCAATGCAAAGGCGTGAGCATTTGACAACTTGGACATTGAAACACATATGTTTTATTGTGTTTTCTTGATGTTTTATTGTTGGAGGCAAGAAAGCAACCAACCTATGTAGCTCTTTCCGTCAAGTCATAAACTCTAAGCAAACATTATATATTTCTATCTATTCGTTCGTTATTAATTGGTTTGCATATTGTCTGTAAGAAGTGTACTGACACGACATTTCATTTCCAAACTATTGCTAGTCTATCCGTTTTTTAAGTTTAAAGAAAATGTTGTCTATAGTCTAGAACCATGTGTTTCTACAGTGTAGTGAAGGAATGAAGACACGGAAAATACTTGCCAACTCTCAGGGTCATACAGTGTTTGTTCTATCACTAGCATCATAATGTATCAACAACAACGACATTAACTATTTGTCACACATATTATAATAAAATAGCAAAATCTACATATACCTGGCTACATTTGTTTAAATATCATCTTTACTTTTATTATGAATTGATTGTTCGTGCGTTTGCCGATTAATATGTGTTAATTCTTTCTTAATTGACTCTGATTTTTGAACCATTTATATTGCCTTTTTTCTTTTTATTGATAAAGTAGACGGGTGACATAAAGTCATGTTAACGTTTATTTTACCAATTGTTTATTTAAGAATTGACTTCGCAGATTATGCTAAATTTTCACGGGCTTCTCTGTCGCTTACCACCTAATAAACGACATAAAACGCTAAGCCAATTCTTTTATTTATAATTTTAACAAAACAACACTTACAGAAATTCACGAAACGTTGCAAATTATATCAAACACATGGTTTTAATGTTTTGTGGTGAAATATTTCAGTGTTTTTCTGTCGCTGTACATGTGGTGTTTCGGGGCCTACACTTGATCAAACAAACTAGTTCAAAATTTAGGAGTATTTTATATACATTCATAAAGTAAGAACAAACAACACAAAACTAAGTCAATTTTTAAATTTTCGATTTTAACAAAACATCAGTTACAGTAACTTATGAAACGTTGCAATTGTATTATAAACATATAATGTTTTTATGACGTATTTCAGTGTTTTTCTTTCCATACATGTGCTGTTTTGGGGCCTCCAATTTTCAAACAAACAAAATAGTTCTAAAATTAAGAGATAAATGATAACTTTTTTTGCATTCATTAAGTCAGAACAGGTTTAGATCTGCATATTAAAGATAAATGAACAATTGCTGAATGGCAAATTAGTCAACATTACTTACCGAATAGAATCCATAAGCGAATTAAAACCGCAACTGGCAGATTGGCAATAGAATGTGAATGTTCAGGATTGACCATGATGGTAAATTTAACTTGCTTACAGTTTAAATAGGCGCAATTTTTGTTATTGAATTGGGGCCTTTGCCAGATGCTACAGACAATAAGACTTGACTTATGGACTCTTTCTGATCGGATGAACAATACCGATAGTAACTGCGTTAAAAAGCTTCGTACACTGGCTAGACATGTACACAACTGGTCTCGTCCCTCAATGCTTGGATGGGGTTGCGATTTCACGCAAACAGTGTGAAGTATATTAACCAGCTTTCTTACAGATATCAAGAAGCAAATGTTTGAAAGTTGTTACACCGAGCGGGTCTGAATAAAAATAAGCAGAAACTGTGTATTTCAGCAGAAGCAACTGTATCATTAATAAATTAGTTAAAAAGTCCGGATACTGTATTGTCAGTTTTCAAAGGAAAGTTGTAAGCACATTCACAGGAAAAGAATTTGATCCCGCCGTATTCATGCGTTTGTCTGCTTCTTCATTTTAATCGCCGTCTTGATAATTTTTGTCGGGTTTCTTGACTCAAGCATACATATTCACGACTATTTTCAAAACGATAAATCCGAACGAGTTCTTATTCAACTGATAATGAGATTCTAGTCCACTTGTTACAAATTGTACAGATGCATTGTACCATACACATAACCGGAGTTTAATCGGATTTATAGCAGCTTTTTCAAGGTAAATTGTGATTTTTTAAAGGTTAGAATCATTAATTATGTCCTTATATTGTTTGGATTTTGGTAACCAAGTGCTATTCTCTCTTTTAATAACCCATTTAAAACTAGATGTGCCTCTTTAAATGCCCTATCTGCACTGTATCAATATCTCTGTTTATGTCAGACAATGTCCGTTTTTTGCCCCCCTAATATTTTAAATAAATTTGGTCCTGGGTATCTTTAGTGCTGTTTCCAGGTGCTTCCCGGATAACCACGACACTTCATCCTAAGGTCTGGCTTCAAAGTAGAAGAGTTTACTGTCAAGTTATTGATCATGATAATTTTCATTTGAATTTCTGTGCCAATGTTTTTATGCCAGTTTAAAAATAAATGGTTGCAAAAGAGCAGAATCAATTAACGCAATAATTTGACCGATTTTTTTAAATAAATTTGTTTTGCATTTCAATGCCAACTTTGATTTGTTGCTAACATCCATGTATTTGATCGGTAGTATTTCTTTGGTTTTCATTTCAAATCACGTCATGTGTTTTCTGCGTGTACGGTAGTATCTCAGCCACAAGAACTTAATATAAATCATGTAATATTTATAAATTCATTACATTTTCATAACATTTTAGCATTTTGATTGCATTTGTACAAAGTGTGATGCTAGATTTCAGGCCTAGCCAGAGTGAGTTGTCTGATTTACCTAGTGATAGCAAGGCTGCAGATAGATTAACTGATTCTAATACTACATTAAAATGTTCATCACTTACTTTTTTAAAATTAAATTTTAAGACTTGAACGTTAGACCGGGTTGGTGAGCATACAGTCGTGTTATGAATTGAAATTCTATTGGTAAGCACTGCTTCTGAAGAAGAAAAAAAAAAGCAGAATTTTGTTGTACACAAAATTATCAACTCAACCAATTTTAAGTTGATGTACCAACAAGATGTACACAGTTTGGTCTGTGAAAGACAGTTGTCATGTCGTTAATATGTTATCATTATGCCAACTAAATTTAGTAATAATCATACCTACTTTCAGATTGATTTGAAATCTGCCATATCCAAACTTATAAATGTTCCGGTTGTTACAATTCTTTTATTTTGTTTTGCATATCAGAAGATGGGGGTTTGGAATAATGCTTTGCATAATGACCTCTTTGAAACTTGTTATGTTATATGTTTGGATACCTGAACTGATTTTAGGATCATTTATATTTTATGATATTGATATCTTTTGTTTCAGAAAAGTAGTAAAAATTTTGTTAATGAGTTGGTACTACAACTTTAACTTTACAATTTCAGATTTAGATACAAGAAAATGTTTACATTCATCTAAATGTTTACTGTGAATGCTTAAGAATACATTTGGGCTTTATCTAAGATTCTTTCCTAATTCATTGAAAGTTATGAAAAAAAGGTGCTTGTTATTTTCAAATAATTTGTCTGATAGTCGTAATTCAACAATTTGCTTTAATAATATTATATGATTGCTCACATTTCTCTTTTTTAAAGATGTTTTACTTGTTGTGACTTACAAGTCTCAAAAATTTATAACTGTTAAAAAAATTAAATGTTAAAGTAGTTACATTTATTTTTCATCATTTTAACTCTTTGTTTTTGTTTAATCTGTGAACGCATTTTTAAAAAAGTCTTTGTTGATGTAGAAGCTTTCTTTATTTTGAACACTTGATTTCGTAATAAAAACTTATTGAATAAAAAATTAATAAATAGATAAATGGATGAATAAATAAATAAATAAATAAACAAAAATAAATAAATAATTGTTTATAATATCATTAACGCATTCAACCTATATAGGTAAAAGTATTTATGCCGATATTTTGGTAGCTCGTAGTAACATCCAGTGTAAACTTTCACTGACCTCTATATTCATAAGGGTTGTTTTATTTTTAAAAAATTATATAAAATATTGTTTTCTTTTTGTTAAATATTGAAAGAAAAAATTCGAGTTACAATTCTGCTAATTTAATTTGCAAACAATCATTATTAATGGGAATGACTTTATTTTTTAATTTATCCTTCAATAGCCCTTTTAATCATATGATAAAAATGACGTATGGTATTGATTTTAATCATAGTCCGTTGTTATATTTTGTAGGATAATTACAAGGAATTTGAGCCGAAGGTAGGTACGAAATTTACTCAATCAAACAAACAATACCAATGCATTATTTTCAATTTTATAAAAAAATTATGTTATCAAGTTTTGTTCTTAAACACAAAAAAACTCTATTAATCGTCAGAAGAAGTATCTATTTTTGAAGATTTGTTGAAGAGGTGTAATGAAATGTAAATATTCAACTTGTTTATTTGATCAAATAAAACACAACAGTCTATAAAAAATAATGTAATTGATTAAACAAAATATGTTTTTATTTGATATAAGCCCATTGTGCTAAAACTTCAAAGGATTTGTATTTGTTAATAAATAAATACAGTTATGATAAACCCTATTACTAGCTTCGTTTAAAGTCAGTTGTAATACTTTACTTCTACACCTTTAGTTTTTATTTCAGCAGTATACGTATCTGTGTTAAAAAGCTTATTTCATGTCATTTTGTCCCATAATCAAAGATTGATAAGAAATATATTTAACTTTTTTCAGTCTTTAAAGTACAGGTAGAAGTAGACACTACGACCTATGGGTAGCTTGTAGCAACATAAAGTGTACACTAACAGTAACTTAGATACCATCCATGTAAACTTCGTTATCTAAAACGGTTTTCACACAGGTATATTTTTATGAAAAAAAGAATATATATATATATATATATATATATATATATATATATATATATATATATATATATATATATATATATATATATATATATACCGTTTACTAGCCTAAAGAAAATATCGAACTTTGATAAAGATAATCAATACCTTACGTCATAAAAATATGATTAAAGGGCTTTTAAAGGAAAATCTTTAATATATATATATTTAACCAAATTTACAGCTGCCTTAAATTGTAAAATTTGTTTAAAACTAAGGTTTGTTCCCTCATGCAAAGCATTCTTTAGCTGGATTTGGATTAATATAATTTCGGAACTTTAGATTCATTAATTTCCAACTGTTTGGCTTATGTTTTTTATTATCAAACTTTTCGGTCTTAGTGTCACTGATGAGGAATGAATTTCCGAAATGTGCCCATCTGGCACATCAAAATTCAACTGGTATTTGTGTTATATATATATGTGTGTGTGTGTGTGTGTGTGTGTGTGTGTGTGTGTGTGTGTGTGTGTGTACGTGTATGTGTGTGTGTGTGTAACTTAAAATTTGCACCATGGGTAACCTGTTTAAAAAATATTTACTTGCGAAATTGTTGTTTTTAGGATTTATCAAAATTCAATTCGCAAATATCTACATGTTACGGAGTGGCGTGATATTGTTAATTAAGATTTTCCTTTAAAAACCCTTTTAATAATATTTTATGACGTAAGGTATTGATTATCTTTATCAAAGTTCGATTTTTTTAGGGTAGTAAACGAGTAAAATCACCTGAAAAATTGTCAGTGTACTAAAACCAATCAATACCTGATAAATTATTTCTTATCTTTTAAAAAGAGATAAAAATGAATTATTCGTTGCAAATGTTAATTTAAATCAACTTTACTTCCTTCTTTTTATTAAGTTTATTAAATCGGCATTTTTTCATTTTTTTTTTTCAAGAGGGTTATTAGATAAAAAAATATTTTTTATCATAAAGTGTTGGTGAGAAATAAAACTTTTTTAAAATTTTTATCCTTGATGCATTATACTTTCCGGTCTTGATCGTGGGAAACCTGAAAATGTCAAAAAATTTTAATAATTGATTAAATTTACATAGAAATAGCATATCTATTAGTTTGCTTATATAAACCAGTTTCTTGTTTGACACTTGAAAAAAGAGACAGGAATGGAAGAAGTACAAATTGTAACAGAAGTTGTCAATCCCCGTTATGTTCAGACTTGGGAAAAACAACACAGTAGAAACAGGTAAGTTTTCGTCCCAACCTTTGGTTGCCTTTAAATATGGCATCATTTACCAATGTTTAAGTAATAGAAACATTTTTTTTAGTTGCAGGATTGTTGTAGATGGACAATGCATGAATGTATTAACTCAGTCTATTTATTGAAAAAGACACTCGATCTGGCATTTAATATTTTCTTCACTTTTTCATCTTGAGATAATTTACTGTAAATAGTTTTAGAAAAAAAATAACAAAGTAGAATAGAATTATCTTTCGAATCGTTATCTCATAGAGTCTACATTTTGTTTATTTACTTTTTTATTTCATTTAATTTTTAATTGTTTACAGATTTAAAGCTATCCATGGTGAACCTTGGTGCTCAGACATCAGACCATTGTGATTGTACGTTTAACATTGCATACATTAGGACGTCTTTTGAAAATTGTACTTTACTATCGGGTATGACAAACAAAATTAATTCAAACATGTTCTATTTTTAACAAATACTTGTTACATTTTGCAGTGCGTTGTATGCACATTTCCTTAATTCATTCCTCATCAGTGACACTAGGGGGATAAGAAATTGGTAGATTAAAATGATAATCCAAACATTTGAAAATTATTGAATCCAAAGCTCCAAACCTCTATAAATTTAAATCAAGCAAAAGAATTCTTTACTCGAGGGAATAAATCTTAGTTTTAAATCAATTCCACAACTTAATACGGCTTAACATTTCGTCAACAAGTACATTTCCTGATAGCACAAAGTGCTGACTACTGGATAATGGATACTCTAAGCAGCGGTACCCGCTTCGGGTTAGCAAATATTTAACAAAATTCGAAAATAGAATGCATATCCAGCAGAAAAAACAAATTCTTCAGTATAAATTTGTATATAATTTTTTTCTCTTGACGATTTAATATATTGTCAAATTTTTAACCATGAGAAAAAGTGCATGCAAGTAGGCCCATTTTAATATCTTTAATTTTCTTTTTTATTTAGATTTTAAAGTTTTTCTTTAGCTTCAAAAATATACATACACAATGTGTAAATAGTAATAAAAGTAATTTGATATACCTGTCTGAGTACAGTTCCATAGTATTTTTGTTTTCAGCTGGTGTCTATCTAGTTTAGAAATAGACTGTTACATTATCACATGTACATATTTGAAAGGATTAAAATGTTTCTTATCCTAAATGTTTTGTTTGTCATAAGAAGTTTTGATTTTTTAAAAATATTATTTTATGATAAATTATATGTTGATAAAAAACAAACATACCATTCCTTGTCCAAATCAAAATCCCAGTAAAACCTTTTAAAGCTGGCAAATTTACTTATACACGTGAACTTCCATCAAGGAAGTAAGGCCGGGTGCTCCGGAAGGGTAAGGAGCTACTGTCTAGCTCAATTTTGCTATTCTGAATTTAAAAAAGAACGATTGTTTTTATATAAAAAAATTTAAGGATACAAAAATCAAAAATAAAAAGATGTTAAAGTTTCTGAGAAATCGCAATGTTGTTATTGAAATATTAATTTTATGTTTAACAGCAAGACGTTTCACTTAAACGCGAATTTTCTACTTTGTCGTACTTGCTATGTAATGCAATTTCAAGGAGTTAAATGATATATTTGGCCGGAAATTAAGTCCATAGTAGACTTTTTTAGTAATTTGGGATGCTAATATTGCTCATAATAAATTTTGATACAAAAAAGCACAATAGATATTTTAGAGCGATTCAATATTCAGGTCTTATCTCTGTTCAGTGTGAGGTAAAACAAACATTCTATGGAACCAATCGGTCAATTCTATCAAATTACATATTAGTAAGCTGGGAAACTGATTAAGTCTTTATTGAACTTTATTAACAGAAATGCCCCCGTCAATACAATACAAAACTGGTAGATTTATAGTGAAGATGCGACGGATAAATGAACCATTTTTCTGCCAGCTCGACATCAAAACCTTCACAGAAATACGTATGACATGATTTATTATTTTTTATTAAAAACGTTCTTTTAAAATTATAATTATTATTATTTTAGATATAAAACAAAAAGAAAAAATAAAATAATATAACATGATTAAATATAATATAATTTAATATATTTACAATAGAAAAATAATTTCTACGTTGAACCCAGTTTGATTTTTGTTTTCATTATTCGTATAAACATCGGTTTTTCACATCGCGCATGAATACCAATTCTGGTTTTTCCCTAACTGACCTATTTTTAGCTATCTGTTTTTATCTCACAAAACCACGTACATACTTCGATATTTCCTTCTTTTTTTCAAGTTTTTTTTCACGTTATAGCAAAATAATTATTTTTTCAAAAAATAAAAAATATTTTCAATACCTATTGAATTCCTATGATGAACTCATTGTAGAAAATCTAGAACATTAGGCAATTCCCGTGACGTACTTTTATCAATCTATTTTTAACATTCAAGCCATCACATTTAATAGTATTATTTAATTAAATATACATTGAAAATGAAAGAAAAAATATTGAATTTTAAATGAAGAAATAAATAAATAAATAAAATATTTGTTTCGATTTTTATTGTATACTTAAAAATATTTCCATCGTCAGGGTGTTCTAAACGCTACACGGCACACTGCATGTGGGCCACTACCTTACAAGCTATGAGCGATGCTGGTGTTGAGACCAGACAGATAATGTTTATGAGCGGTCGTCGTAATGAGGCTTCTGTCAGGAGCTACTCTCGCGATTGTTCGACCATGCAAAAACATGCTTTAAGTTCGCAGCGACGCTGCTAATACTTCTGCCGTAATTCCCTCTGCATCCGACCATGCTTCTTCTTCTCTACCAGCAACTGATAATCACGTGATGGTTCCATGCTCGGACCTGTGCACAACCCAGTCCAACAAAACGTCGCGCATTGGTGTTTCCAATACCCTGTCATCCATACATTCGGGATTTTTGACAAATTCAACGTTTAATAGCTGTAATTTAACAATCAATATGAATTTGTAACTTTGTTTGTCTATTCGAATAAAATTGTATGAAATGTTTTTTTGTTTCCAGCGTACTATTTTTTAAGCCGTCTATTACGTCACACAATCAGTGAGAAGGCGGGAATTATTTTGATTGACATATTGGCTGTTCCCAGAATGTTTACATTGTCGACAGATTCGGTATATACCGGTTTTTCTTACTTATTTATATGACGCATTCGAGAAGTTTGTAAAAAGAATGTTAGGAAAAATATTGTAAATATAAGAATTGACTGTCATTTTTTCCTGGGTTATCAAGGAATGAACCAGATTTTAAAATTAGCAAATCTAAAATGAACTGCTTCGCAGTTCATCAGATTTGCTAGTTTTAAAATCTGGTTCATTCCTTGATAACCCAGGAAAAAATGACAGTCAATTCTTAAATGATGAAATATATAATATACAGTGAAACTTGTGAAAATCCAACTCTAGATTAACCGGAATCCTTTGGGTGCAGTCTTAGTTACTTTTACCTACATCCTCCAGCAGAAGAAAGCGCACCTGTATTTTGCCGGTATGTTTTCATCGAAATAAAAACAAGTTAAAATATACGTTACTTACTACATACATCGTATTTTAAGTTAATTGTTTAAATGAGACGTACCGTACAATTCATAATCTTTATGTCTGATCTCACCCATTTATCATTTCATGATAGTTTATTTGAAATGAAAACACCTTAAAATACAAGCAATCTACCCAAAAAGTATTTATCATTTTACGCTTTATTTTAAGTTTATTGTTTCAAATAAACTACATGTACATGTATTACCCATGGCTTCACGACAGACACATACTAAAGAGAGATAACTTGAATGAATCCCAATTATTATCAAGGGAAGGGCACTCTACTGAATACCCTTAATCAATCGTACCCGTGATAACCGGATATTTTTCAAGGAACGGAGGTTGTCCGGTTTTCACAAGTTTCACTGTTATATAATATATAATATGATATGATATGATATGATATGATATGATATGATATAATATAATATAATATAATATAATATAATATAATATAATATAATATAATATAATATAATATAATATAATATAATAATATAATATAATATAATATGATATATAATATAATAATATAAAATAATATAATATAATATAATATAATATAATATAATAAAATATAATATAATATATTATATAATATAATATAAAATAATATAATATAATATAATATAATATAATATAATATAATATAATATAATATAATATAAAATAATATAATAAAATATAATATAATATAATATAATAAATATAATATAATAAAATATAATATAATATAATATAATATAATATAATATAATATAATATAATATAATATAATATAATGATTTGATTTAAAATACTATAATAAAAACATCTTTTTGAATCTCTCAAATTTTATATTTTGTTATAAATTAATATAAATGACTTTCTAATTATTGTTTTTATTTATTTCTTTTTATGTTTACTACTATGAGATCGCAAGACAATTATGAAGACAAGGACAACGGACCAACTACTGACTCGTTACACAGGATCCTGGAATATAAGAAATGATATCCATCATAAACATATCATTGCTAAATAATCGGTATCATTATCTGTATCATGATCTAATTCTGAATCGTGATCTATTTCAGTCCTCGACATCCGTATTGATTCAATGCTCACCACTCTCAGGATCGGTATTTGTCGAGGTACCATTCTGGGATATTATCATTATCAATATAAGAATCATTATTGATATAATTCAATATAATACATGCAATGAATGGTGTTGCTTACCAATGCGGTATCAGTCGAGACCAGGGTCTTTGACTTCTGACTATCTATAAGTAAGAATATGTTTATGATGGTATTAATTTTTTTCTTTTTGGTGTTAGAAAGTATGATCATTATCCACGATAGTAAGCTGGTTGTAGCTAATGGTAACAGAAATGGTAAATGTTTTTTAACTTCACATTAACAACAGAGAGAGAGAGAGAGAGAGAGAGAGAGAGAGAGGAGAGAGAGAGAGAGAGAGAGAGATTACTTGTATCATAAATGTTATAGTATAAATAAAGAGATTTTAAACTTGTATGATCTGATTTCACAATAGAAAAAAATTATTTTTTCAACACTAAGGAAAGATAAGAACGAAGACACTGAATATGTGTAAATAAACCCAACGATTTAAAGAAAGGCTCAATGTCATGCGAAAGAATATTATAATACAATGCCTACTATTGCAGCATAAAAGTTGTTTTGAATTGAAAATGGGTCCTTTAAACAAAATGTTTTATTTTACCTTTACTTACAGGTAGATACTCAGAGTTGACCATTATACATGAACCGAAAGCATATACAGATAGGCAACGATAATAAACTTATCTTTCATAGCAAAAAGGTATCAACACTATATCATTACAAAACTATTTATTCTCATAAACATTCTGATCCATGCATGCATAAACAAACAAAAAGATAAAAAAAATAATGATTATAATAAAAAACTAAATAGAATAACAAACAGGAAAATGTTCCATGAAGCAAATTCGATTTTGCTGTTACCTGGTACCAAGGTTTTGGCTGTTACCAGAGAAAAATCGCAGTTGTATATTCTTTATATATGCTTGGCTGTTACAAGGGTACCGAAAATTTTCATATTATGTCATTTATTACAACGCTTTATATATATATTTAATTTGATAATTAATTTACATTCAACAGTTTACTCAAAAAGGCCCTGCCCATTCTATGTGAAAACATTTTATCGGATTTATACGTTTTAAACACTGCTTCGATTGCAATGCTAGATAAAAATCAAGATATACATAAATAAATGAATGAAACAAATAAATAAATAAATTGATAAATAAATAAAATTAAAAAATAATAAATAATACATAAATAAAGGAATAAATGAAACAAATAAATAAAGAAAGAAATTAATAAATTATTAAAATTAAAATGAAATAAAATGAAATATAATGAAATATGTTCCATGACGCAAAATGAATTTTTTGGTATTAAAAAACGAAAAACTACCATTATGGACACTGTTGTACTAGCAAAATAGGAATTGTGACTATCTAATTTATTCATTGCAATGTTATTTACATTTTTTCAGGACCCCTTATGCTTTTCCAGATGAATTTTTCTTGACGCTGTTTTATCTGTGATTTTTGGTGCGGAGGAATAAAAAAAAAATAAAACGTACCAGTCCTTGTCCATATCACAATCCCAAAAACAAAGTAAAAACTTTGCAAACTGGAATAAATATGTTATACACGTGAACTTCCATTACGGAAGTGAGGCCGGGTGCTCCGGAAGGGAAAGCAGCTCCTGTCTTGGTAGTTACACCGTAACGTGAATCTGAATAATCTGATTTGCTATGAAATAAACATCATGAGCACATTTTACATATCATATTGTTATAAAATAATTTCTGGCAATGTTAAGATTGTATGTGTCCCTGAGTAGCAAACACTTAAATATATCATGTTGCAATAATACAGGATATTCTTTGTTCTTATTCACTTTGAATACTCGTATGTGAACTTTCATGAATTACGATAACAGTTTGGATTTAATTTATAGTTTCAGTCATTTATATCAAATAACTTGTTCATATTTATTTATGAGTACAAATCAACTCCAAATTTACAAATAAAAAACTGTTTAAAACACTGTACAGTATATTGTTAGAAGCTTTGTAAGTTTTGTAATTGCACATGTATAATAAACCTAAAGTAATTAAAACTCATTGACAAGTTATTTGTAATGTTATAACACATATTGTAATTGTGCACTGCTTTATATCACCTATTAATAGAAAATTTTGATGTGTCGTATGAGCACACTTCGCAAATCCATTCCTCATCATTGATACTAGGGGTCACAATAATCGATAGATTTACAATTCATCAGAATAACAGTTGAAAAATATTGAGTCAAAAGGTCCAAAATTATATGAACCCAATTCAAGCTATAGACGGCTAACAGTCTTGCTATATACTACATGGTGAAGGAGATAAAAAGGGAATACTAAGTAGAAAGACAATAATCTGTAAAATATATTGTTTTAATTTACGTATTTTAAAAGATACCGAATGAAACTAACACTAACAACCAAAGCAAACGCATATTGGGACATATGTAAAACTCGTTTTAACAGGAACTGGTGTAAATATATAGTGGTTTGTTTCACTTATATGTATAAACAATATAAATATCAGAATAAACAGTTTTAATTACCCTTGCTAACGTATATTCGAACTTACGTACTTATTTTGTAGCTATGTCATGCCCTAATACAGATTCTTTCATTTTCTATATTGACAATTTTCAGTTGTAGAAAATGAAGAGCCTCGGAAAAACATGTGAAACGAACTGACAAACTTTGTTATCCTAATATATGCACCATAGACGGTGAAAGGTGATTTAGTCTGAAGGCGCGAGCATTGAAAAGTGATATTGTGTTATGTCTAAAATACGTTTCAATGACACAAACCAATAAACCTATGTAGCCTTTTTCGTCGAGAAATAGGCTCTAAGCAAATGTTATATATCTATTTTTTATTTTTTCGTTTTTGGTTTGCATCTTATCTGTAAGAAAGTAATGACTTTAGACATTTACTTGTACACTACTGCTAGTTTATTTTAGGATGAAAGAAAATTTCACTATCAACTAGAACCACGTGTTGTTACTGTGGGACAATAAAGGCGCGGAGAATACTCGCCAACTATTAGGGTCATACATATTTTGTGCCATCACTGAGATTATAATATCTTTAGAAATAGGATGATCTATATTTCAGAAATATCGTTGCAAAAATAGCAAAATTTATCTGCACTTGACCACGTTTGCAATAATATATGTTGTGATAGATTATAAATTGATTATTTGTGCATTTTTCGATTAATATGTTTTAATTCTGTTATGGTTGGTCAGATTTTCATTTTAAAGCAATTTATATTAAGTTACTTTCTTTCTTTTTGTTTTTTGTTTTTGTTTTTTTTTTTTAATTTTTTTTATTTTCAAATTCTTTTGGTGCAGTAGACGGGAACATATAGTCATTTAAACGTTTTCATACCAATTGTTTATTCCTTAATATAAATCGGCTTAAAAATTATAAATGCATCGTTCATTTTCAGACTGTGAAAAAAATCCAACTTTGAAGGTAATTTTGACCTACACATGAGGAATAATTTAACGAAATGTGCACATATGGTACATCTAAATTTAACATATATATATAACAGTAATACTAGTATACAGATAGGACAACAATTATAAAATTGTCTTTCATAGCAAAGAAAGGTATCAACACTATATCGTTACAAAACTGTTTATTCTCATAGATATTTTCATTTACGCATAAACAAAAAACGGACAAATAAATAAATAAATAAATAAATAAATAATAACAAGAAAATGCTCTATGAGGCAAATTCGATTTTGCTGTTACATAGTAACAAGGTTTTCGCTGTAACATATATTACATATATATTGTTATAATATATATATATTGTTGACTGTTAAAATGGTAACATAACGATTTCATGTAATGTCATTTATTACAACATTAACTTTGAGTTTTCAATTTGATACTTTACAGATATTAAACTGTTTAAGCAGAGCGACCCAATGATTTCGCAAAGCAATTTTAAAGTATGCATCCATTTACAAATACTGCTTCACTTCTAATGCTAAAGCGCGTCTAGTCCCTAACTGTGATGGTTTAAGGATGATGAATATCTATAGTGTATAACTCGAGTAACAACTTCAAAGAAAACAAAGATGCAAGCCTTTAAATTACTTTGTCGCTAAAAGGTCTAGATCTATCACTTTGTCGCTCAAAGCATGCATAAATGCATTCCTGTCTGTAGTGCTGTTTTTGTATTGAATCACATCACATATATTGCATAAAAATTACAGCAATTTTCAAATTGCCGTGTAGTTTGTTTATTTCATGATTGGCTTAAATTGAGCCATTTTGGTTTGTTTGTATTCAACATGAACATAAAATCTAACAAAAGTATATGTACTGTTAAATCAGCATTAAATGATAAATTGCATTTTCAAAATAAGAATTTGTTAAGCAACAATATACACTCGGAGTAAATTCATTTTACCGATACATTTCACACCTTACCATAATGTCAGTGATCTCGCAAATATTGTGTCTGTTGAGAAGCAAACAAGTCCAAAGAGTTAACTGTTAATGTTATTTTTTTTTTACTTAGAAATGGCCTACATGACAATTTAAAAAGTACCCGAATTTTTAGAATTTTACAATTCTGTTGTGTTATTATTACACATCTAAAAGTTAACCATCAATAAAAGTGTAATTAAACATATAACTAAGAAACAACTCATTATTTACAGGCCATTGACAAAACCAGTTCGATTGTTTTGTTAACAATGATCAAAATTAAGTTTTAATTCAAATTGTTATTACCTAGTTTTATAAGTATGTTAAAAAATTTCCATAGAAACCGTGCAATTGCATCATGCAAAAACAGCTGGTGCACACTATAAGAATGAAAGTCATACCAACATAACTGCAATTTTAAAACGGGTTCATGTGTTTGTCCATCCTACTTTCAGCTATTCTCTTTTTTCATCAGATCGTAAGGAGGACCAATTATATAGGCTAAAATGGGTATCTTTGATAAATAGGAAAAATACACCTCTAACTGGACACCAAATACAGATTCTAGAAATTCTTCCAAGCATTTTGAAGATAACCAACCAATCAAACTTCATCCTAATCCAACTTTAGAATTTTGGATACACCCGATACTGTAATGCAAAGAAGGCAAGCCATCTCCGACTGGAATAATCGGTACACCAACAAAACGAATATGTAGTAAACTTCAATGTCATGCAAAACCTGAGAAAGTTACTGTTTCCGTTGAGGCTGTGTTATCTGATCATACAGTAGAACTTCGATATCTCAAATACCGCTAACAATTTAAAGTCTTTATTTTGTCCCGCCCGGTTTTCTATATAAATTATACCATGACAACTACGATAACTCAAATTTCTATAATTTAAATACCCCGAAAACTTGAAGTAAAAATTTGGTCCGTTAAAAATCAACTTTCAAAACTTGATTTTTGTTTTTATAAAAATGTGTGATCAATGGCCCGTTAAATAAATCGATCAGAGAAATCACATATCGTTAATTAAGCTACAGTTATATTACAGAAGTGAACCGAGTAGTCTGGTTATCTACCGTATGAAATAGTATCAGTTAACATATTAATATTCAGTACCGTCACTGACAATTCAGTCTAACACATACGGGGGCTTCGGTGGCCGAGTGGTCAAAAGCGGGTGATTACGGATCAAAATACCTCTCACCGCCTAGGTTCGAATCCCACTCAGGACAGATCCTAGTGTGAGAAAGTGTGTCAGTTAGCTAGCCTAAGGTCGGTTGTTTCATCCGGGCACTCCGGTTTTCTACACCATCCCAGAACTGACCGCCTCGAAATATGTGAAAGAATTTTGACAGGGGCGTAAAACATCATTACTCCGCTCTAACACGTATGCTAACCCACTTCTATAATTAAAGAAGCCGAGTAATATGCCGCTGTTGATTCCAGTTAAACTTTCGACTTAAATTCTCGAAGCTTAATTTAAACGACTAACCCCGTAGTACTCATGACTTTAAAATCTTAAAGACTTATTGCACTGCTTTGTAATATTATAAATTATTTGTCATTATTTTTAATGTAATAAAACGTTTTGCTGATAAACATCATGTATATATTCTCGTTCCCGATTCCGTTGTTCGTATACATTGTCATTTCAAAATAAAAGAATATGTTTCGCATGCTTCTGCGTCGATATCAATTTTTCAATAAATTATTTATTATTTTTTTTTTTTTTTGTTTCGGAAGTATTTATTAGCATTTATTGTTTTTCTCTTTTTCATTACATTTGAGTACCGGTATATTTGGACAATTATAAAATCATAAATTACCTACGAACATCAAAGTACCAATATTTAGTGAACTTTAGTCAAAATATTGTCTAGTCAGTTTATTCGAATCACATAAAGTTACAACAAACATAAATCTAAGCTAGAGTGAGAAAAGTGTGTACTGTAAATCACAAAAGTAATTTGAGGAGAACAGATATATATATATATATATATATATATATATATATATATATATATATATATATATATATATATATATATATATATATATATATATATATGAAAACTGCATATGTAATTGAATATTTCCTGGTATGTATTGTCAAGTTTTAAGTTTAATTCTTTTTAAAATTGTAAATAACAAATACACATGAATATCAACATAAATGAAAATATGTAGATATGTTATATGTAAGTATATAACAAAAAACCAGTTAAGATTCTTAAGTTTCATTTATATCGAGGCGGTCAGTTCAGGGATGGTGGAGAAAACCGGAGTACCAGAAGAATATTTACCGACCTTCTGTAAGCGACAAACTTTCTCACATTAAAATCTGTCCCGATTGGTATTCGAACCTTGTCGATGAGTAAGTGTGTCTTTTTATACCACTTGGCTACCGAGTTCCCCTATATATCACAATGTATGCCGTTGTCATTTCCGGTGGTCACGCAGCGTCAACAAATTTTGTTTACATGATTAATTATTGAGATAATAAGAGATAAAGTACAACAACTTGATATGTAAAATGACTAACTGTTGAATTAATTAAAACAAAATAGATTTATTTTAGTGATTTTAAATATTTTTTTAAAAATATACCTTGAACTAGCTAGAAAGACGGGTTGCTCAGTCAAGAACAATATTTCTTTGATCTGAATTCAGAACGAAACTTTCGCTTTGATTAAACGACTGAAAACCGCAGTACCTGCAACTCATGATGCTACTACTTTTCATGTTGGCAACTAAAAAAACAAAGCGCATTTCTCTTGAAAGGAACCGACCTTTAAGTTCCCACAGAGAGAAAGAGAGAATTTTCCGGGTTTCAAATCCACCAAGAAATGAATCCTCGGATTTACGAGAGTTAAAAAAAACTAAACGAAATAAAAAAAAAGTTAATAATAATTTAGACTACACCCGACCTCGCCCGACTTCAGGCTTCTTGTTTAAAGTCGTAGAGGAATACGGAAAATTAGTAGACGAATGTAGACTGACTAAATAGAGAATCAAAGCACTGAATGCACTGGAAAGCAGTTAGCCTGGTAGCTCGGAAAGTTACGATAAAATCTTGATTATCTCACTTTTCAGCAGAATGTCCCTGGAAAAAATCAATTTCTCAAAAAAAGTACAGCCCTTTGATTGGAGTTTGGTAGACCTTAAAGTTTGTGGAATTATGTACGTTTTACTTGTCACAAAATATATGATGTTGTAATAAGTTTTAGATCAGGTCCAATTTTGAATAGACTGTTAACTGTAATTGTGTAAAACACCATTACTCCATTTTTCAGTTTTTTTCTTAAGAAGGGATCGAATAGGCTCACCGGTAAAAGTGTTTTGATATAAAATAAAATCCTCTATTTGATTTTTTTGCATTAATGATAAGTTGCATTAAACAAAATAAATATTAATTGAAACTGTGTAGCTAAATATCTCTCAACAAAAAAACTTATTTAGTAATTAAGAAGTATCTAATCACCCAAATACAGGAAGACCAATATCTTAGTCCTTATCACTCATGACCTTTGACTTGGCTTAAATACCTGTCTCAATACATCAAAAAGTAATTTTTTCCAAGAAATGTTTATAAAGTCGCAAAATTACGAAGGTAAAAAACTATGCCATGACCTTGCATTTGATCTTGGTCATTGAAGCTTCACTGAGATCTGTTCAGTTGTTTGAGCAGAGATCATTTATAATTGCAGATTACTACATGACTGCTGTTACTGTTTACATCCATAGCAGGATGTATTTATATATACATTGTCTTCAGGCAAGGTATACGCACTATAAACAGTTATGTAAAAACTACTGGAAAAGTTGAAAAATCAATACTTAATAAGAAATATCTAGTCAAAGCTCATTTATAAGTAGCTAATTAATCATTTAGATTTAAAAAAAAATTAAATAAGGATATGTCAGTTAACTTCACAAAATATTTGTGATTGTTTGTATAATTATTATTGATTATAAGTTATTTTGTCCTGCTGAACAGAGTTAATTCCCTTTGTGTCATCACTTGTCTTAAGTTAGACACTATTTATCAGGTGAGCGTATCAGGCCCATAATGCCTCTTTAATTTATTATTATTATATTTTTTTCTTAAATAACCTTGAATAGCTTTCATTTATTTAATTTACTGTGGTGTATGAAACTTTCTTATTGATATAACATATTTGTAGATTCTAAGATGTCACAATCCTCAGAAGTTGATATTTTTGCAGTAAGTGACATATGCATTTGATTTCAAACAAGGAAGGACATTAAGTTAAAATTTCTGTCTATTTATCTCTCTGCCCACTTCTTTTACAGTGTAATTTCTAAAGACCTAACTTAATTTACATTTTAGGAAATTTGATGTAAATTAGAGTCATGTGAGATGCCTGAGGGTTTATAATTTTTTCAGTCTAAGTCAAATTGAAGTTTTTGATAGAAAATTTTTGTTTTGAGTAATTCCCCAAAACATTTTATCAACAAAATTATAAACATGGTAGGAAGTTTTTACAACAATGATGAATACACAGATTTTTCAACATATATATATATATATATATATATATGTATATATATATATATATATATATATATGTATATATATATATATATATATATATATATATATATATGTGTGTGTGTGTGTGTGTGTGTGTGTGTGTGTGTGTGTGTGTAAAGTAAATATATCAGGGTGTTCAACAGGTTTTTAGACTGGAAGGAATAATTTGAAATTTAGAAGGCACCATATTACTGACAAATGAGGCGTATATATTATATACTGACATGGCCTACTGGTAATCCTATTCAATGAACCTGCTTTTATAATTATTAATCTTCATTAATATGTGTAAAAAGCACAAAATCACAAAGAAAATGTGACATAAAATTTTATAAGTCATGCAGGTACCTTTTTTTTTACTTTATTTCAAAATATTTTTCAAGATATACATAATGTTATGTCAATTTAGTATATTTGTACCAACATAATGCATTAAGATAGCAACATCCCTCGTTTCTGAAACTATTAAATGACATTTTTTGTTCTAATATAAAATATTGATTCTTAGTCACAAAATGATGATGATGTTATGATTAACAACAGAACAGACACAAACAGAAGAGACAACACAATTGAACAACCAAGTCTTCATTTAATTGGTTAACATAGCTATAATTGTTTTCTTCTAAAATCTAGTTTTCCACTTCAATATTTAGTGTCAATATTTAATAATTTATTTAAATTCATTTCTGTTTTAAATGAGAGTCAACCCTCCATTTTAAGCATTAAATGTATAACTCATACACATATTTTTTTATGTATATCATAATGTGCATTTTCTTTGTTGTAAATTGTACAGTGTAAGAAATAAAAAACTTGAACTTGTATTAATTATGATATGCATATCCTGTTGGATTCATGGAACAATTTTATCTGATGTATTACAAAAAATAAATAAATAAAATTAATTAACTAATAGATTAATAGATAAATAAATAAATAAAATAAATAAATAATTAGATAAATAGATAAAAACATAAAAAAATCTTTTAACCCCCATTAGAGACCTCATTTTTTATAATTAAAAAATCCATTTTTGCCAATAATTGACAAAATATTTCCTGCAAATAAAATGCATGTACATATTCAGTCTTTGATATAATTTGTGATAATCATTATCTTTTTCAGAGTAAGGCCAGTATGCTACTTAGAAGTGCAGGTGTTACTGTGGAGGGCAGCAACATCGTAAAATGTATGAGTTTTGCCCTTCACAGTTACACCAACTGGAGAAATCAAGTGAGACGTAAGGTAAATAAAATTATTAGACTATTATTATGATAAAGATAATATCTACCCGAAAGACAAAGTAATATTTTGTAATTGAATTTTTCTTATTATGTCTGCGTATCAGCAGACATCTTGTTGTTACTCATAATCTTTATTATGTCTGCGTATCAGCAGACATCTTGTTGTTACTCATAATCTTTATTATGTCTGCGTATCAGCAGACATCTTGTTGTTACTCATAATCTTTATTATGTCTGCGTATCAGCAGACATCTTGTTTCTCATGACAGATTTTTTTGTGGTATATCCTCCTTCGTTTATTATCTGATCAGGTTAAAAGTTTGTCAACTTGTAAGGGTTGATTATGGGAGGTGCACTTCCTCGGCGTTTTTCAGAATTCAGAAAGACCCCAGAGAAATCTGGTTAAAACAACAACCTGGGACTTCTATTTTGACAGATACGCCAGAAGGGCATCTCCTTGAATAAACTAATTGTAGACTATTTGCCCATTTCTTTGTAGATTATCCCACTCTGTTACTTCAAAATGTTCATACTTTGAATAAACGCATACGTTAGTATGCTTAAAAGTGTTGCCTCATAATTGCTGATATGCTCACATATACTTGCTCGCAAGTATATATTCTAGTTATTGTTATTATTATTATTAATTTATTATTACTATCTCCCTCGTTTCTGCTAAATTTGTCTTTAGAGACAACTCCCTCGTTTCTTATCCGATCAGGTTAAAATTTTGTCAACTGGTAGGGATTGACCATGAGAAGTTTCTTTCCTGATTGATAATGAGACAGGATTCTGCTGGTTACCGACGTTTGCGTTTTCCATGAGGTCATTTTCATCATTGACGAGAGGTTGACAGGCAATACCATTTTATTGAAATGTCAACATTATTCCTTTCAATAAATTTATGTAAGACAATTTCACCAATTGTAAATATTATTACATATTTCTTTTCACCTGATCACTTTTTGTCAGCAGGATTTCTCCTACATGCATTAATTCATCCTCTTCTTGGTAGGTTGCTTTAACATTTTTTTATGTTTTACTGTATTAAAATCCATGGGGAAGGTGTCATTTGTGGAGGAAAAAAAGATCAGGGTCTTAAAAGCAAATATCCCATATATTGATATCAATACATACTTTACACACGAATTGTTCAGATTAGCAAAAATCATTATCTTCACTGTGAGTTTGAATCTTAGTGTGACATAAACTGTTAGTTCAGTTGTGTAAACTTGGTGGTTTTCTCTAGACTCTATCGGTTTTATTTACCGTACTAAATATGTTCATATGGACAAGAGAAGAATTTGAATGGACACTGTGTCCGGCATATCAGTCAAATCAATTATTACTTACACTAGATAGGAAAATCTTAACACATTTTTAATATGTTTGGTTTAAAATGATGATTGTGGTAATGATGGTGGGATGAAAGGGGAAACAAGATGAAAACATCTTCTTTTCTTGTTGATTTTACTGTCTAGATCTGGAGTGGAAGATAAAGAAAACCTCACTTTTATGTTCATTCAACAATTGAACATTATCTTCAATATTAATTTAAGACTTTTGCATGACAAACTCAATTAAGCATTAAAACTGATTGACCTCTCATTGTAATATGATTTTTCGGACAGATTGAAAAATAAACACCAGTGTTCCAATCCACTCCATCATTTGAAGATTATATTGTGATATCGGAACTTAGAATTGTGTTCTTAATAATAGAATGACTAAATTATGATATGTCAAAGCAAATTTTATCAGTCAATTTTTCATACGTTCAATCATTTGAACAGGTTTTTAATTTTCAATTACAGATTTTATTAAAGGAAAAAATGTCGAAAGAATGAGTATTCCAGACCTAAAAACCTACTTATTTATTAGTATCAGGTCTGGAATACACAAAAGCAAAGATGAGGTCTCTAACACCAGACTGGCAGTTGTATTGGTATTTGTTTTAACTTTTACATTTAAAATTTAATTCTATTTTTTTCAAACACTTTGCTACATGAATTATGCAGTGTGTAAAAATTCAATTCTTTCATTTTTCCATAAGAAAAGATAATTAGTTTCATTTATATAAAAATGACAGAATTTAATGGTATTATTTAAATCAATGGGTAACGCTCAAAGACAATTGGTATTGCTTTCCAAATATCAGTATTTGTTCATGACCAGCTTGATCAGCAGTACATTTGTTATTCATATATATTTCCTAAATTCAAACACATTCTTTATAGACCAGATCATCAGAAGTCTTTAACTATTACAAAAAGGAAGGAAGTAGTAATGGAGTGATGTAATAATGTTTTATATCCTAGTCAGGAATTGTTCACCTATACTAAGGCAATAAGTTCTAGGTTGGTGGAGTAAACCAGAGTACCAGGAAAAGAACATCAGTTTTCTGCAAGTGAACTGACAAACTTTCTCAAAATAGGATACGTACAAAAGGGGATTATAACTTAGCCAGTAAGAGGTACTGTGATCAGTAAACGGGTTCATCAGACCACTGGGCCACTGAGGCTATACAAAAAAGGAAGAGTAATAATCATAATAAGGTAATAATTTAAAAAGAAATCTTAGAATTTGATGTATTTTCAGAGAGCCTTTGCTGATGCCAAGAAAAGAAATGGTGGTGGAAGGATGGCAAAGGAGTTGAAAATTTTTGGGCCCTTTCCGAAAAAAAACACCATTTGATAGTATTCTTCTCTTGAAGAAAAGTAAAAAAAAAAAAAAAAAAAAAAAAAAAAAAAAAAAAAAAAAAGAAAAAGAAAAAAAAAATTAAACAAAAATGAAATGTAAAATTATTGTTGCTTATCAATTTAAAATATTCACTTTACTACTCCATCTCACCCCCCTTACTCAAATATTGTCTGATACATCAATATTTGTATTTTTAATATATACTATGGTATGCTTAAAAGTAAATTCATTTTTTTCCATTTTCTATGCCATAGTTTTTAAGAGATATGCTCTCCAAAGTGGATCAACTTAGAGTACCGTCATTACTTTTATTGTTTTCAGTTCACATAATGCACAGCAGTGGTTATTGTAATAATGCATTACACTGTTTGTAAAACATTCAGTGCTTTTTTTATACATGAATTTAAATTTCAAATATAATAATTATTTAAGTACTTGATTTTTCTATTGTAGGCGTCTTATAATAAGTGGTTTCAATTTTTGTTTTGCCTTGTCACACTTACCTCAGGTTTTATTGTCATGGTGTGTTCTTAGATTTGTACTTTTCAAATTAAATTTGTTTAAATAACAATTGTTTATTTAACAATAGTTTATTTTATATTCTTAAAATTACAACACAATTGCCACAACTTGTCAGGCTAGCCAAAAACATATTATATATATATATATATATATATATATATATATATATATATATATATATATATATATATGGGTCCTGGTCGTTACGCCCCAAACCACTTCGCCCCAACTATTTGACATTTCGCCCCAATTTCTTTTCACATCGCCCCAACTCACCAACCATAACACCATAATTGTTTTTTCTCGTCATCCCAACTCACCGACCACATCACCCAAACTCCTCAACTACCTCAACGCCCCGAATGTTTTTTTCTGGTCACCCCAAACTTAGGGACATATATATCACAAGGACATGCTGCAGTATACCATGTTGTTTTATTTGATGTACTGTCGTTATGAAAATACTGAAATAAATTGCATACAGCGTTAACTATAAATGCTTTTTTCTGATCTCCCCAACACAATCACAACGTCCGAAATGTTTATTTTATATATTTATTTATTATATTTTTATTATTATTGTTGCTGTCGCCCCAACTCACCAACAAAACGCCCTAAAGGTTTTTCTTGTCGCCCTAACTCAACCACAACGCCCCAATTCTTTTTTTTTTCATATTTCGGGGCGTATACATCATAGGCTCTTGTTACAGTATACCGTACTGTTTTCTTTCGTGTATCACAGACACTCATTACATTATATAGTACTGTTTTATTTTGTGTACTATCGTTATGAAAATACTGAAACAAATTGCATGCGGCGTACACACCAGGTTTACCCAAAATACCAGAGTGCATGAAAAATTTTAGTCCTATAATATAAGACGTCAACATTCCGTATTATTCGATTTATATCGTTAATATACTGATTTTTGTTTATTGTCAGGAATGTGACACGCGACAATAATCATAAAAAAATATAGTTAAATGGTAAGATGTTCAAAAGTTAACTTGCATGCGAAATTTAGCGTGTTGACGTCTTAAAATATAGGATAGTCCGAGAGATCTGACGTCGATTTTATTTTACTTTTCGACTTTTGTAAAATCGACGTCAGAGATCGCTCCATATATTTTTAACGTAGCAAACCGCCGTGTAAATGTCACGGCATCGTATTTGGTTGTAACAAAATTATTTCAGCATGTCTCGCTCTGAAATTTGGCATTTAGTCTTACCGGGATAGTTATCTTCAAGTTTCCATCACAAATTTGTTGCCGTGGTGAGTATTTCATGCAGATGCGGACAATATTTCCATATACTATCACGTTTTGTTGACATTGCCGTCTTCCATTTTTGAAAACTCATATAATCTCGCGGGAATTAAAGAGCCTTCGCTGATTGGCTAATAGGAAATCGGTCATAAAGGTTGACATTCCATATATGGATAGGCTTACTACGCTTCTGTTTTTCAATGGAAAAACACCCGAAACGGCTTTAATTAGCATTTTTGGAAATCAAGACGGAGTCGCAGCTCTGAATTTTCACAATTATTATTATTAAATAAGTTTTAAAGGAAGCATTAACATTTTTATAAAGAAATTTTCGGATATTTATTAGCGAAATGTAAAATATTACAATATATGGCATGTGATATATATGACTTTATTTCTTACTTTTCATTTACATGATTGATGACAAAAGCAACATTAAACAATAAATTTAGTAATACACATTAAAGTTTTATTTTTTGCTATTTAAATTGTATTTGTTTTGTTTCTTTTATTATTATTATTAATTTTATTTATTTATTTATTTATTTATTTATTTATTTATTTCTGTCAAATCAGAAGTCCTGTTTAATGGAATTTATGAATATGCCAGTAATTGGTTACTGAGATGCAGATAGAGATACCTATTTATAAATAATTTTAATTACCTATCTGCTGAATATATATTTATTTATTATTCATATCTATTGATTAAAATGCATGTGGAATTGTGGATACAACTGCGACAAAATCCCTTGAACTGTAATCTGTGTTTAATTATAAAGAGGATATCTGGCGAATCTGTAACCTAAGCTACGTCGTGCATAATGTTTTTTATTCCGAGCTCTTAAATCTTTTCCACAGCTAACACAGTTTATATCTATTTTAAAGAATTATTATAACAAAATTTATAAAAAAAACATTACTAACATATTTACATTTTTAACAACAGTTTCATTTAACTTTAACAATATAGCACCATTTATAACACCACTTTATAAAACTTATAAAATTACTTATACACTGTACTAATGTTTGCTAGTATGAAGATCAAACAAAACTAAGAGATACAGGGATGAAACTGGTCAGGTCAATCATCATCAATGCAATTACATAAGGATATAATGTGACCCATTAATTCCAATAAACATATCCAGGATTGACATAACTGAGATCAAAGGAATTGTACATTATATATCATTGGTCCAATACAGTATAACTCTCTACCTGTACCATTTCAATTATATTAGAACCTGTGTTAAAGATCAACTTTATATAGAGAGCACCTGCTTGCAGAGACCATTAAAATATTTTTCAACTTTTTAATTAAACCTGCATTCAAAGACTACCTGCTCAATAAAACTAATTTAACAAGTAACCTATGTTTCTCTTTATAGAAAGCTTTGAATGTGTAAGTATTTAATTTAGTTTTTTTTTTAAATAAATAAATACAACAAATGTTTAGAACTTGAAACATTTCAGCTGTCAATTCACAAAAATAAAGTTATAAGTTTGAACTTGTTTCATTAAAACGAGAGATCTAGTGCACTTGGCTTGTAAAAGGAGAGAGAGTTGTAAATATAAAACAAATACCAGTTAAATTTCGATGTGCCAGAGAGAGAGAGAGAGAGAGAGAGAGAGAGAGAGAGAGAGAGAGAGAGAGTTAAAAACTCTAATCACAGAGTATTACAGACAAACTAAATTTATTGGAATAAATAAATACACTATATCAATCTGATGTCAATTTATTGAAATTGTATGCGCTGTGTATTTACATCGTCGTTCCACAACAGCATTACAATTTTTAAGTCTGTGAGACTGTTTTTCCATTGACAAACAGAAGCATAGTAAGCCTATCCATATATGTAATGTCAACCTTTATGACCGATTTCCTATTAGCCAATCAGCGAAGGCTCTTTAATTCCCGCGAGATTATATGAGTTTTCAAAAATGGAAGACGGCAATGTCAACAAAACGTGATAGTATATGGAAATATTGTCCGCATCTGCATGAAATACGCACCACGGCAACAAATTTGTGATGGAAACTTGAAGATAACTATCCCGGTAAGACAAATGCCAAATTTCAGAGCGAGACATGCTGAAATAATTTTGTTACAACCAAATATGACGCCGTGACATTTACACGGCGGTTTGCTATGTTAAAAAATATATGGAGCGATCTCTGACGTCGATTTTACAAAAGTTGAAAAGTAAAATAAAATCTTAGTCAGATCTCTCGGACTAAATATTGGACTACAATTACATCAACTTGCTCAATATATGGGTTGTGAGGGTGATGGGGAAATAGAGTTTACTGTTTTACGTTATGATCTAAGATGTCAAAAATGTGTGAATTAGTTCAGCGTGCAATTTTTATGGGTAAGAATTCCTCTCACGCTAGAAGTGCTGATGTGAGAAAGTTTGCCAAGAATTGCGGTTGGTATTTTTTTATCTTAGACTTTCCTCCGTTATTCCAAAATGATATTGAACATTTAAAAAAAGTGTGACACCATTCATTCCTCGGTTTTCACTAGATCAATATAGCGCTACTACAAAATTAATGGTTATCTAAATAAATAAATAAAATAAACAAAAAACAACAATTTATTAGCTTTATTAATTAATTAAACATTTATGCCCACATACACACCACTTATACAGACGAGTACATAAACGGTCTCTCTCTCTCTCTCTCTCTCTCTCTCTCTCTCTGTAGAAATACACATGCGTAAACAAACTATCTTGCACAGAGACACACACATAAACAATCTTTATTGCACAGAGACCCTCACATAAAACACACTCTTTCTAACACCGGCACAAACGCTACAATTACACACTGACTCTGTGCGCACACACTTTTTCTGTCACAAAACCAATCATCACATAAAACCATATTTTAATTACTAAATTACAGCAACAAAAATGAATTTCATTCACTGAGTGTCTCAAAAGGTTTCTTTCCCTCAAACGTTGATAGGTCCATTCACACGGGCGATGGTGGTTAAAAGGCCTTCAGAGTTCAATTCTCCGCTTTCGAATCGCTGTCACAGTGTATTATAAAGAGTCTGGCGGTCGCGCACTGACTTCCTCTGATTCCTGTTAAAATTGCCCTCCGCTAACATTACTCGCTGAAATGAAAGCTTGGTTGCTTCCTCGCGAAGTAGGGTGATAAGGACGTAGAAGGAAGGAGTGCCGTCCCATGCATGTGGCACCATCGATCCAGTTCCTTTTCATGTAATCAACCAGTTCCATTACTTTGTCGTCGTTTACAGTAGAATTCGCTGTTGCAAAAGCATGGCGTACCTCCTGGACAGGCTAAGCAAGTAGTTTGTGGACTATGTTGTAGGTGGCGTTGTCGTCGTTGTATCTAGTCCGCGAATAAAAACGTTATACATAAGATATAATGCATAATAAAAGGTTATCAGATATACATTCATCATTAACGGTCTGAACATATACAATTGTCTGTAAAGGACAACTAATGTATTTCTTATTGTGTCATTCGATCGTTTAAAATAAAAACAAAAGCAAAATTTATATATACAATTCCCCAAGATCAAGATATATGTTCTTGCGCATTAATATTAACCAGTCGAGGAACAACAAAGATATATATAATATATGTAATAAATTAATTAATAAAAAATTCATGCCATCTATTTGTTATGTCTAACTTTTATTTCATACTTGTACTCAAATTAATACATACCTGAAGCCCAACCTCTTGTATGTTCCGCCAAATTGCTTGGGACCAACGGAAATAACACCAACGCACTGTCACACCAGGTATTGCCTGTCGAACAGCAGCCCATGCTGCCTTCTCGATGTCGGCGACAATGGTCTGCATTGCGGAACGCCTCGGCAACAGGTAAATGATAGCGTCAAAGACCTACAAGAAAAGAAAATATTTTATTAACTTTTACTAGAAAAAGTTGATATTTTAAAACACATGTAACAAACAGAAAATGTGAAACTTTTAATTACATCTTACTTGTGATATATAAAGAAAGTATTAAAAGACAGTCGGTCTTAATCCATTGTTAAAAAAGGGAAAACTTGCATATTTTTGGTGCGTAGAATTTGTATGTTTATAATATATATTTTGTCAGAATTGTACCTTCACGTAGTCGGATGTTCTTCGTCTGCTCATCAACACAAAGACCAGAGGCACCTGCTCAGAGTTGTCATTTTCTGATATGAAGCTATGTGCACTAAAAAGTTGATACATCGGATGTTTCACTACCTGAAACGATAAAAGGATATGATAATAGAACAAAAATAATTAATATTATGTATTATGTAGGATATGTATAATGCATATAAGAATACAAGATGTCGCTCGCTGTCGTAATGAATGTCACATCTGAGGAACCCGTCTGTGATAAAGGCATGACAAATCTGTAAACAAAATAAAAAATTTATTTCAGTACATTTTGTCTTAGTCATGGAAAAGAGTATTATGTGTACATAAGTTTCATTTGTAAGGCAAGCTTAGAAATTAGTGTGCACAGATAGATAGCTTCATTATCCCTGTAATAAACCGAACTCCTGCTATACAGGATAGCTTAAAACTTGACAGGGGACAAGTATTATATACATACTTTATTCATTTTTGCATGAACAACATATGGCTGAACACATACCTTAAAGTCACAATCTTGTGGTTCTTTTGGACGTAGCTGTTCCCTGGCTCGGTTAGCAATACGTATCAGGTTTGCTAGCTTCGGTCAACAAGCCGGAGGCAATTCTGTATTACCCATGGTGAAGAAAATCTTCTTTGCTATGGTAGCAGCACTAACAAAAACATTATTAACGTATTTATCCTTCATCTAAAACGCAAAATAACTGTAGTTTTCAAAATTTGTGTTGCATATATTGCATACAGTGATGTACTACAGCATGACATTAATATTTACTTGTTTGTTCAAATAAGTTGCACAGTAAAAATTATTTAACTTTTTGTGGTACCAAAGGTACTTCGTATATTGTATAAAATTTACCAAATCAGTTACATTGTAAAAGAAAAATTTTTACGTTTGTTGTAAAATTATTTGATTTTACTTTGAAATATCTTTTTGCTTGAATGACACCTGGCTCACCCTCGTGGCAATGTAGTTGTTTACCGAAAAAGACTTTGTCCTCCCGCTCTCTTACAGAAGCAGAACAGTACTTTGTTTTCTGTCTAACAGCACACTTCCAATCGCGACCATTAGGTAATGTGCGCTGAAATGAAAATGTATAAATTTTAATTTCGAATGATAATATATCATACATACTGCTCATTCTAGTTTGCATTTTGGCACATCAAAATAAAACTAGGTATTTCATTTCTATATTACAGTTGAAATATATAAAAAGTTATCTTGTATTTGAAATTGTTATTATAAAAGTTAGTGTATTTTTTCGGCTGTTGGAAGCGATAATCGTTTGGTTTGTGATAAAATCGGGTAGCTCGGAAACTTGACGAATTGTAATAAAATTTGGAAAAAGTATAAACTTGAAGAATTTAATTATTTCAATTAAAACGTGAGCTAGCTCATAGTTTAATTGACTTATGGCACCAGGTAATTGTTTTAAATTACCTTCAGGTTATACGTATATATCCGGTTGTCAACGAGAATGTCCATACAACTTCTGGACCCTTTCGTAATGACCTCAAAGTGTATTTCTTCGTCATTTATGAAGCTGAAATGAATTAAAAATTGATACATTTATAAAATATTATAAATATTCCAATAATCATGTTTAATATTTGGATTAAGGAGATAACTAAGTTTGTCCAAGTCATTTTTGTTTATAAAATTGGAAATGTCTTTTCATATATTTTCCAATAAAATTAGTCTTGCATTGATAAAGTATTCAGTAAAAATGTAATCCATCATCCAGAATAGAACTCACAAAGCCTCATTCTCTTAAAATTTTATTATAACGCCCTGTCTCAATAGTCAGATTGATCAATTTATCGAAATTTTGATTATATAGTTTGTGGTGTTTGAAATTTCTTTAGGGTGCTATGTAGGTTTAGCTTATTTATATTTTTGCCTGTTTGTTTAACATACATATTGTTGAAATCTGTCAGTAAATCAAAGTCGCCTAATTCACTTGGAGGTATAGTTGATGCGGGGGAAGGTGGAGTTGATGGTGATATAAGTGAAGGTGGGGGTGGAAGATTCATACGTCTCTCTGGCACAGAACGTACCCTAGGTACTGGTACTGGTTACGGTAAGGGTATCGCTGCTCGTTTTCTAGGTGCTGGGATAGGTCTAGCTAATTCTGGATGTTGTCTAGGTGCTGGTACTGGTTTTGGTATAGGTATCGCTGGTCGTTGTCTGGGTGCTGGTATAGGAACAGGTACAGATTCTATTTATTATGTTGGAACTGAGGCAAGAACTGGCGGCGACGATGTAGAGTATGTTGAATGAAGTGGAGACGTAGGTGGAATGACCAAATAAAAGTCAAAAGAAAGGTTCAGAGATGTTGAAAAACTCTGTGAACTCGAAGACTCTGGCGATGAAAACAGGGTTGTTGAAGCTGGATATTCTTGCGTTAAAGGTCTTGGGTATGGCGCTGGTGTCTCGGTCACCAGTGGCTGAGATGCTGGTCTAAGTGGTGAGGATGTTGGAGATAACACAGTGGCTCATCCAGTACACAAAAAACAAATCCACTCCAATATCAGGTTTCCGCGAGCCATACGTCGATATTGGTCTCTGGAAATTCCTGAAATTTAACTATTTAATGTCAATACCGTTCACAATTTTAAGAAAAGCCAACACATGTTCATTAAATTTCTTCTAAAATTTAAAAAATGAACACATAAGATGACTTGAAAAGAATAAAAAAAAGAAAAAGGTTATTCGGAATTATATAATATACTGATCCATAACTTTTATTTACAACCCTAAAAGTAAAAGTAAATGGGTAAATTGTTTAAATAAAATATACTGATAAAATCAGCCAAAGCATCAAAAAAGATTTTTAAAAAATTCTCACAAGCAAAAATAAAAATATTAAATGTATTTTGGAGAATCTGATTTGTCACTATAATTTGGTTATAACAGAATATTTTACAAGAAAAAAGAAAAAAAAAAAAAATAAAATATTCATATTGCTGATTATTTAGAAAAAGTTATCCGGTATATTAGATTTTTATTTATTTATTATTTTAAAGGATCACTTGACATAACACTGTATTAAAATAAACATTTATTAGTAAAATAAGAATATATAATTTATTTCAAAATTAAATATTGGGTGGTATACAATAAAATGTCACGTGATAATGTGAAAAAACATGACAGGTTTTATCTGGGGCGCTGGGGTCAGTGATATAGAACGACAGTATAAAATAAAATATGAAATAGACACTTACCTGAACTGCAGGTTCTGTGCTGCTATCTATCGCATTTATCGCATTGGATAGCTTCTTGGCGAGGTCGAACCGTTTTTTATAACAGGCACACTCTTCAGAAATGATCAAAATGTTTATATTACATTTGTTGGATAGCACATATTTGTGACTATTGCTCTAAGATGTGCTTTGTGATTGGTCTTTCAAAATCTCTTTATATTTTACTCTTCTCCAAAACCACTGGGCCAAATTTGATGAAACTTAGATACCATCATGCTTGGGTGAAGGCCTTTCAGATTTGCACAAATTAAGAAGTCATATTCTCTTGGGGTTCCAAAAAGGGGGGATAGAGAAAAATCTTCTCTGAATGTACAAGAGATATACCTTAGATATTTTATTTTTAATATTCAAAGGTCATCTAGTTTAAGATTTGCACAAATGGTAGCCATTGGGCTTAAAATGAGAAATGGTAAGGCAATTAATTGGGAAATTACTAAATACTATATATTTGTCAATATATCTTGAAAACTATTAGCTTTTTGTAAAGGCATGTGTATTAGAATTTTGTAGGTATTGATGTAATAATCATTTGATATATGGTTCAAGTTCGTATATGGTCAAAAGTCAAAGTCATATCTGCATATGTAATTAACATATTGTCTATTGCACTTTGCAAACAATTTTAGACATATCTTCAGGTGAGCGTTAAGGCCCATGGGCCTCTTGTGATTATAAAACACATTTTGCATTAAAAGTATGTTTCTGTTGATTTCAATTTATTGAAAAAATTGGTTAAAATAGTGAATATGTTTCAAAAATAATGCAAGCTTTAATTTTATTTTTATGCATATAACACACTCTGGGGTCCGTTGCCATGGGTCGGTGGGCACTCAGAGAACGCCCGTCCTTGATGGAGCCAGGGTTGAGAGTGCATCCATAGGCTAGGCGGTGTGTTTTACAGTATGCTGACTTGAGACTCTGCCTTTTGGCAAAGAGGAAAGACAAAACAGTAAACTTTCTATTTACATGGTTTATGAATCGAACCACACAGCTGGTTTTCCCAAAACCAACTCTGCTGTGCCACACAAAATACAAACATATTTATAGCATTTTATTTCAGTGTAACATAAGTTTTTGTTTCAGATTGGTTAATGAGATAAAAAGTTGTTATGATACTTTTAGAAAACATAAACACATATAAAGCTTGGTAATTACATAATAACACATGTCAGGTCAAATCAGTAAATAATACTTCCTAAAAGTGTGGACAACATAGTCTTCAAATGTCTACCAAGTATTAGAAAAAGAACTTTTTCACAAGTAAAAACAAATAATCAACATATAAGATGATATACTTAATCCTAATCCTAAAACCTCTAAAACCAGTAATAATTGAGATCAATTTATTCCTGGAAATTTGAGTGCAAACAACTAAATCCCCAACAAAATATTGGAATTTTTTTGTATAATTTGTAAATACCAAAAAAACTTAATTTATTACTATCTTGCTGAATATCTATAATGTGTTTTGTTTATATTTTTATTTAATATATTCCTTAAATTAAAAACAAACTTGTTTTATGTTGAAATTTTAAATTATGAAAAATACACTAAATGAGTCCTGTGACCGATATATAGTGTGTAGCTTGAGGTTAACATTTTTTAAAATTATTTTATATTCCAAGCTGTTGATAAGATATATATTCCAGATTTATAAATAATGAAACTACTTGTGTTAATAATTGAAAACATGACATCTGTAAAATATTTCATTCATCTCAAAAAAACTACTTCAGTAATGAAATATGTATTTTGTTAAAAGTGAGTGATTCATTGATTTATTCATTTATTGTGATATTTACTTTTATAAAACAGATTTCCTAATTTTGTATTCCAAAGTACATCCATCATGGTTGAAGATCGATTTCAAGAAATAGCAGAATTGAAACTTTTTTCCTGGTATTATTTATAAGGTATTGACATACACTTTAACTGTGTATTTTTACAACTGTGTTTTATTTTGTCTGATTTCATAATGTAACATTAGCAAAATGAATAACATCACAAGTAAATAGTAATAAATTACCAATAAGCAGGAGTTTGATACCATAAAAATTTAATGGTTTTAATACCTCTATAAATTCTATCAACCAAACCAAAAATTTAAAATTCTAATATATGTATTATTATTTTCTTTTCAATTCAACGTATTTGAGATCATTTATGAATTCGTTTAACTCATTTAATGCTATAGTAATATCATAACCAATACCAAAGACCAATGGTTAATTAAAAGTTGACCAGTAGTTGGCAAAAAGTATGAAAGCTTTGAATGTAGATAAATGAGCATTCAATTTACTTTCAGTGAAATGGAAGAAAAGAAATCATGCTTGTGGTGTATGTCTATTGGAACAAACAGATTCTATCATCATATTCCTCATATAGATCAATGAGTAATTTCAACTCATTTGGAAAGGACAAATTTCAGTTTATAAAATTGTAGAATTATTTGACAAAAATTGCAAAAAAAAAATAATAATAAAATAAAAAAATAAAAATAATAATAATAAAAATAAAAAATAAACGATTTTCATGAGAATAATTAAAATCGTATGAAATTTATGTATTTTTTACACAATTTTTGTCAGATTTGTTTTGAATGAGTTTTATGCGTATGCTCGTTTCAGCTTTTTTCGTACAGCATTTTGACACGAATTTTTCATGAGTTTCATGAAAGCACTTTTACTGGTATATGTGATCTTAACCAATCGACAAATCTTATCAAAGAACAAGAAATGTGATTAACAATTATATTATTTGAATAATTATCACGGATAACATAAAAATAAACAAATATGGACTGAGAGCAAAATACAGTACAAAAATACGACAGGTTTCGCTTCACAATCCTTGGTCGTGGTGAAATTGTAAATGATGGAATGTGGTTCATGACGGGCGAATCATATGATCACCCAATAATTCTAATTCAGTCTCAACACATGGACATGTCCATTAACGTTCCCTACCCACAAAGTGTTATCCTTTCTGTTTAAACAAATGGCTGTTATATCACATAATTCTGTTTGATATTGTGATCCAAGGAAATATAACAGAACTCCGTTCTCATCTACACAGTGTATGATCTTGTTGTTTAAATCACAAATCAACATCGTAGTACCATCACTAGCAGTTGTTAAATCACATGGATTAAAGTTATATTTTATTTTATCGTTCTTGATACCGTTATAAATAAATCTGACTCCGTCCTCCTGATCATGTACTACAACCACTCGTCCTTCATCATCTGCCGTTCTATCATATACCCATATCATGTGTTTATTGTTTGTCTGAAGTTTGGATGGTAAGGTAAAAATTCGTCTATGACGTTCATCAAACTGCCACATTTTAAGTTTTACACCATCACGTGACAGTTTGATGACGTATCTGATGTTTTTGTCTTTGACGTCATAATTGTAACGATCTACACATCCCGCATAGAGATGTCCAGTAGGTGATGTACAGATACAGTTTGGTCTTAGAGGTTTTGTATCAATAAATGTGACTATTTCTCCATTAGGTTTTACTTTCTTTATCTGGTATCTAGGATCACCTGATCCACCGTTTGGTGCAACAAGTAAACAGCCATTATCCGTTAAAGCAAGGTCACTGATTTTTGTAGTAAAGGTTAATGTTTTCTGTACTTTACCCGTTCTATCCACGCGTTTGATCCCCGTTCCTTCAAACGTGGCTACCCAGGCTGTTGACTTATCATCTATTGTGTTGATAGCACTAACTGAGCCTTTGTCCGCTTCATGTTGAAATTCAGACAAGTTTTGTTTCTATCACGTGATCGTTAGATACAGATTGCGTGTTACTTGTATTACTGGTAACTAACTAACCCGGGTACTGTCGGTATTTCCAGGTATAAACACGTGACGTTTAACTATTGGAACTTCGACACTGAGTTCGTCCTATTTTACGACCAGGAGTTTATCTAGTTCTAAAGTTATTTTCACAACTTTGACGTCGTTCGATGATGTAAGATCTCCTCTGTATTGTGCAATAATTTCTTCATTTCCTGTTAAAATGTCCTCCAATTTGTTTTCAAGTTGTGTTAATTTTTCATTTTCTTGCTCATATAATCCGTTAACTTCCTTGACAAGTTCGTCCCTGGTTTTGTTTACAAGTGACACATACTTATCCGCTTGATTGTTAATGGAGTCTGTCAGTTCTTTGTTGTTTGTTTTATTTTGTGTCTTTTTCAGTCTTGTTCATCCAATAACTTTTTTGTCTTTGGTACTCTGGTGGTTTCCAGATAATTTAACTTTGTAGTTAATTCCTGACGTTTTTCACCGACTATTTCCTTCACGCGTTTAAAGTTATGTCCATTGTGTTCATCCACAATACATTCGGTACACACTAAATCGTTACAGTTTGTACAAAATAAATTAACCTTTTCTCTATGTTTATCACAAAAGACAATGTCCGGTATGATGGCTACTTGAGCTTTTTGGACACTTCCTAAACGTAACATGTTTGATGTCCTGTCTTGTAAACGATATGTTACAATAAAGTTTATCAGGCTTTGTAACTATCACGTGAATGGAAAATCAAATATCAAGTTTAATAATAGGAGGTAGATAAATTATACGAATGTCATTGCGGAAAGATTAGATATAGTTTATAATATATGTGAGTTTATAGCTCGCACCATTTAAGCTTTGTCGTCATCGGTGGCCGAGTGGTCTAAAACCTAAAGTAACTGATAATAACTGCAAGTCCTGTTGCCTTATTCTGAAGATCCAGAGTTCGGTAATAAAGCTTGGCGGATTTCTCTGGGCACTCATGATTTTTCAACCATCCCAGAACAAGATAGAAAAAAGTGCAAGAATCGTCAATGAATCGTTATACGGCGTTTCTTCGATATGTGTTGTATTCTTTTCAAATAAATACTGTTAATAGAGAGTCTCGTTGGTTGTAAATTCGATGCTTAAACATATGATAACAGGGTGATTCTAAAAATATTGACAAGAAAATGTCACTCGAGAATAATACATTATGCGTAGGCCCCAACTTTGAAAAAGGGGCGTGTAAAATTCAATTGCATGGTACATTTAATCTTTTACTTTCTGTGGTCATTTTATAACAATACATCTCTCCTCAGTATAATTTAAATAAATATTCTAAGTTGACCATTGGTATTATTTACTATTACACAGGTAAAACTCAAAACTAGATTTTAAGTTAGAATCAGGTATTTATCCAGTTTTAATCGTATCTGGAAATTTTAACTGAGAATGTATCACCTTGTTTTAAGATTTTCATAATATGAAGACCACTTGGTTGCAGACGACATGACAGTTCTACATTGCATTAAAAGCATTCTGCAACATGTCTTTATATACAATTTGCAATGTTTTTTGAAATGACAATAATTAGTCTATATTAAACAATAAATAAATAAATATAAATAAATAAATACATGTTCTATTACCAATGTTGCCAAACTAATAGGAACCTGTTATCGCCCTTCTCTACACAAATATACATGTATAATAATGCCATGATAAGTGTTTCATAGAAATAAAAACTCATTACCCTTGTCATACATTATCAAGAAATTACATTTATAAATATTCTTCAATGAGTAAATTGAAGAGGAATGATGTAGTGAGGTACTAAGCTGTTGAATGATAAAGGAAAACCGGAGTGCCTAAAGAAATTTCCATATGTTTAAATTAGAATGTTTATTGTGACTTATACCACTTGTCATCAAATTTTTACAACCATACTGACTAACATAATGTTTTGCGCATGTACTTGTGTACATGAAAAGAAATCCAAAACTGAAAAAAATTATCATATTATTATTAATGAATTGTGCATTATTTCTCTTTTGGAACACCTTCAGTTGTCTCATATTGGATTTGGCAAAAAGATAACTTAAGTGTGAAACAGGGAATGGAAATACAGGGGCCAAATAACAATTCAAACCCGTAAGCTTCCATTTACCTGTGTGTTGCTCTACTGACTGAACTAATAAGACACCTGTTCAGTCAGTTTGCGAAAAATGCCTTTTTGCTTGTGCTTTTGTACAAGTTATGTAATATGAAATTCAAAGGTTCTTTTAAGCCTTTTTAAGAGGTGAAAATAAATGTCCCATGTTAATTATCTTCACTGGTGAGTTTTTGTTTTCTTTTCTTTCATTTTGGCAATTTTTTTTGGTCGTTTCTATTCCTTTTGTTTTACTTACAGTTTGCCTCATTAGAATGTTTCACACTACTCAGTTCGTGTACGTGCATGTGTGTATGGGGGGTGGCATACTAAATTTTTAAAAGAGTAATCATGACACGCACATGATTATTTTTAATCTAGTTTATTGCTCCTGATTATTTAAGCAATATGTATATTAAGTTATATTCTTGTTTGGACTATTTTTTAAAGCTGAGGGGATATTTTGGCAGAGTGCATCTGTCGGAGTTTTCTTTCAGGGTTATTTCATGTTTCTCAC
The DNA here is from genome assembly GCA_029721355.1 of Tegillarca granosa. Taxonomy (NCBI): domain Eukaryota; kingdom Metazoa; phylum Mollusca; class Bivalvia; order Arcoida; family Arcidae; genus Tegillarca; species Tegillarca granosa. The sequence continues at coordinate 31,505,980 of CM056609.1, forward strand.
AGCAGTGTATAGAACATATCAACTGCAAACCTCAGATAGATATTATTGGGAAACCGAGAAGTGCTTTCCCCCTCATTTTCGTCTACACAAGTTCAAACTGAGCCATTCTTAAAAGCATTAGAACCCATCGGCGAGAGATATATTGTCTGTGACAAAGCCTTGTAAATATGTTTGGTTTAAAAAATAAACTTGTCGTAAAGCATATTTTAAATTTTATCGTACATGTAAAATACATTGAAATGCTTCATGACAACAACGTATTTAACAATAAAAAAAATTAAAAGATGCTTTATGACAATTTTTGACATGTAAACAAGTAAAGTTGTTGGTGTGACTTGCCACTGACTCACCGTCATGTTGCAAACCTCCCCAGGTTCACTATCATCACTTAATTGAGTGTACACTCAACTCAAATAAAGGAGTATATTTCAATGGCAATTTTTAAGACATTGCACAGTTAGAATTGAATATCTAAGGTTGTATTTCAAATGTAGGTTTGTTGAACAAGTATAGTGGAATCCCTCTGATAGGATGGTTCAAAATGCTAAATGTTTGATTACAGTTATTGTCTCAAAGTGTGCATATAATTAACAAGAAACTTAAAGTTTGTGGGTAACTAAAATTTTCAGTCTCCATACAAACCCTTACTGCAATACCTTTTTGAATTTTAAAATTAAGCTAGATATTTTAAGAATTAAGGGGATGATCAATCTGTCTAGACTGTGCAATGATCTCATTTTAGATTCTATGCATTTTATGATTGAGCTGTTTTTCTAAAATCTATATGAAACAATATTTATATCTCACACAATTCTATAACTTTTGTCAAATTTAAGCTCCAACATTGTTTCAAGTAAATTGAATAAAATAAGTGTGCACCTTAAAATACTCCAATCAGTTAATATGGGAAAGTTTTCAGCTTTTCAATACTCTGATTCTGTGTGTAAATTTGAGAAAATTAAAGTACCTTATTCATCTTTAAAACTGCCCTTAAGGCTTACTGTCCATAAAACAGGATGTGGTCAACTATCAATTTAAATCTATTGAATTTAACTTTCTTTTGGACCGCCCTATATTTAAAGCTTAAAATCAATCAGGAACCTAGCTCGGGTGATTTTTTGGGGGCCTGTCGTATAAGTGAATAGGGTAAAAGTGGAGAATTAAGTTTAATCTGGAAACCTAGTGCTTGTATAAATCCATTGGTGTTATATCTGAAATAAAATCATTAGTATAAAAATGAAATATAAATATCCTTTGAAAAATAAACTTCGGTATGCTGAAGACAAATTTTCTTCAATGTCACTTTCTCTGTTTACATTTTTTCACACGTTCTAAACTAAATGTTTTTCTTCTTTTTACAAAAATTCAGTGTTAGAATAATAGCACGAAGGCTACGTTTACCTCATCTTACAAGTTTGGCTGAAAAATCGAAGTTAGAATGAAATTTTCATCATGTTAATGGTGTCATTCATTTACATGTCATTACCGTAACAATGGCAAAAATTCACAAAAAAATATAAGATTTGTTGCCCTTCGTGCGAACTCTTTAGTCGTGTTAAGTTTCTTTGCGGAAAATTTTTAAAAAATGGCGACGTGGTGTGGTAAGATAGAAATTAATGAAGAAAATGTCTAATATAAGTATGTTTTTCAATCCGTATATTTTTATTATGTCATTACCGTATGCAATGGGCAACAAGTATTCATAACTTTAAATAAAACGGAATATTTTTCTATAGTCGCATCTGCAAACTTAATGGGAATACTTCTTCACAAGGTCAATGTAAGGGGCCCCATTCGGGGAATATTATAATATAAATGTCTTTACCGAAACAGTCATCCACCGCAACTTTTTGTCGTTTCGGTAAAGACAAAAACGTTTTGGTAATGACGAATTTTATTTAAACTGAATAAAACAATTTTATGAACTATAAAAAAGCAATAAATCATAACTATTAGAAAGAAATGATCTGTAATTCAATATTTTATTATGTTTCAACAATCTTAACTACATGATTTTTTAACTAGATGTATTGAAATCTGGTTGAAAACTCTGATAAATAAAATAGATAATTATAAAGAAAACAAATATTTTTATTTCAGTTTTCAGGAAACATTTAGAAGCTCTTGATGTAGGATATGCAACACTTGAAAAAGAACCCATTGAAGCATTGACAGAAGAGGAACAAGACGGCTGGGCTACAAGAGTATGTAATGTAATATATACGACAACTTGATAACAACAAAAGATAAACTAGAATTAAGGAAAAAACAGGCCGAAAGATCGTTTTATCAGCCAAAGAGAGATCAACGATGTAGAGAGCCAGACAACGGGCCAAAAAAGAACTGCATAAGCAATATAAACAGAAAGAAAGAGAAAGAAATCGGGAAAGAAAAGAGAAAAGAAAAACGAAAAATATCAAAGAAATGGGACATAGAGCCCAAAGAAAGCAAAGAAGACAATGGACAAGAAATCAAAGGAACAAAAGGAAACGAGACAAACAACTTAACAATGTACTAAACTGCACGCCGCCAAATTCACCTGATCATGACCAAATTGATGTTAGAGCTGAAACGATGAGAAAGATAGGGCTGAAACGAATAACAAGGGATAGGGCAAAGGCCTACAGAAAACTCGACAAGCTTCAGAATCTGTTTATTTAATCAAAGACGTCTCGTAAACAAATGGAAACAATGATTTTAACGATTAAAAAACATAATCAATCTTTTAAAGAAAAAAAGTTTATGTTATAATCAAACGAGGAGAAACAAGAAAGGCCCTACTTGTATATCAGAGCATAGCCAACCGACTCAGATATCGTTATAAAACATCAAAATCAGACAATGAAAAAAGGAACAGTTCAAGCATCAATTGTGCCAATAAAATTCTAAATCGCCTTCGTCTTATATATGCATATGCAAAGAAAAACCTTGGAATAACTCACAGAGATAGAAGATCAAATGTGAAAGCAAAGGGACCAAGATCAAAAACGATTGTTGTTGAATTTCTCAACAGAGATGACAACTCTAGGATAAAGGCTGGAAAAAATCTACCTTGACAAGAAAGGGAGAGAAACGACAGATCAGACTTCTTTCTTATGATTTGAAAACGCTCCACTCCAAATTTTTAATGGAAGCGGATAGCAAAATTTCATATAGCTTTTTCTGCAAATTCAAACCATTTAACGTAATTGAACCAACACCAAAAGATCGCTTCATCTCGGATGGACCAACAACGCAGTATAGAAACAAACAAAATTTTTATCTGCTCTCAACTAAAATATTTGCTTATGGATTTCAATTGGCTAATTTGAACTTTTTGGAAGCCGGTCATGGCAAAGGTAAATTATAGATTTGAAATCATGCAAACTTATTAATAACTTTTTAACATGAAAAGGAGTTGCAGCTGAAAAAATAGTCTTGAAAACACACACACAAAAACACATACACTATAACTGGTAATATATGACACAGTCTCTTAATAAGCATTATCTATAGCTGGTGATGTCTCTATATAAGTGTTACATGTATAAATCTCTGACAATGTTGATAATTTCATTAAGAATAAAAAATTAGACAGTCCCTTCATTCAGTTCATGGCACAATAAAAACTCTTGATGTATGATGCCATCAAAAAAGAATCTTCAAGAAGCTGGATCCAAGGTAAATGTGTGGGTCATACACGAGCAGGATGTAGCTGACATTGAAGAGGAACTCCAATTGTCATTGAAGCCTCTCCCACAAACAATGCAGATACACCAGGTAAAATATTTTGTATTTTAAATATTTTATTTAGTACATTTGCCATCGCAATGCAATCACTTTCACCTTTAGCTAGCGACGTCTTGATATAATTGAAATAATCTGGACTGAGACATTTGTCATGCTTTTATATGAAACGCGCTTTCCGTGATTGATATGCACATCCTTCGCTGTAGGAAGCTTGCAAGTAACATATTTCTCTCTCTCTCTCTCTCTCTCTCTCTCTCTCTCTCTCTCTCTCTCTCTCTCTGATCTATGTATACATTTGCATAAATGATGTATGTATGATGTGCCAATATCGACTTGTTTGTATTCTTATAGATATGCCAGGTGTTTTAATTAATGGCTACAATTATCTTTATTCGTTTTCAGCCTGAGTCTGATAATGCAGTGCCTATTGCACCTATAACAGAATATAGATCGAGAAAACTTTCGAAGATCCAAGAAATCGATGAGAATTTAGTTTTGCAATATTGTGTGGTATAGTATGATGACAAAGCGTTTCCAGGTATAATTCTGGCAGTAGACCAGGAAGACGAGTTAGAGGTTAAAGTAATGCACAGGGTCGGTCGTAACAGATTTTTCTGGCCCACCATAGAGGGCACTCTCTGGTATGCAAAAGAAAATATTATTACACTTCTTGAAACCCCGCCAATGCAAGTCACGGCAAGACACATGCAGGTTGAGTCGCAAGGTTGGATAGAGGTAGAGAAAGAAGAAGACTGATTAATAAAATGGACTTCAGAAATTGATCGGTTTATGATTTTGATGTAACAAGTTTGTTTGAACTTTGTTTGAATTAAATCGGAATATTTCGCTTAATAATATGTATATTTTTCTGTTTGTTCACAAAACTGTTTGTTAAAAATTAGGTTACGCGTTTTTGTGTTTATTTTTATACATTGTAAATAGTACTTTTTACCCAAATTACAATAATGAATAAATTCAGGCGAATTCTTTTTCCAAAAATCATTTTCTTATGTGTAGAAACATATGTCGATAATTTACATGAAATTCTGTACATTACAAGTCGCTTTTCGACCTTTTTCATTTTCAATTCTAGCAACCCAAGGGTCGAAGGTTCAAATCGCAGTGAAGCCACTTTTTTTCTTTTTTTTAATTTCTTAATTTTACGACTTACAATGGTGCATGGAAGAGATTTTACTTTTTAGTGTTATTATTATTTTTGAAATACATGTGATACTGATATGTAGATATAGCTAAAACCCTGAAATATTTTTTTTGTTTTACAAAATCACTGTTATGTAACATGATTTTAACTAATTGAACAATTTTTTAAAAATAATTTGCAGTTGTCTTTTACCTTTTTTTAAAAAAATTTTAATTAATTTGTCAAATCTGTAAAGTCTTAAATCCGGATCTGAAAATTGCTCATGTGAGCTTTTGTTATGGATAGGCATTCCGCCATCCATCCATCCACCCATCCATCAAAAGACTTCTTATCAAACACTACTTGTCGCATTTCATTCATATTTGTCAATTGCATCTAAAGACCATTGCCATTCTCATTTTGTGACCTACATAGCTAAAAACTAAAAGAATAAAAATTATGTTCCCTGAAACCACTTCTTTCTATTGAGGTAACATGTTATGACTTAACAGGTATGTTCAAGACATAACAATAATATTACATTTAAACTCAGGTGAGCAAATTATGGCCATCTTGGGGCTCTTGTTACTGACGTTACCCGAAAAGGTATCACTGATATTTTTCTTTTGTAAACAGAACAGTCCCTACTATAGCTGTAAACCGAGGCCTCGTTTCTGTGGCCTGACATAAGCATGATGTGACGTAAATGAAATTCAGCATCACTCAGCATAGATATGGCTGTGGCTCTCGGGCGATGTGCAGTGTATACCTCACTTCAATTATAATTTTTTAATATTTTTTGCATGAATTCGGAAAACACGCGTTTAAAACTTGTTTGAGGTGTGTAACAAAATTTATTTTGACTTTGGATTTTTAAGGGTTGTACACGCGACTGCTTTGCAAAGAGATAAAAATATTTCATAAATAAATATTTGATAGTCTTGAATATTTTGGTGAAAAAAATATCAGAACATGTCAAGTTGAAGAATTTTTGCAAAATTTTAATCTAAAAAACTGAAGTATTTTAGGTGGAATATTTGCCGATTCGAATACATTCCCATATGTTTACAATTTAAAAATAACTTCTATTAATAGAACTCAAAGATGGATAATCCCCGGAACTGATCGAAAGTAGTTCCGGTAGAAAACTTTGTTATTGGAAAATGACAACGCCATTTGACAGGAAAACGGCCAATGAAATTGCTCTAAATCGTGTAACAACATGAAGTTTTAATTATACTAAATTGCTTTCCAACCTTTTTTCTGCAAATTTTACTCCGGTGATAAAATATCTACATTTTTTATCATCTTCACTACTTTTTCTTTCACCCAGTTGGTTTCAATTCTTTTTTTATCCTTTATAAATCACCAGTTCCTTTTAGACTTAAAACAATGAAAAAATTTTGCATTTTGTGGATTAAAACTATACAGGAACACATATTGAATCACAAACAAGAGTTAGTGGGTGGATTGTGTTTGGTATCCCTTTCAAAATGTTTTCACATACATGAAGCTGGTTAGATTTTGGTGCAGAAAACTGGAGCACCCACAGAAAACCACCGACAAGCAAACAGACATACTTTCTTAAATTAGTATGTTTCCATTCTGGCTAATTATTTGTTTTATGATACGTGAAGATTGTTCAAAATTATTGAAAAATTCAATCCTAAGTCCCTGTGGTTTATTTCAGTAGTTTTTCACTCACAGTTGCAAATTGGGATAAGAATATAAACATCTTTTACTGTACATAGAATATCAATAATCAATAATGTTTTCACAGTCTGTATCTTTTTACATCTTAATAAAAATGTATCATCTAGAAAAAAATCGGGAGCCATCTTGGATTTTGACATGATTTTTATGCTGACGTCTTTGTCTTGAAATATTGCTCTTACTTCAAGAAATTTGTCTTTGTTATTGTGAAAAGCTACACATACATTTAAAGGTTAAATCAGATTTGTATCAAATGTTGTTCATCTTATGATTCCCTTTTATTCAATATGCTATGGTTTCACAGGGGACCCTAGAATTTGAGGTTTTCAGATGAGCTTTTAAAAATAAATAAATAAATAAATAAATATATAAATAAATAAATAAATAATAAATAAAAAAATAAATAAAGACATTATAAGTGAGGGATACTCATTCTTCGATCTATCTTTCTATCATCTATCTGACAGTACATGTTCCAAGTTTTTTTATTTTACGTCACACTATCATGCACTGAATTCGAAAATTATTAGAAATAATGAAACTGTGGGGAAATAAATAATGAAATGAATATGATAAAAGAAACCAAAATGATAATAAATGAAAAAAACAATTTCAAACTAAAATCAGGAAAAATAATTTTAATAATAATAATAATAATAATAGTAATAAAATGGGGGATACTGTTTTGCCGGAACAAGACCTAGTTTTCTTGAGAATAACATGCGCTATTAGAGTCTCCGGATGATACTGATTCGTTTTGCATTGACATTGGAAACTGTATTATAAATGAGTGCAATCCGATTGGTATAAAGTCAGTGGTTTTGTTAAAGAGGTATATATGATTTTACCAGTGGCGGGGTATTACTTTGATATGGGTGGAGTTGACTCGTTTTATTTATTGTGAATTTTTGTATCTCAAATTGGAGGTAAGCATCACTTAACTCCAGCAGTCACGAATGCAGAAAATATTTTAGGCTTGTCCAAATATGCCGTGTCACATTCTAAAAATACCATTATGATAAAAGCATGACAGATACAAAGCACGAATTCTGGTCACTCCTGTTCCAAGTCAATTCGGCACCTATTATATTATTTTGGCACCTAACAAATTATTTTGGCACCTAACAAATTATTTCGGCACCGGCAATAGGTCATTCCGGCAACTCGTCCGAAAAATTGGCCAAGACCACAGGAGCTTGTAATTAACAAAAACAACAACAACAACCACTGCAACAAAAAAGTAAAATAAAATAAAATAAAACTATTATCCATGTAGTTGTATTCCCTATTTCACGAACTTAATTTGCCCTTTATTACCATTTCAACCTCATTATTCTCCACGCAAAACTTATTTATCTTCCGTTTTGTGACCAAAATATTTCTGAGCAACTCATTTATTCGCTGAAGTCTTAGATGAACAGAAAGTATCAAAATTAGCACTAATCTTAGTCCGAATTGCCTCTCGGAACCTAATTCACACAACTAAACCACACACACACACACACACACACAGACACACACACACACACACACACTCTCTCTCATAGCACGAGATTTTCAACTATTCTAATATTTGACCCATCTCGGTTCATTAGTTTTTTTTTCTATATATTCAAGGGCAATGAAAATCATTTACAAATATCTCCCATACCTTCATGTATTACTCAACAAAATGGTTCAAATAGGAACTGCCGCCGCTGTCTCTAAACTATATAATATAGTTAAGTGGAGACAGTCCCTTGTATTAACAGTCCTTAAACTATGAGATTAACAACAACACAGACCGGGACGATTTTATTTGATTGGGGCAGAATCCAAATTTGAAACTGTGACCCACGTTATTGAGTGTAAAACTACTGAAATAAACCACAGGTACTTGGGGACAGGAGTAATTTTTTCATTAATTTTGAACAATCTTCAAGTATCATAATACAAATAATTACCCAGAATAAAAAAGATTCTAATTTAAGAAAGTATGTCTGTTTGCAGGTCAGTGATTTTCTGTGGGTACTCAATTTTTTCTCCACCAAGAACTAACGTGAAAACATTTGACAGGGATATCAAGCAAAAATCCACTCACTCTCTTTTGTTTGTTCCTATATAGTTTTAATCCACTAAATGCAAACTTTAGTCTTAGTCAATATTCGTTTTTTTTTTTTCATTGAGTCTAAAAGGAACTGGTAATTTATAAAGGATAGAAAAGGATTGAAACCATCTCGGTGAAAGAGAAAAGAGTGAAGATGATAAGTAATGTAGACATGTAGACATTTTGTCATCGGAGTAAAATTTGCAGACAAAGATTGGAAAGCAATTGAGTATGAAAAGTTAAATATATAACAAATACCAGTTAAATTTTTATGTGCCAGATGTGCACATTTCGGAAAATCATTCCTCATCAGTGACACCAAGACCGTAAAGTTTGATAGATAAAAACCATAGGCCAAACAGTTGAAAATAATGAATCTAAAGTTCCAAAATTATATAAAGTTAAGAACTTCAGAAATAACTGTGCAAATATTACATTATAGTCATAAGCAAGGATAAAACACAAGAGAATTTCAGATTTCAGTTGTGTCAATGACATGATTTGATAGTAACAAGTGAAATATTAATTTTAGTTCCTAGGATACAAATCTAGAAATTTAGTGAGCCCAGTGGTAATAACCAGTTCCGAGGTGATAAGAAAATCAATTCTTCACCTTGAATACCCAAACTTTTTGACAGTGTTTAAATGATTACCTGTATTAAGTTACCGTTAAACAAATATTATAAGTAAAATTAAGTTTAATTACATTTGTATTTAAAAAGCTTGTCTTTGAAAATATTTGAGCTCACCGAATTTGTTCAAATTTATCGAATTGTAAAATAATATATATCAGCATTTTATTAATTGAAGGTGTAGTGAAAATCTTATGATGGTGCAAAAGAAAAACCTTAATGATAAAAAGGTTGCTAAATAGAAAATGTCTGTTCAGATCATAGAGAAATATGATAAGACATACAAAAATAAAAGATTTTGTAGAGATGGGAAAAGCCATTATACTGGTATAAGGAAGGCATATGACATGATTTTGCTGATATAATAAATGCATATATAGCATGGTTGAAATCTGCTGAGCTCTTTAATACTTTAATACTGAAAGATTGATTAAAGAGCTAGTGTTCTTCCCAAAGTATCATTTTTATGCTTCTATGTTTGTTTTTGTATATCTGTATTTCGCATCATATAAACAAGAGGGGTCTTAATCGAGCGTTTACGAAATACGGTGTTTCTAACAGTCTGGGTTCGAATCCCACTCTGGACAAATCCTAGTGTGAGAAAGCTTATCATCGGTTCACTTGCCGAAGGTCGATGGTTTTCTCCAGGCACTCCGGTTTCCTCAACCATCCCAAAACTGACCACACGAAATAAGTGAAATAATCTTGGTTGGGGCTTAAAACACTATAACTCTATCCACTCCACTCCGTCATATAAACCATTCACAGAAAACATTTACAGTAATGATCCATACTCTATGTAAGTATACATCAAAATATTTTCCGTCAGCATATAGGTATTTGGTTGTAAGCAATAATGATCTAAGCAAAATATGAAGCGGCTGTTAGACTGGTAATTACTACTAAAACAATTATTTTCATACAAATTTCACTGACAGCGAAATATTTTAAAAATGTGCTTGGTAATTTAATGTATAATTACAGTGTATTAGATCTTGAATCATTTTTATCAAATGATGCACGTGTATTTTTTTTTTTAAAAAAAATTTGTAGGTTTTAAAGGCTTATAGATGGCTAATAGGATGTGTTGTAAACCACTTCACTTATAAATTTAGGAATACTTATAGAAGGTTTATAGATCGATGGCTTATAGATGGTTCATATTTTGAAAGCCAATAAGCCATTTAAAAACCTGGCTCATAGATGGCTTATAGGCCATCTATTAGGAACTTAAAAATGGCTTATAGACACTATAGACACTATATAGTCAGCTATAAGCGACATTTCACCCACCTATAAGCTGGCTTATAGCCAGCTTTTCGTCCTGTGTTCCCTTAGTTTGCACTCGACTTATAACTTCTCCAATTTGACAGTTATGAAATGAATGTACAAAACACCAATATTAATGTATAGTTAATAAAATGTACGACTGTTTTTATTTTAATATGGACTTCTAAAATGCAAGAAAAAATATTAGCTTTTTGTCATTTATTGATTGTATTATACTCTATGCATTTATATATCTTTTTTCAAAATATTTCTAACATATCCAGTTTATCAGGTGAGCTTCAAAACGCCCTGCATTGGCATTTGTACCATTCTTACACTACCTTACCCTCTAGGCTAATAATCTACATCTCCCGTTTCTAGAAATTGTCCTGACAACTTTCAGTTTAAGAAGGGTTGCCAAAAATGGAAATTTTTGTTTATATAATTAAAAAAAACTGGACAACTTTCACTTAAAAATAATTATGACTGACAAGAAAAATACCTGTATTTAAGGAATAAGGGAACTAATAAAACATAAAAAAAATTACCGGTAATAAATGTCAAGGTAACCTTATCCCTTTGTGAGCCCCACTGAGAGGTAATAAAAAAATCAATACTTCACCCACAGGGGCTTGTATTTATTGGTAATTCCCGTTTTCTGACAAATACCCTCTTTCTGGCCAAAACCCTGTAAAAGGGAAGAAACGAAGTTCACACTAACTTTTTTCAAACCTTTGTTTTCCCTCATAAATTACGTTCCACAGGCAAAAATTCATTATCGGTTGATCGTAGACACATTATTTTCTATAAATATTTACTCGACTAAACGATGCACAAACCAGAACCAAGACAATTATTAATCCAAAGTCAAAAAACATCCTAAAACGCGGCAACCATGGTCGGAAGTAACCGGAAGGAACATTAGACACCAGTTCCGAGGTGAATTTCCATTTGGTACTTCTTCGGAGCTTGCATTATTTCAATGTCAATTAGAGGAAATCCGAAAAATCCGCGTAATATATAAACCAGCTGTAATTGTTCCTAAATATATATTATGTATAACCCGTTTATTGTTATAATATGAACAAACAACAACATTTAGCTTTTCAAATGGCAAGAAAAGGTCATAAAATATTTCTGTGTGGAAGTCCGGGGACTGGCAATACTTTGACATTGGGCAAAAAGTGGAAAGTCTTTTGGTTGATGGGAAAAACGTTTTTGTTACTGCAGCTACTGGGATGGCTGGAAATATTTTAAAAGAAAAAGTGAAATGTCCCGTTACCACTCTAAACAGATTTTGAGGCATAAAAGATGGACGCTTTTTGAATAACGATATGTTAAAATTAATTATGACTGATGATGATTATATTAAATACAAAAAAATATAGACAATGTAGAAACATTAGTTATAGATGAAGTGTTAATGATAAGTTGCAAGACTTTTAATCAAATGGAATTTCTACTACGAAATGTGAAACAAATACGAAAACCATCTGGTGGAGTCCAAATTATTTTGTCTGGAGACTTGTACCAACTCCCTCCAGTCCCCAATATGGAATATGGTGATTATGGGTCATTCTTCATTTTATCAGAGTTTGCACATTTCCTTCATGTTTATCGACTAAATACAGTTGTCAGACAGGATGAACAGGATTTTATTCAAGCAATCCATGAAGTAGCAAGGTAATACAATTATGACATTATTAAAATCTGTAAATGCAACTGTGCACAGTGCTAATGATTTTATTATGCTGAATAATATATAAATCCAAAATAAAAGATTAAGATCACATTGCTATATGAAAACAGTATTTATTTGTTCCTGAAAAAGAAACATATTTGGTTAAAAACAATTCAGGTTAATGAGAAAGTGTTTACTGTAAATATTTATTCTAGAATTAAGTTTCAATATATTTTTGATATATCACAGACATGCAAATTATTAGAGCCAAAAACATGACATGCCTATATTTTGTGACACCTATAAATTGTCATCTGTCATCTATTATATACACAAGTGCAGACTCTATGTCATGGGTTCAATCTCTAGGAGCGTCAAACTAAAAAAAATTATCAGTCTGGGCTAAACACACATTTTTGCTTAGGTTACAAATTTACTATGATGATTATTGTTATTTCAATGTAATAAACTTTTTATCACAGGGGAAAATTATGTGAAGAGTCAGAACATCTTTTTTAAAAGACTTAAACGTAAACTCCCTCCAGGTCCAGATCCTGTAAAGCTGTACTCGTTACATTTTGATGTTGATCTGTATAATGCACATTGTCTACGTGAAGCAGAAGGTGAGTATTAACCCAAAAAAGTTGTTTGGTTTGGGTTATCTAACAAACCCTAACTGACATGCTACACTTAAAGCACAGGTAAATATGAAAAAAAAAACAGACACAATGGTCCTGTGATGCTCACCTGACTCTTCTTAATATGTGAAAGATATAAAATTCCATGTATTGTTCCATGTGGGCTTAAACCAAGGTCCAGGCTATATTCAAACTTTGATATATATTATGGCATATCACTTGCTTCAGACACCTGAATTCTGACCCAGTTGCTACGTGAGATCTGTTACTATTAAGGTCACTAAGTTTGAGACAGAGTTCAAAGTCAACAACTCATACAAACTTCAATTGCCACTGCATATATACTTCATATAAAATTTAATTCTGTTATTAGTCTATTAAATTTTACACATACACCACATACACCATTGTGACACAAGCTAATTTAATATTGGTCTATAACCCTGATAAAGTAAAAAAAAAAATAAGTAAACAGATTTGCATACTCGGTGGCCAAAAGTATATAAATGAAAATTCTTCCATTTCAGTATATTTAGATAACTTGGTTTGTTATATCAGAAAATGGTTTCTTTTCTTTTTCTGGAGTATAGCAACAATGAAATCATAAGGATCAGCAGATGCAAAACCAGTATTTGATTTCCTTCCTCTGGATTACTAGACTGTCTATGAATTACACCATTCATTGTGTGTGAATATGAATTGTAGCTGGGATTAGTGTCATTACCATTATGGATACCTCTAATCTGGCAGAAGGTGTTTTCTATAATATCAGAGTTGAACCTACAAGGTGATATTCCACAACCAGGAAACTCTTGAATATGAATTTTGCAAATGTGCATAAAAGTTGATATCAGATTTTCTATATCATTTAAACATTTTTTACTTGGTAACATTTTTTCTTTGTTTTGCAGAGGCAAATCCTGAATTTCTTTTTTCCAACATCTAAACCAGTCCAATATCTTCCTCAGAGTTTGAATTCTTATGTCAGAATATGTTGTTATTTGACGCATATCCTGGAAAATTTCAATAAGTTTACTGGTGTTTTCTAATAATTCAATTGTACTTTTTAATGAATCACCATTTCTTGGAGAACGCTGATAATGTTTCATAAGATTAAGCATGTTTGTATCGAGCACTTCCTCTACCAGGTGATTGCACATTTTCTCTACTGAATCTGGGTGTAAATGGGATAAGGTTAATTTATAATGTATTTTTCTGGAATTTGTTTCCTCATCCCACTTTTCTGCATCAATCCACTGATCCCAAACAATAGAGAGACCACTTTTAGTGATTTTTCTTGTAGAAAATTTGTGTATGCCACTACTAAGTACAGCATTTCTGATTTTTTTCATATTATGTGAAAAGTCTTGAGAATGTGCCATTGTCCTTGCAGGATTAACAATATTGTCACTCACATAATTTCTTATCTGGGCATCATTGCCATCTTCAAAGTGCATTTTTATGAAACTCCCTGTTCTGCTAATCCCCATCTTGTAGTATGAAATCAATCGTAAATCCCCATGACTGCAAATGTGATATTATTTCCCATATAATTAAATAAAGTTCTGATGCTGTAACACCATCAATTGGATAATGGGCAATTGGAAACCTGAATCCTGTGTAACCTAAGAAAGAAACTTGAAGTACTTCTGATGCCAGTGTTTGCGTCACATCATTTTCTTTTAAAATTCGTATTGTTCTCCCCACATCACAAGTACCAATCCAGCCTACAAGTGTGTTCTCTCTGCCTTTCATATTAAGTATTAAATCTTGTTGAATTTTACTTTCATCATGTATTAGCCCCCCCCCATGATATACAGAAGCTGGTAAAAATTGGTTTTTAGAAGTATTTAGCATCCACCTGAACATTTCTGGATTGATACCTGCATTCTGTGAAACAATATTTTTATATCTCTGAAGTAGCCTCCCAGATGGCAAGATGAATAGACCACATCAGTCTTCATATCTTGAAAAGAGCGTGGGCTTCTGCACCACAAGTTCATACAAGTTTTGATGACATTACTGTCCCATCTCCGTTGCTTTGAATCCTTGGCTGATAAAGCATCATGCTTACTTTTTAGAAAAATTTTCATCTCGGGAGATGCACCTGGAAAAACACTATAAAAAATTAAGTACAAATCTTTGTCAGTTGTTTCTTCTAAGTTTATTAAACTGTTGTCATCACTGTTTTTTAACGCACTCAGATTTGACCTATACCTTATGAAAGCATTACCAAGAGAAATCCAGTTCAGTACTCCAAGACAAGACAAACAGCGCATACTCAAATATTCTGAATTATTATATGATGTGCATACTTTTTGAGTAATTATCATTACATGAATAGTTTTCTTCCCCTCTATTACAATTCCTGTACAGATTCTTGACATCTTAACAAAATGAATAATTTCCTGAAATTTTTTAGTTAACCATCAAATTCTGCAGCTATACCTAAATTGTCAAACTTAACCTGTATACCATGTACTTTTAATGACCATAATTTTGTAGGAAAATTCAGGGTTAATTCTTAAGTTAGAATATTTCCATTTACAGTAATATTTGTCATGATACCTAATTTTGCACTGGTTTCAGTTTTTGAAATTAAAATTGTCTGCCGGTCTATAAAGTTTTCTACATCACATGACTTAACAGAACCATACACGGGAATGTTTTCTGCATAAGTGATACCACAAAATACATTCTTTCTACCATTGTTTTCTCTAACTCTGGAATGCTTCACATTAGGAAAAACTTGGTACACTAGTTTTGATAAGATGTTTTTTGGAATTATAATGATGTCTTTTGATGAACATTCTATAACATAGTTGTTATATAATTCATCACAGGAAACTATTATTATATATGTTTTATTTAATAAATCATTTATTTCATTTATTTATTATTTCAATTTCATTGTTATTTAGTTATCTATTTATTTACCAGTATCTTTTATTTATTTATTGGAATATTTTTATTTTATCTTTTTATAGTTGTAAATTTAATTTAATTAATTTTATTTTGTTGTTTTCAATCATTCTTTAATTTAATAATAGTTCAACTCTATCAATTTATTTATTGAAATGATTTGTATTTATCATATCATTCAATTAGTTATTTCATCCGTGCATTTATAAGGTTCTAGTTAATAGTTTGGTTTATTTAAAACTGATAACTGGTATCACTGTTATACACATCCAAAATTTTAAATCCACTGCATTGTAATGACAGTATAAGGGAGACAACAAAACAGCTTATACTCAGTATACTACTATGGGTTGAAAAGCATTATATGGGTAGAAGGATTGTCTCCAATTCAATTCTACTGATAGCCATTTAATTAATAAGCAAAGATGGTGAATTAGAATAGTCAGATAAAAATCATGTACAAAGCAGTTGCAAGGGGATGTTCAGCTTTGAGTTGAGTAATGGTGTTTAATGTCCCAGTCAAGAATATTTCACTTATATCGAGACGTCCCCAGCTATAGACGAAAGTGCAGAAATGTTGCCTGTGCGTTGCGCTGATGGCATTATACAGCAGGTTTGTTTATCGTGCCACGCCGTGACACGGGACCTCGGTATTTAAGTTCCATCTGCAAGAACCTTGACTTTCATTTCGTAATGCTGAGTACATGGTGAAAGAACAGCCACTTCCCACTTTGAAGTCTCGGGTCAGACCCGGCCAGGGTCCGAACCCACGACCTCCCCCTTACGGAGCGAGCACTCTAACAACTGATCTACTACAGTGGTGTTCAGCTTTGCAGTGGGTTTATTTTCAATGCATCTCCAGTGTACATCATTAGTTTAAATGTGTCAGCTAAAAATTACAGCCCTACTGAGCTTCCTGTTGCATAATGTTATTGAATGTTGTTAATAAATAAAAATCAAAGTTCTTTTTTTTTCATGTGAAAATGTCTTGTTTTTTTTAGGTGATGAACACATTTATCAGGCTGAAGATGAAGGGGATATTAGAGGTTGTGCAGGAGAGAAAGAACTTCATCTGAAATGTTGATGCCCAGTTAAGCTGATTGTTAATCTTTCAGATGACCTTGTTAATGGCATTCAAGAACTGTGATATAGTTGGCTGAAGATAGTATAAAGGTTAACTTTTCATTAAATCAAACGGCAGTTAATGTAAAACGTTTTTCATTTACAAAGTATTCACCAAACTTGAAGAAAGATGTTGGAAGGCGGTATCAGTTTCCTTTGAAATTATGTTATTCAGTGACAGTTCATAAAGCCCAGGGCATGACCCTGGATAGGATTTGTATCGACTGTAAAAACATGTTCCAATTTGGCCAGCTAGTGGTAGGACTCAGCAGAGCACGTAAGAAAAAGGGTTTGCACATATTAAACTTCTCTAGAAATTGCTTCATAAACCTCAACCAGCTGTAACAGAGATTCAAAACAAGCCTTGTCTTCCCATGTGTGACAATCTCTTATGCTGTCAGAATATTGAAAATTTTCAACCCTCTGATGTTATTCCCAGCACTGTACATGGTGCAATATCTGTTGCAGATAAGGAAGAATTAAACAGTGATGATGAAATCCATTTGATTAAAACTGTAGAAATATTTAAGAAAGAGTTTTCAGATGAACCTGTGATAAAATTTCCCATTCCTGATAATTTGAATGTAAATCACATATTAAACAGCCATATATTTGAAGCTGCAGAAACAAGAAATCAGAATTTAGAGGATAAAGTTGTAAAATATTTACTTGAAAATGAGCAAAAAAACCATATCATTTGTTCAGTATTTATGGGATCAGATATATCCAGTCAAAGAATGTTACTTCTCCTCGGGTCAAAAAACTGAAAACAAAACCCTGACATAGTTTTAAAAAAACTTTAATAAAATCATTACCAGTGAGAAGTACAAAATGAATGTTAAGTATCTTTTTCAAACAAATCCAAAAAGTGAACAGTTTAATGTTGTTTTTAGATTAACATTTTATGTCAGAAAATTCATGTTGGAACTTGAATCTGATCCTATAAAGCAAGCAGCACAAGAAACTGCCCAGAAAGAAAAGGGGAAGGAGTTTGATGAATCTGGTGGGGGGCGTGGTAAAATAAGATACATAGCAGGTTGGTGTCTGTATAGTCTGAAGAAAAAGATTAAGAGAAAAATCCAAAGTAACATGTATGTCAGAAAAAAGATTAAAGTAATAGAGAGACTAGTGTTAGAAAAAAATTAATTGAACATTTGGAGGTTAATGAAGTAGAATTAATAGAACATGCAGATATTGAGTCAGTAAAAGAAGTTGAATTGGGACAAAATCTCAGAAAGGGATTAACAAATATAAGTGACAGTTGTTTCAACTTTTTCCTGCAGTTAGATAAAAAATTAGAAGTTTGCAAACAACAGCAAACTTGAATGTGTATGGGTCAAGTTTTTCTACATTTCTTTCAACAGAATTGACAAATGATGACACATTATGTAGGCTTTGAAGTGAATTGTTTTGTAATGTGATGGGAAAAAAGAAAAGTTTCATGATTCTGTTTGTAGTTTACTCCATAGTATTTACAGTAAATACATATCAATGAGTATTGCTCAACTAAGAAAAGAGTACCTGGAAGAGAAGAAGGCCAAAAATTCAGAAGCAACCAGAAAACAAATAAAGATGAGAACTGACAGCAAAAAAAAAAAAAAAAAAAAAAAAAAAAAAAAAAAACAAAAAAAAAACAAAAAACAGAACAATTTAATTTCATTACTATTAAAAATGACAAGTCATTAAAAAGAGAAGTGTCACAAAGAAGACTGCAGTCAGAAGTCCTGAATGAAAAGACATTTTTGGAAACCACTTTCAAAAAATGAATTACATTTACTTTGTGATGCATATGCTGTTAAATCTCACACATGTCTGTCTACCAAAAAACATTTATCCGAAAAGTTAAAACGAGCTATTTTGGACAATAATTCAATACCACATTTTGAGATTTTATCCAAAGATGAAGCAAATGTGATCTTCAAAACTCAGACAACTTCTCATCCAGGCTCATCAGCTTTACACCAGTTACTGATGACAATAAGACAAGCAAAGAAAGCACTGTCACAAGAAATGTTAAGGATGTGAACAAACGAAAGAGAACAAATGCTTGGAAAGGGAAAAAAGAAAAAAGTCATATACAGTGGTCCTGTGGTGTCTGCCAAGATGATGCCAGTTTTAATTCAGTGGGGTGTGACAGATGTGATACTTGGTATCATGCAGTTTGTTTGAAGGTAGACTTGAATTTACTGGGTGATGAATGGTACTGTCCGCCTTGCCAGGAAGAGATTGAGAAAGAATCCGAGTAGTAATTTAAAAACCATATTATATGTAGGACCTTATAGTTAGTCATTTTTATAAAAAATGAAAAATCTTTAGTGTTATATAATCATTTAGTATTTAATAAACAAGTTTGTGGGTGCATGTGAGTATACAAACTATTTGTACAAGCCGAGTCATTAACTAGTTTCTTAATGCTAACTCAGTAGAGCTGCAGCTGTAGATTAATATGCATACCCAACATTCATCATTGACTCTCAGCCGACCAGTAAAGGACCATGACAAGAACTCCACGTGGGAAAGTTTGTCAGTTAACTTGTCATAGGTCAGTGGTTTTCTGTGTTAATCCGGTTTCCTCCACCATTTCCAAACTGACAGTCTCCATATATATAGGTTATGTTCTTTAGAGGGACAATAAATACCATTACCCTAACCCAGTCATTCAGATATTTCCATAACTGATATCTTTTTTTTACTTATGAAAAATATTAAATCTATTTTTTAATATGAATTTTCCTAGTAGATTCTATATTATTATATTCTAAGAGTACTCAATTAAATTCATTCATAAAATATTTTTTATGTATTTCTGTCATGTAAAATTGGTATTATGCAATATATCTTACCAACTTGCAGAAAAATTGTCCTTTTCCATTTTTTCAACTTTTTTTACTCGTTTGTAATATTCCGCCAAATATTTTATTCACTGCGGAGATTCTATTTGTAACTCGTCTGATCTGTTCTAGTGTATAAGCCAGGAACGAATAGAGTTCCGAATGCGAAGGTTTACTTCCGGCCAGGGTTGAGGATGTTTTTTGACTTTGGATTAATAATTATCTTGGTTCTGGTTTGTACATCGTTGAGTCGAGTAAATATTTATAGAAAATAATGTGTATACGATCAACCGATAACGAATTTTTCGCCAGTGGAACGTAATTTATAAGGGAAAACAAAGGTTTGAAAAAAGTTGTTGTGAACTTCGTTTCTTCCCTTTTCTTATTTCTTACAGGGTTTTGGCCAGAAAGAGAGTATTTGTCAGAATAAAGGGAATCATCAATAAATACAAGCCCCTGTGCTTCACCTTGAATGCCCAGACTTTTTGACAGTGTTTAAATGTTTACCTGTATTAAGTTACCGTTAATATAGGGCTTTATTGTGGATAATTGATGGACAAACTATCAGAGGATTTTATGATAAACATATGATTAATGCATTAATAATTGCCAAGTGTTAATTTTATAAAATTGAGCAGAAATCGGCAAAATGATTATTGTCCTGACATCTTTTTAAAGCAACTAAATTTTCGATTTACAATTCTAACACATGGATTGATAAAATTATTTTTATTAGTTTTGATCGTTTTGTTTCGAGTTTTACTATTTTTTAATGGATTTTATGGCCGTTTTCCCCAAAAAATGTTCCCAAAGAAGGAATCAGTAACCGTTGTTCACAGGTAATTTTTTTTAAATTGGGCTGCCGTAAGGGTGACCGCTGACCGCTGACCGCGTCAGACAGGTGACCGGTCTACAGCGGTTCATTTATAGTAATTGTTTGGGACCGTCTCAGACTGACCGTTACTGTCAGGTGACCGCTCTACACAAGGGACTGCTTCCCCAGGGTTTACTAGTAGTACCTGTGAAGTATTGAGCGGAAAAATTTGTGTACTTACGTGTACATGAACATGTCCATTGAAATAACAAAATATGATTGTCTTTTTTTGATGTGATAAGCTGTAATAACTGACATCTCATTTTATGCGCAATATGCAAAATTTCAAAAGCTTACTTTGTTAAAGCTTTTATTAGGTTCTAAAATAGAATAATTTGTATGAAGCACATGTTTTCCGATTGCTGATATGTAGACATCGTCAATATATTTTGGATTTTTATACAAATTCTCGTTTTAAATACATTTTTGTTACATTTTCGTTGCCAAGATAATCGATATTTAGCTGAAAATAGTTTTAAATACTTTTTATGAAACAAAGGTAAAATTCATATATGGTTTTATGGTAATAAAATCTTTATAACATGAAAATTTTGCGTCGAAATAGTGGTCTTTTTTCTTCTAAAAATATAAATGTTGTATATAAATTTTGTTTACTTTTTTAGAAATTAACCAGAAATGCATGAGATTGATAGTTTTACTTTTTGTGAAATCGAACAAATTTCGAAATTATCTTTCTACAGTATATTCGAATATGTAACTTCGATTAGTGCGCAAGAGAATTTATTTAAAGTATGCAAGAATCAAGATAATAGCGATATTTTTGAAAACAAGCTAAAATGTGAAAAAAAATTCGCATATTTATGGTGTAAATGCTTTGTTTATGTTGCCATGGTAACAGATATTTAGATTTTAACTACCTTAATGTAAAGCATGTTATATAGGTATACCAAATATATGGGGTTGGGTATAAACATTTTTACTGCAAATGTCCAAAATTTTGAACTGAAAGTACATTTTTTGTTAAATTTACAAAATTCCTCTGCCAATTAAAGGGTTAAATGAATTGAAATCAATCAACCATTCATTAACTAACGTCAAGTAAGAAAATAAAATCAGCATGACTGTTGTAAAATAACATTATACCAATACTTTAATGACCTCACCACCAGCAACAACACAAGTACAAACAAAACTTTTATACCATTACCATCCATTACTTCCATCTCTTCGATCACATACACCCCCATCACTTACCCAACTAACACCATCACCATCACAAACATTACCACTATAACCACCACTACCATTAACATTCATCATTGTCACATCTACCACCCTCTACCAAAGCTACCACTGCCACAACAATAAAAAACAACCAGCAACATCAACGGCTCCACCACAACGTAAATGCCATCGCCACCATCAATTCTACCACTATTACTACAACTACTAGTACCGATATTTACATGACCAAAGTTACCAATACCATCACCACATTCCCTTTCAGTATTACCACCACCATCACAATCACTATCGCCACCAACAACACCACCAACAACAACAACACAAACGGCTTCACCACAACCACATTTATTACAGTTAATGCCACCACCACTATCATCACTAATACTATAACTGCTATCCGACACTTATTGACCAAAACCCCCAAAAAAACCGCTAGGACTACTATTACCACCAGCACTTCAATTAGCACATTCCCTGTCGGTATCATTATCACTAACACTACATCCATCACCACCACCAAAACTACTTACCCTCCCCAGTCATTTCCACAACCATCATAACCTACGGCTCTACAACCACCATTTCTTCGTACCACCACCCACCTACCAGTACTATCAACCACTAACACCACCACTTACACCACCACTGACACCACCAGTAACATCACCATTACGCTACAATTTAAAAAAACGCAATGTTATTTTATGTCTGCTTTTTAAATATTACCATAAAGGTTCCATGTGTTAAAAATGATTTAATTATTAAATAAAAATTTAAAAGTAACATTACACATAGACATTCTGTATTTATAAAATGATAGCTAGATTTGCGATTTAAAACTTAAGAATTTTAAAGTTTAGGATGTGAAGACAAAGAAGTTTTTATCTTTCCGTAGCACAAGACCTCAGATGTCAACACCATTAACATCATACGAGGTTTTGAAGTTGCAACAGAAATGTGAAAGAACATAATTTGTTAATCCCTGATAAGTCTAAATACAATATCGTGTTTACGTGAAATACTATTATAATAGCGTTTATACTTGCGAGCACTCTTGGTAACATAACTTTCTAACTCACATATTATTCAATATTATATATAAATGTTTTATTATATACGTCACTGTAGTACTTCTGTTTATTTTCATTTTAAAGACAGTTTTATTGTAATGGATTTGTAAAGTTTTAAGATATAAAGTATTTTTGTGTTTTGATTTAAATTCATGCTTATGTTATTAAAATGCTGGGTAGAGATATTTAAGTAAATTTTAAAAATTGTCTTATAATAATAATAATAATATTATTATTATTATCATTATTATTATTAAAATAATAAATCATATTTCTCCTAAAGAAGTAGTGACGTAACTTAACCGATTTGTCTGATAAACGATATATTAAAGTTTAAGTTTATGTGGACTTTGATCATTTTCATATGATGATGTCGAGTATATACATTGTCATAGCCGCTTATCAGGGAGTTAAAATAAGAACATTGTTTCAGTAATACTTTGATAACTGTTTGTTTTTTCAGAATTTGCACGGAAGACAGAATGTTGTAGTTTTTAGCTCAACTGGCTATAGCCAGCTGAGCTTATGGCATGGTTTTGCGTGCGTCCGTACGTACATGCGTAAACTTTAATCTTCTCCTATGAAATAGCCATTGTTGAGTCATTTTTTAATTGTTTTTGTTCAAATTTGAAATGAAGAGAGTAGATAGCGGGGCATTCAACATATATAACAGGTTTTTCTGAGAAATTTTTCGTTGACCCGATTTTTACAAATTATGCAAATGAGGTGTAATTTTTAATCAATTCTTTGAAAATTTTCTCCTCTGAAACCACTGGGCCAACTAAAACCATATGTTGTGTGAAGGTCCCTACGTTGGCCTGACTAAAGTTTGTACCAGACAACCCAGCCCAACATCCAAGATGACCGCTGTTACTATAAATAGAAAAAACACTAAAATGGCCATTGTGGATCCATTTTTCACCAATTAAGCTAAACTTTGAAATATAGAAAGTTTATTGTGAGGGATTCAACATATTTAACCAGTTTTTGTGAGAAATTTTTCGTTGACCCGATTTTCAAGAATTATTCAAATTAGGTGTAATATTTAGCGAAATCTTTGAAAATTTTCTCCTCTGAAACCACTTGGCCAATTGAAACCAAATTTGGTGTGGTTGATCCCTACCTCAGCCTGACTAAAGTTTGAACCAGACAACCCCGCCCAACATTCAAGTTGGCCGCCATTACTTTTAGATAGAAAAAAACAATAAAATGGCCATTGTGGATCCATTTTTCCACCGATTTAGCTCAAATTTGAAATATAGAAAGTATATTGTGGAAGATTCAACATATGTAACGAGTTTTTTAGAGTCTTTTTTCATTGACCCAATTTTTACGAATAATGCAAATTTGGTGCAATATTTTGTGACATCTTTGAAAATCTTCTCCTCAGAAACCACTGGTCCAATTGGAACGAAATTTTTTGTGGAAGGCCCAACGTCGGCCTGACTAAAGGTTGTACCTTGCAACTACAAATAGAAAAAATAGCCTCTGTAGACCTTTTTTCCACCAATTGAGCTCATATTTTAAACATAGAAAATAAACTGTGTGGGATTCAAAATATATATTGGTTTTTTTCTGAGAAAATTTTTATTGACCCAATTTTCAAGAAATATGCAAATTAGGTGTAATATTTAGTAAAAATCTTTTTCTCTAAAACCACTGAGCAAATTGGAACCATTTTTCGTGTGGATGGTTCCTACATCGGCTTGAAAAAAATTTGTACCAAGATGCCCGTCGTTATTATATATATATATATATATATATATATATATATATATATATATATATATATATATATATATATATATATATATATATATATATATATAATAGCCACTGTTGATCCATTTTAAGCTCAACTGGCTAACCCAGCTGAGTTTATGGCATCGCCAAGGCTGCCTACATGTGTGTGTTGCAAAGTAGTCTTCAATAAAGCAAAAATGATCATAAGCTCAATTTATTTCCCATCTTTAGCCGATGAATAAATTATGGTAACCACATCACATTGTCTTACAGGTGCCACAGGGTCGAGTGTTCTTAATCATTCAATGTTACGGATCACAGCGCCTCTCACCTCTGACATTGCTCATTAACGTCCCAGTGGCGCTAGCACTTCATCTTTGAAAGTTTGTCAGTTAACTTCCTGCTTGGTCGTGGTTTTCTCCGATACTCCAGTGTCCTCCACCATTTCCTAAACTGACAATCTGTATAAGTGAAATATTCTTGAGTTGAACGTTAAACAGCATTACAAACAAAAACAAACATTGTCTTCCATATGCAGCCAGTTGAGCATCACAGGCCCTATTGGACCTCTTGTTTCAATGATAACTGAGAAAACGCTACTTTTAAATTTGATATTTTTTAAATATTTTTTTATAAAATTTTGCATCGAGAGACAAAACTGATGACTTGAGTCGAGTAGTTGTGCAACATGCAAGTCGAAGTTTTTGTTTATTTATATCAAGACTGTCAGGATGGTGGAGAAAACTAGAGTCTCCAGAGAAATAGCGAGGCACTATAGTCAACCTTGCGAGAATTGAACCTAGGCGGTAGGAGGCATTAAGACCTGTAAGCATCTTAACCACTCGGCCACCTATATCGTATATGTCAAATACATGCTACGTTTCATTTCTATAAAACAATGCATTCTAATATAGAAGTAGATAGTCAGCCAATTACGTACGAAAAATGATGCTTATTCTAAGTTTGATGGTTGTTTTAAAAGAGATTAGCAGCTGTGCTATATCAATTTATTATATGGTCCTGATAAATCTGGATGCCACGCTTGCATCTACATCATAAATGAAAATTCTGAGGTCAATGGTCATTTGGTGCAAAAAATTTGTTGTTATATCAGACCCTATTACCCTGTTTCTGCAAATCAATATGCAAAATTAGTTTATTTGACATGAACATTAAATTAAATAGATCACTGCGTGTGATAATCTTCATTTTCATATGAAATTATTATAAAAATAATATAAATAACTGGAAAATTTGTGAATTATGCAATAGGTTTAGCAATGAACATTAGAAGTAAATTTAAAAAAAAAGAATATAAATACCTTTGTTGATTTAAGATAAGATCTTATTGGAAAGGTTTGTTTTATCTCAATTTACAGCATCAATATGCCGTATGTAAAAGTAGAGCGGTGCATCAAAGTACTGAAAGCATTGTAAATAGTTTAAATATGATTGATTGTTCAATTGATTGATGATTTAATAGAGTTTTACATTTCTAGTAAGTTTCACTTATATTAGAACCAGTTATAAGTAAAGTGTTAAAACATTTGACTTTTGGGATGCACTTAGAACAAATTACCGAGAGGGGTCTTTAGTGCCGTCAAGTTTCATTTCTTGTTAAAGAAAAGTGTGTTTTGTCATTGACAATTTTTTATTGTTAGTTTTCATATTTCCCAAACGTCATCCTTTCCATTTTAGATAGTTAGATAGTTAACAACAAAAGTGACGCACTTTTTATCGTCAAAATTATTTCTAAAGCGATTAATTTTTACGAGTTTTATTACTTGATCTCTCTGTATAAAGGATTGACAGAAGATTGTCGATAAAACTTTATTCAACAGGAAATCATTGATATTATTAACTACAGTGTAGATTTAAGGGGTTTTCAACTGAAAAGTGATATTTAAATTGTTATTCCCTGCGTTTAAAAGACATTAAAGCAACTCAGACAGAAAGCCGAAAAAGGCATGGAAGATGTTTAAATAATTCAAAAGGGAACATGAAATCATATATAACCAGTTATGCTAATTTATAAGTAATCAACAATAAAAACTTTATCAAGGTTACTTGATATTTCAAATCATCAAATTCTCCAATCTATTTAAATATGAAGGTATTATTTCTATTAATCACCAATCAAAGGTTATTTTGGAATAAAGGCATAATTTACTCGTGACTAGTAGTTACATTACAACAAGCACTTTGCCAAAATATAGAATGATTATTATTCAGTCATTAACATCTTACTCCTCTAGATGTAGAACAGTGATGTTTTACAAAGATTTACCGTCTGCTAAGTGTTCCCCTCCTTCTGTGTCTTTCACCAACTGCATCG
>CM056609.1:31533071-31650571 GCA_029721355.1 Tegillarca granosa
AAAACACAAACCACCAGTCCTTGTCCAAATCACAATCCTAAACAAAGTAAAACACAAACCTACCAGTCCTTGTCCATCACAATCCTAAAAAAGTAAAACACAAACCTACCAGTCCTTGTCCAATCACAATCCTAAACAAAGTAAACACAAACCTACCAGTCTCTGTCCATATCACAATCCTAAGACAAAGTTAAAACACAAACCTACCAGTCCTTGTCCAAATCACATCCTAAACCAAAGTAAACACAAACATATCAGGCCTTGTCCACAATCCACAATACTAAGACAAAGTAAAACACAAACCTACCAGTCCTTGTCCATATCACAATCCAAGACAAAGTAAAACACAAACCTACCCAGTCCTTGTCCAAATCACAATCCTAAAACAAAGTAAATACACAAACATACCAGTCCTTGTCCAAATCACAATACTAAAACAAAGTAAAACACAAACATACCAGTCCTTGTCCAAATCACAATACTAAAACAAAGTAAAACACAAACATACCAGTCCTTGTCCAATCACAATCCGAAGAACAAAGTAAAACACAACATAACATACCAGTCCTTTAGTCCAAATCACAATCCTAAAACAAAGTAAAACACAAAATACCAGTCCTGTCCAAATCAACAATCCTAAAACAAAGTAAAACACCAAATACCAGTCCTTGTCCAAATCACAATCCTAAACAAAAGTAAAACACAAACATACCAGTCTTGTCCAAATCACAATCCTAAAACAAAATAAAACACAAACATACTAGTCCTTGTCCAAATCACAATCCTAAAACAAAGTAAAACACAAACATACCAGTCCTTGTCCAAATCACAATCCCAAAAAAAAAATAAAACACAAAACATACTAGTCCTTGTCCAAATCACAATCCCAAAAACACAAACATACCAGTCCATGTCTAAATCACAATACCCAAAACACAAACATACCAGTCCTTGTCCAAATCACAATACTAAGACAAAGTAAAACACAAACATACCAGTCCATGTTCAAATCACAATCTTAAAACACAAACATACCAGTCCTTGTCCAAATCACAATCCCAAACAAAGTAAAACACAAACATACCAGTCCTTATCCAAATCACAATCCTAAAACAAAGTGAAACACAAACATACCAGTCCTTGTCCAAATCACAATCCTAAAACAAAGTAAAACACAAACATATCAGTCCTTGTCCAAATCACAATGCTAAAACAAAGTAAAACACAAACATATCAGTCCTTGTCCAAATCACAATCCTAAAACAAAGTAAAACACAAACATACTAGTCCTTGTCCAAATCACAATCCAAAAAAAAAACGAAGTTAAAACTTTAAAAGCTGGAAAATTCAGTTGTACAGGTAAACTTCTATCAAGGAAGAGAGGCCGGGTGCTCCGGAAGGGTAAGCACCTACTGTCTAGCTATCTACACCCGTCACGTGCAAGTCAATTTTGAGAATGAAAGGAACAAAGACCTATGGTAGGTCAAATATATCCAGTATAAGTTTTCACACAGTGATTACATACTTATGAACAATGTTGTGATGACGGCCATAACATTTTTAAAGCACTTGATTTGCCTAAGGTTTGCAATATTCTTGCGTCAACAATTTAATTGTAAACAGTTCTCTTCGTTGCAGAAAGTTCCCATAGTGGGAACAAGCTCTACCAAAACGTATAAACTGTTAAACATAAAAAATACGCAAAAGAAGCAGGGCTATTACTGCAAAGAAACGGATAGTTGACAATAGAAAATTGAAGTCATCAAGTTTGTCATATAACTTCAGATGTAACCCTTTAAGAAACCCTACCTGTAATTCAAAGTATTCGAAAGTAGGACAATAACCTCTTACTTATAGTAGACACTTTATCCATACCCGTTGCGACATTACATTACACGATATTGCATAGCATTGTTAATTGATGACGGTATCCGTTAGAAATTGATATGCTATGGAAATACTGTATAGTTGCTTTTATTCACTGGAGATTTAATATCACTATTACGGTTTTGGATTATACCGCGAAATTAAATGCCAAGTGAATATTTTCATGTAGCTTTCTTTAAATTTAAACTATAAAACAATAAATGAGTAAAAATTACAACTTTATTGAAAAAGTAAACATAAAATCTTTTGATAAGCGGCGATTATGTCATGTAATCATTAATGACTTATGATTTACCTGTTGCCCTGACAAAACAGTATATGATCATTAGTATGAAATATACATAAAAGTCATCTGTTGTTAACAACAATTAAATACCCGCAGTTTAAACGCCTTTTGTATCATTGATATATTGGCTAATACAAGCAATGAAGCATGGAGTGGTTTTATATTAGACAATCTAAGGTCAATGCTTACATCAGAAATATCGCGACCGGTCGCAAATTGACGTTGTATTTCACTCGCGTAATATGTTTAAAAACTTGGATTTTAAGTGACTTTTAAATACATTGTTGAGTATCAAATCCAAAGGTTGTAACTGACCAGTACATACTGCCGGGATGTATGCCAAACGAATACCGTTACGACCTAAAAAAGACACAAGTTTCTCCCTTCTATGCGCTTTGTAAATACTAGTATCAAAAACAATGAGAGCTTTGCTCTCAAGCGGAAGGTGAAGTTCCTGGCGCACACTATCTACATACGGGACTAACACTTTATTCACATACTTAATCATGTAATAACAAAAAATTATTCACCATAAAACGTTTATATATTAGCGCACGTGAACACAGTTTACCGGGTCAAGTTAATCCGTTGGTAAACACATATCTATGCAGTTAATGAGATATTTCCATACAGAAAAATATTAACACTGACCGGTAAACAGCGAAGTTTTATATTCGTGAATAAGTTCAAGTGTCGGAACCGCGAAATTTTATCCCCGCAGAATTAAACAACTATACCGTATAAACGACATATCAAAATAGGAGTTGCAGATGCTCACTAGATGCCTCATTACATAACATGTTAAAGAAAAAAGACATAATTAAGACGTAGTATCTACATCCCATTACATGTCAAAATACATACACAGTATCCATAATTCTTTTCACATCAAGGTAGGCATTGTATCGAACAAAGGACAAGGTATACATAATGTCAATAATCGTGACACGTTAAGGAAAACGTTTCATCGATATGTTATTACACGTCAAGGTAGACCTTAGGTGTCAATT
This sequence comes from Tegillarca granosa, assembly GCA_029721355.1. Classification (NCBI taxonomy): domain Eukaryota; kingdom Metazoa; phylum Mollusca; class Bivalvia; order Arcoida; family Arcidae; genus Tegillarca; species Tegillarca granosa. The sequence goes on from CM056609.1 coordinate 31,536,255, forward strand.
AATCATGGTATCAAAACTTCATGACACGGAAAGGGCGGCGTTAAAAAGCTCATAAAGTATAACGAAAAACGTGAACACTACGTGAACGGGGATTGCTGCATCGTTACCCGATGACAAGAAAAATTAGGAGTTATAGATTATTTATTACACTTAAGAGTGTGATATTGATACCTTGTGACTTCTTTACACTTCAAGTTTGGCCTAACGTCAAATGGTTGTGATTTTAAAGTAGGCTTTGCACAAACATTACATTGGCTTTCAAGGTAGACTAAATATGAATCTTCATAACAACCACTGCCATGAAGAATTTATATTAAGTTTAATTTGAGGCAAAGTAGTCATGACCTTGACACCTCATGAAAGAAGAAGGCGTGTCAAGTACGCCTCATGACAAGTCAGACTAGACGTGTCCAATATACCTCATGACACTTCAAGTTAGATGTGTCCAGTGTATCTCATGACACTTTAAACTAGACGTGCACAGTATATCTCGTGGCCCGTCAAACTATGTGTCCAATTCAACTCATGACATGCCAAACTAGACGTGTCCAGTATATCAAATGACACTAGACATGTACAGTGAACCTCGTGATATACGTAAACTATACACCTCATGACCAGTCAAGGAATATTATTTGGCACTACACTTCATACACACTGTAGATGTGTTCTTTACTCGCATGACACGTCAGGAAAAACGTGGATAATCCTGAGTCCTGGTCTCAATAACTTATTACAAAGAAAAATTAAAGTATCCTCTATGCCAAAGTAAACATGTCTTCGACACCCCATAATAGGTAACGGTAGACGTGAGGTAAACATGACCTTTATAATTTCGTTAAAGTTAAACCATAAAATAATTTAAAAAGAATCTTTTCTAGCGCGTAAACACTACTATTGATTGTAGTTGCTGTTGCAAGGTACATTCTTAATTTAATTTGGCGCTGCAAGGAACATTTCTGAGTGCTTTTGGTGTTTCAAGGTACATTCTTGATTGCATTGTGATTTTAGTAACATTCTTGATCGAATGTGGTCTTGTTAGGTAAATTCTTGATTCATCGAATGTTGTCAGGTTCATTCTCGATTGCATGCGATGTTTTAAGGTACATTCTTGATTGCATTGGTTGTTGTCAGTACAATCCTTGATTGCATTGTGTGTTGACAGGTACATTCTTGCTTGCATTGGGTGTTGACATGAACATTGTTGATTGCATTGACTGTTGTCAGGTTCATTCTTGATTGCATTGGATGTTGTCAGGTACATTCTTGATTCTATTGTGTGTTGACATAAAAAATCGCCATTGCATTGGATGTTGACAAGTACATGCTTGAATACGTTGTATGTTGTCATGAACATTCTTGATCGCATTGTGTGTTGACAGGGACATTCTTGATTGCATGGTGTATTTGCAGGTACATTATTGATTGCATTTGATGTTAACAGAAAGATTCTTGATTGCATTAGGTGTTGGTAGGTAAATTCTTGATTGCATTAGGTCTTAACAGGTTAATTCTTCTTTGCACTGGGTATTGCCAGGTATATTGTGTATTACATTCTGCATTACATTAGGTGTTTACATGTAAATTCTTGATTGCATTGGGTATGGTTAAGTGCACTTTTCATTGCATTCGGTGTTGCCAGTTAATTGTTTATTGCTTTGGCTATTGCTAGGTACATGCTCTATGATTTGTAACTTTTCTTTTCTATATCCAAAGAACTTGCTTGTGTTGTCCTATGTCAATCTTAAATATAGTTACTAAATGTACTTACGCAGTAAAATACAGAGTACACAAGGTGATCAAATAACAAATTACATGTAACAAGTGATAAAAGAGTGAGGCTTTCAATCAAAGGCGTCTTCTTGAAACGTTGTAGGTTCGATAAAGGTCAATCGCAAGTATTAAAGAGTTACTGTTTGTTGTAGTTCAGTACAGTGTGGCTCAGAACAATAATGGTGCGTTTCTAATACGTCTATATATCGCCTTCAGGGCAAATGTACAAGCAATTTAAAAGGTCTCTTCTATTATATACACCAGAGGAACCCAAGTACAAACACTTCATCACAGCTTATACTTAGATTACTTTATGAGTAAACTATTTTTCTTTTCAGTAATAACCAGTAAATTACTGATGTGACTCAAAAATGTTCAACAAATTAACTAATGAATTACACGAACCTGTACTGTTCAAACCTAGATAATTATTTATTAAATATCAAGAATTAATAATAATAATAATAATAATAATAATAATAATAAACTGATTATCAGTGTACTAAAACATTATTTCTGTCTAATTGTCTAAAAATCATATTCTGTCACACGTATGTTGTACGACGCACTTAAAATCATATATTTAAATAAAGAATACAAGCCTAATTTCGTATATAACGTGAAAAATTTATGTTATCAAACATGACCGACAGACTATCGTTTTATTTTGATTCGATAATTAGCATATCTCCAAGGATTACCATGAATATTATATCTTCTAGGCAAAGTAATGGCATGTCTTACTTTTACATTTTATTTTAATATAATATATGGCACCTATTTTATAGTTGTAATAATTTGTTTTAATGGTTTGAATAGTTTTTGCAGCATAATGGTAGTCAGATTTGACCACTCAAAAAATTTAATTAAGTCTCAACACCTGGACATGTCCTTTATAGTTCCCTACCCACAAAGTGTTATCTTTCTTGTTTAAACAAATGACCGATGTACTGCCTAATCCTGTCTGATATTGTGATCCAAGGAAATATAACAGATTTCCGTTCTCATCTACACAGTGTATAATATCGTTGTTTAAATCACAAATCAACATCGTAGTACCATCACCAGCAGTAGTTAAGTCACACGGATAAAAGTCATATTATATTTTACCGTTCTTGATACCGTTATAAATAAATCTGACTCCGTCCTCCTGATCATGTACTACAACCACTCGTCCTTCATTATCTGTCGTTCTGTCATATACCCATATCATGTCTTTATTGTTTGTCTGAAGTTTGAAGGGTAACGTAAAAATCCGTCTATGACGTTCATCAAACTGCCACTTTTTAAGTTTGACACCATCACGTGACAGTTTGATGACGTTTCTGATGTTTTTGTCTGTGACGTCATAATTACCATAATCTACACATCCCACATAGAGATGTCCAGTAGGTGATGTACAGATACAGACCGGCATTAGAGGTGTTTTATCAATAAATGTGACTTTTTCTCCATTAGGCTTTACTTTCTTTATCTGGAATCGAGGATCACCTGACCCACTGTTTGGTGCAACAAGTAAACAACCATCATCCGTTATAGCAAGGTCATTGATTTTTGTAGTAAACTTTAATCTTTTCTATACCTTACCCGTTCTATCTACGTGTTTTTGATCTCCTTTCCGTCAAACATGGGTACCCAGGCTGATGACTTATCATCTATTGTGGTGATAGCACGGATTGAGCCTTTGTCTGTTTCATGTAGAAATTCAGACAAGACTTCAAGTTTTGTTTCTATCACGTGATCACTAGAGACAGATTGCGTGTTACGTGTTATATCTCGCACCTTCTCGCTGTTCTGTACATCGTCAAAAGACGTCTCGGATATTGTCGGTTTTTCCTGGTACAAACACGTGACGTTTAAAACTCTGAACGTCGACATTGAGTTCGTCCTGTTTTACGACCAGGAGTTTATCTAGTTCAAAAGATATTTTTACAACTTTGACGTCGTTCGTTGATGTTAGATCTCCTCTGTAATGAGTGATGATTTCCTCTTTTTCTAATAAAGTCTCCTCCAATTTGTTTTCAAGTTGTGTTAATTTCTCATTGTCTTGCTTATGTAATCTGTTAACTTCCTTGACAAGATCGTCCCTGGTTTTTTTTTTTCACAAGTGACACTAACTTATCAGCCTTATTTTTAATGGAGTACATTAGTTCTTTTTTGTTTATTTCATTTTGTGTCTTTTTCAGTCTTATTTCATCCAATAACTTTCTTGTCTGTGGTATTGTGATGGTTTCCAGATTATTTAACTTTGTAGTTAATTTCTGACGTTTTTCACCAACTATTTCCTTCACGCGTTTAAATTTATGTCGATTGTGTTTCTCCACAATATATTCAGAACACACTAAATCGTTACAGTTTGTACCTTAGTTTACCTTTTCTCTATGTTTATCACAAAAGACAATGTCCGGAACGACGGCTAATTGAGTTTTTCGAACACTTCCTGGACGTAACATTATTGATGTCTTGCGAGCGATATGTTACAACTGAGTTTTGTCAGACTTGGTAACGATCACGTGATTTTAAATTCAGGTATAACACGACGAGGCACATTGGTTTGACAATAAATATCTTTGTGTGTCATCGAGGAAAAATTAAACTGTGATACTATGATATAACATAATTATATTTTACATTTCTGGATTGTTTTTTTTTTTTTTTTTTTTGCCTCGGAATAAAGTGTGCTCTATGGCCGGAAGTTTCAGTTACAGATTATTTCTTAGTCATAAGTCTGTATTGATTTATTTTGATAAAAGTGTTGAACTCTTGACTGAAGCGAATGACGACTATATTCCATTCGCAACAGATAAACGTCAAATTGACACTAAATTTGGGAGAGGGCAAAGTCACACAAAGTATTAAGTTATTTACCAAATTGAAGGTGGTTGTCTGTGCCATTTTGTCACTGATGTCAAGTATGTAAGTGGAATGATTTAAATGTGTTCTATAACTTTTCTATTGTCAGTAAAACTTTTCTTCGAGTGTTTTATAATCTCTCGCACTAGGGTGGTGATTTTCAACGTGCTAGATGACATACTTCTCATCAGTAACGCTATTCTAATATCGGATGATGTGTTAAAAAATGACCATAAAACAGGAAAAATTATCGACTTTTTTTTTTGTTTTTTGCTTATTTCCACTGAGTGAGATCATAGAAAGTCAGATGGTCCACCAAAAATCCTTAATTTTCCCTGTCACTCCGGTTTTCTCTAATATCCAAGATATTGCCAATTCGATATAAGTAGAAAACATTTTTGTCTGACGAGTTTAAAATAACTACTGTGCTCATCTCAAAATGAAAATATGATATAAATTCATGGTCTACTTTTTAAATACCTTTCGGTACCTCTAAAATTTTGGAAAAGGTCTGAATATCTGTTAATGTCGTATATATAAAATATGTTACCTGTATCGTAAATCGATTTAACACCTAAAATTATAATATTATCTGTAATGAAATCCAAATTGACAGCAAAACTTGACACAATCAACCTTCAGAAATCAATAAACCATTCTATAGGAATGTATGAAAGATTATACACAAATATTTTGACAACAGGGGTATGTTAAGCAAAACTGTACACTAGATACGATAAAAATAGTAAGAAAGATAAAAAGGGTAATATTTATATGCATGGAGGTGAGATGCTAACTGTTTGTATGTTAATACTATCTTGTATTATTTTTTCATCTATAGCGCAACATGAAAATTTTATTTGCCCATGTCTATTATTCTATGTGTCTAAATTGCATTCTAAATAATTTTACTGTTAAATTGATCAGTTTCTGTCACGAACTCCTATCGTTATTTGTTCATGTTCCTTAATACAAGTTTATTTGTTCATGTTCCTTAATACAAGTTTCATGTCCTTGATGTATCCGTCCATGTCATCAACGGATATCGTTGTTTGTCGTGAATGTAACTCGAATTCAGATTATGTTAACAAATGAATTAAGTGTCACCATAATGACAACATAGGGCGCGTTGAACGCTACAATAAATTCTCCCGAAAGAAAATCCCAGCAATTTATCGGTAAGTTTGACAGATCTGTCAGTGTTTAGAAAAGGCGGTCTATACGATCCTATGAGATAGGAATATTTTACTTTTTCCTAATGAATCAGCGGAACATATCGCAGCGTAAATATTTACTGACAGATTGCAGACCCCTTTTTTATTTACGATAGAAGGCACATACTTTTCTTAAGCGATACAGATGCAGAATAAAAACAAATTGATTTTAAACTAGTTCATTATGTCATATTTAAGGCCAAGTATAACAAAAATAGTTACAAAATGATAATTTTCAAAATTTTCTTGATCATGTTCATGAAATGAGAGGGGCATATTGTGTACCCCTACTTTATTTAGAGAAGTATTGCTTCTGCAATTAACTTGTACTCTAACAACATGCAGTTCCCCTTTTTATGTTACTATGTACCTGAGACCTAATTATGGACTTGAAACCATCTAAACTAAACTCTTATTGGATTAAATATTTTTTGTTAAGACACATTATCTGTTTATTTGTAGCTGCAACTTGAATGCAAAAGCCTCAATATAACAAATATTTTTTTTTCAAAAAATGTGCGACTAGTTTATAGCAGCCGTGTTATTGCGACAGACGGCAGATGTATTGCAGGCTGAGGGAACTGTTGTTGGTTCATCTGTCAGCTCAACAAATGGTATTATATGTTGAAAGTAAAAGCATTGCTAAACGTGAACATGCGCCACTAACTAATCCGCCCGATTTTTAATCGAGTGGGTCAGTTCTTTGCTTTTTTTTTTTTCATTATAATTCCTGACTCTTTTCACCAACTATTTCATTCACGCATTTAAAGTTATGCCCATTCCGCACACACCGAATCATTATAGTTAGAACAAAGTGCATTAGCCTTTTCTTCATGTTCATCACGAAGAACAATCTCCGGAACGACGGCTACCTGAGCTTTTCGGACACTTCCTGGACGTAACATGGTTTATGTCTTGTCTGGTTAGCGATATTTTATCAGAGTTTTGTAAGACTTTTTAAAGATCACGTGAATTTAAAATCAGGTATAGTACATCGAGGCAGACATAGGGTTGACGAACCATATATTTATATTAATTCAGTCGCCGGAAATAACTTGCATTGTATACGCAGTTATTCCGGAATTATTTTTTTTTTAATTTTTTTTTGTTCGGTAAATTTTATGCGAGAAAAAAAATTAATTACTCGAATAATGTCGAAATCGGGAAATTTCGACCCCGTTGTCAGATTTTTTTATTTCAAACTCGGAAGGGCCTCGTTTGCGATGCAAATTCTGACCACTGGATCGGAATGTCACTATCTACACCTCAAACTCGTAATAGATTCTCTTTATATATATATATATGTGTTTGTAAGTTTGTTATATTGAAGAAATATTAGACATAGGATATAACATATGTTTGTGTATAACTAACTTTTTTCATGGACACGTTGGTCTATAAGGCAGACTGTTCCAAAGCCGGAAGTGACAGAATACAGTGAATCTTTTCATCTTAGTTTAAGTCATAATGGTAAAAATCCCAGCCTGAGTTTGCTTCTCAAATGTTGTTTTGTCTGGGTACTCCGGGTTCCACTATGAATTGATCACCTCAATAAAAGTATTAGAATCTTGACTAAAACGGGAAACGACGTTACTCTACTGTATTCCACCCGCATTTTATTAATTCCTCAAAGTAACACTAAATCTCCGAAAAGTCAGGGACATCATTGAAAGTGATACTAGATATACGATTCTTGATATTGCCAAAGCTGTTGGCATATTGCTATCGCGGATGGATTTCATTTTAAAGCGTATTTTGAAATTATAAAAAAAATACTTCTGCGAGATTGATCCCTCATTTATTGGCAGATTATTAAAATCAGATTAAGAGTACAAACCGCTAAGCAATTGCTTAAAACATTTCCCAAATTCAATTAAGAACAACGTGCAAACCTTGCTACTGGTAAAGAAACATATGTTCACTATTGTGGAATCAAAATATGGTTAATTAATAAGCACATAAGAAGATTATTTTTTGCATATTCTTTTAATATGATAGTATAGCCGTACAAATTTCGATGCCAAAGAACAAAAGTGTTACAGACCAGATATTATACTATTATAATAATTATTATCTGTAACGACGCCCTGTTAAGATTAGGCATTTGCGTCTAGTTCATGAAAATGCTCCATCACAAACATTTGAGGTTGTGAAGCAATTTTTTGAAGTTCGAGAAGGTTATCGTCTTGCCACATCCTCTATACTCTCCACATCTAGCCTCATGAAAAAAAATTTTGTTTCCTATTTGGTCGTCGCTACAAATCTCGACAAGTCCTTGGCTTAGCCACCAGTCAGTACCTAAATCAGCGTACTGTCCCGCAATTCAGCAGTGGATTCAGAGACAAATTATGTACATTTACATTTTGCAGAGAATGCTTTGTAGGGATTGAATATGGCTTTCCTTGAATCGTCTTTTTTATATCTGGGTTCTAGTGGTTTAAAAAAAAATTGGTAAATTGTAATTTCAAAACATTATAGACAATATATGCATGGTAGATTGTTGTTTCAGTGCTTAGTATATAAAGTTTAGTTGCTGTTGTTTGATTACTGCCTTACAAAGTTACTTATACAGTTAAACCTGAGGTAGAAGGAACCTGCCACTAGTGGTCAGCTTGAGTCGGTCACTAACGTTTTTACTATATAAACAACCTCTTTATAGCGGTCAGTGGTCACTTTAACGGCCCGGGTGGAAAATTCCCTGTCTGCAACGGTCATTAAGTGCCATACTCCGAACATTTTTGTTTTGTAAAAATCCATAAAAATTAATTAGAATGATAGGAATTCCAGACATAAAGCTAATAAAAATTTGGTGAACTGATAAATCAAAAATAAAGATTTTTAACATAGTAGTCCGAGCAGTAGTCATCCTTACTGAATATGACTCATAAAATTATCACTTGACAATAACCCATTAATTAAGCTGATAATGAAATCCACTGAAAGGCCGTTTATTAATTACCTTCTATTAAGTCTATCTTAAACACTGTCAAAAAGTCTGGTTATTTAAGGTGAGGTATTAATTTTTTCATCACCTGCAGTTTAACAAAGGGATAAGGATTCCTGGACATGTTTTTTCCGGTAAAAACAATCATTACTTTTTATCTGTCATCATCTTTATTTTATTCTATTTGTCAGTTATCATTATTTTAGATGATTATAAGATTTTTTATTTATATATACAAATATTTTTCCTCAATGACAACCCTTCTACTGTAAATTAAAAGTTAATAGGACCACTTCTAGAGATGGAAGATACAGACTATTAGCTTAGGGGTTAATGTAGTTTAAAACGGTAAAATACCATTGCATGTCTTTTTGAGGCTTGGTAAACTGAGCATGTCAGAAACATTTTGAAAAAGAAATTTGAATATATATAAAAAATATATAGTATATAAATGACAAGTTACTATTTTTCTTCCTTTTTAAAAACTCCTAAAATATTCAATAAAAAGAACAATTGCAATTTTAAGAATATATCTTAAAATTGATGAATCCATTTTATAACTGTATCCATTTTATAACTGTAAAACTGAAAAAAGTTCTAAGTAGAATGCAAATCAAGGGACGTAACGGGTACTCAAAATATTGACGCTGTCTACAAAGGTCACCTGTCAACAAAGCCGACGTTTAGATTCAAGTGGCCTTTGTAGACAGGTGTTACTGTGTTACTGTATATATTCACACCAAGATTTATCATTTTCAATAATTATCTTTGGTGATCGTCCAAAGTCGGGATTTTTAATAGTCAGTTGTCCCTAAATATATAAAAATGTAACGTACATCGACACAATGTCGTCACCGACCTTAAGTCGTCTTTGTTTATCGCGCTAAAGAAAGCTGGGCGTTGGGATTAATGGTGTTTTTATATACAGTCAAGACTCTTTGACTTATATCGATACAGGCAGTTTTAGGATGGTATAAAAAAAAAAACCCGAATACCCAGGGTAAACCACTGATCTTTGGTAAGTGAGCTGACATTTTTCTCAGACAAAAATCTACCAGAGTGGGATTCAAAACTAGTCGATGAGAGGCACTATGATTGGAGCGTTTTGTGGTCGGCAAATGCAGTCTGACTCTAAACGTCTTCTTTACGGGTTGATTCATATTTGTTAAATTCAGTCTAAAAGCAAACTTATATCAAAAACCAACTTACAATCAATTTTGAGAAAACATGTAACAACTCCTAAGAAAAACTGTGCACAGATAATTAGACAAAAATACTGGATAAGCAAAACTGTACAACAGATACATGATATAAAAAACCTGTGAATTTACGGTTAATTCTCCAAATATTGCATTTGTATAACGACTCTCTTCATTTTTGTATTGTTTTCAAAAAAATGTAAAGAAGCATAGGAAATAAGTATAAGTTTATATCATTGGTATTTATATGTCACTGGTACGAGGCTAAAGAGGTTTGGTCGATGGATAGATAGATAGATTGATTGATTGATTAATTGAATGAGGATTATCCTGCCAGTCATCAGTTTATACAAATTAATAAACGCAATCTGCTGTTGGTGCATTGACAAAAATTACCTTTGCTGCACATGAAAAACAATGTTAATTTATAGGACTTTAACGTTACACGCCCAAATCGTGGTATTTATGCCGACTAGAAATAAAGACAAGTACTTCCTATCTTGAAACTTATTCTACCTACGAGCTTTGTAGAGATTTGAATGAAATGTAGCTGGTTCTAAAAACATTTTAAATCATTTGTATTTAATTTCTGTCCTGATATTGATGTATGTCTGTTTAAATTGTAAATTAATTACATATTTCAAATGTAGCATAAGATATCTTAACTCATAATAGTAAATAAAAAATTCATATGAGTGAAATAATACACTGTTCACCCACTAAACAGATATTCCAAAAACACCTAAAGTACTATAACAGTATATACCGGCCAACTCGATTAAAATGAAAAATCTTGACTCGGTCGCAAAACAGCATTACTCAATACAATTGATAATAGCAAGGTAATGCGTTTCAGATAACAATGAAAAATGGACAGGATTCGTACAGTCCAATGTTCATCATTGCGTCTGAAAGATGTCATTCGTTTTAAAATTATAATTCTACCTTTAAATCGGTGTCGTCTCAACTAGCATACATTTAATATTTTACAATATAAAAGTAGAGTGTAGGATGTATGCTAGGTGAGACTTGGCGTCCTTTAGAAAACAATAGGATTTAATTACAGTTGATATATAGTCTGTATTAAAAATCAAGAAAAAGTCACCAGAAGAAAGTAATAAAAATGCATTGAATAAATAAAAATTGAGAAGGATTGTGTGATTTTGTCTTACATTTTGATTTATTATTTTTATTATCACTTTTTTCTGATGACTTTTTTTTTATTTTCCTCCGTCTCTTTGTCCCATGACTTGAACATAAAACAAATACATTATATTTAATGGCTTAATATGTTTAATTTATAACATTCTTTGACAATTCTAATCTTCAGAAGATATCATTTTCAAAAAAAATTGTTGTGTTTTTCTACATTTTCCGTGTTTTTAAAATTGAACTGTGTAATGTTAAAACAACATATTTCATAATATTCATTGTTAATATTTTGGCATTGTGGCTTATAATACTATACAGTTGTAATGATTCATAAAAATAACATTTCCACAATTTTTGTCCACATGAGTATGTTTTATAATATCAAAAAAAAAAAAAAAAAAAAAAAAAAAAAACTGTCATAGTTCTTTTTTCTAAAACATGTTTATCACATCAATGTTTACAGCAAAAATATGTTATTAATAATATAATTTTTACACGACTTTATTTTCACATTAATTATAATAATATTTTGTTCCACATAACTTATATAGGAGCTTCACTACGACACTCCACCAAATGAAATAGTTCTTCTAACTCATAATCCTTTTTGCATTAGACTATGATTTATGTGACGTTCAAACTGCAATGTTCTGTTCCGAATTGATATTATTTCAAATTCACAAAAAAAAAAAAAAAAAAAAAAAAAAAAAAAAATCAAACAAAAAAAAAAAAAAAAACCAATGGATTTTCACAAACAGTATAGCCTATAGGCTAAGTAATGCCGAGTCTCACTTTTAATTTTTTTTTCTTAAAACAATATATGGCACCTGCTTTATTGCTGAATTAGTTTGTTTTTAAGGTTGTCGGATACGACCACTCAATAATTTTAACTAAGGCTCAATACCTTGAGATGTCCTTTGGTGTTCCCTACCCATAATGTGTTATTTTTCCAGTTTAAACAAATGGCGGATACACTGCCTAATCCTGTCTGACATTGTGCTCCAAGAAAATATAACAGTACTCCGTTCTCATCTACACCGTGTATGATCTTATTGTTTATATCACAAATTAACATTGTAATACCGTCACCAGCAGTAGTTAAGTCACCAGGATTAAAGTCATATGTAATTTTATCGCTAATGTTACCGTTATAAATAAATCTGACTCCATCCTCCTGATCATGTAGTACAACTACTCTTCCTTTATTCTTGGCGGTTCTATCACGTACCCATATCATGTTTTTATTGTTAGTCTGAAGTTTGCGGGGCAACGTAAAAATCTGCCTATGACGTTTATCAAACTGCCACATTGTAAGTTGGACTCCATCACGTGACAGTTTGATGACTGACCTTGAGTTTTTGTCAGTGACGTCATAATTAACATCATCTATACATCCCACATAGAAGTGTCCATTAGGTGATAAACAGATACAGTTCGGCATTAGTGGTTTTATATCAATAAATGTGACTATTTCTCCATTAGGTTTTACTTTCGTTATTTGGTATCTAGAATTACCTGACCCTCCGGTTGGTGCAACAAGTAAAGAACCATTATCCGTTATAGCAAGGTCATTCATTGGTGAAGTTAACGTTAATGTTTTCTGTACTTTACCAGTTTTATCTACGAGTTTGATCTCCGTTCCTGAAAACGTGGCTACCCAGGCTGATGACTGATCATCTATTGTGGTGATAGCAGTGATTGAGCCTTTGTCTGCTTCATGTTGAAATTCAGACAAAACTTCAAGTTTTGTTTCTATCATGTGATCATTAGAAACAAATTGTTTCTTCCCAGTAACGTCTATAACATCTTCATTTTTTTCTGTACATCGTCCAAAGACTTGTCGGATACTGTCGGTATTCCCAGGTATAAACACGTGACGTTTAACACTTGGAACCTCCACATTGAGTTCGTCCTGTTTTACCCCTACTAGGTTATCTAGTTCTAAAGATATTTTTACAACTTTGACGTCGTTTGATGATAATAGATCTCCTCTAAATTGAGCGATAATTTCCTCGATATTTATTAAAGTCTCTTCGAATTTATTTTCAAGTGTTGTTAATTTGTCATTATCCTGTTTAAGTAATCGGTTAACTTCCTGAAGGAAAACTGTCCCTGGTTTTGTTTACATATGACATTAACTCATCTGCCCGATTGTTAATGGAGTCCGTCAGTTCTTTTCTGTTTGTTTCATTTTGTGTCTTTTTCAGTCTTGTTTCATACAATAACTTTTTTATCTGTGGTACTTTGATGCTTTCCAGATTATTTAACCTTGAAGTTAATTCCTGACGTTTTCCCCCAACTATTTCTTTCACACGTTTAAAGTTATGTCCATTGTGTTTATCTAAAATGCATTCCGCGCACACCAAACTATTACAGTTAGAACAAAGTGCATTAACCTTTTCTCTGTGTTGATCACAAAGGATAATTTCCGGTAAGACGGCCACCTGAGCTTTCCGGACACTTCCTGCTTGTAACATGGTTTATGTCCTGTCTGGTTAGTGATATGTTACAAGTACGTTTTATCAGTTTTTATAGTGATCACGTGAACTTAAACCCAAATGTTGGGTATAGAACGACGAGGTACCCATTGAGGTATATATATATATATATATATATATATATATATATATATATATATATATATATATATATATATATATATATATATATATATGCTATTTAACATTGAAGTATGAATATGAATTTTATTTTGTCGAGTGGAGTGAGAAAATCAATATTTTCACGAGACGGCTGCGCTGTTAAATGTTTATTTTATATCACTGTTTGAATTGTTTTTATATCTGATATGTTTGGTTAATAAAAAAAGGGATTTCGCTGTCGACATACAGATGTGACCGTTGTTGACGATAATAAACAACATTGAATATTGATTTTCTCACTGCACTCGACAAAATAAAATTCATATTCATACTTCACTGTTAAATGTTCTATTTATTTTATATCACTGTTTGAATTGTTTTTATATCTGACATGTTTGGTTAATTAAAACAAGGGAGTTCGCCGTCGACGTACAGATGTGACCGTTGTTGACGATAATAAACAACATTGACAAGGTACCCTGTTATTCGCTCGCCTTAAATTTTGAAATTTATTTAAAACCAAGGTTTGTTCCTCATACAAAGCATGCCTTAGCTGGATTTGGATTTATATAATTTTGGAACTTTAGATTCGTTATTTTCATTATTTTCAACTTTTTGGCTTATGTTTTTTATCTATCCAACTTTTGGGTCTTAGTTTAACTGTTGAGGAATGCATTTCCGAAATGTGCACATCTGGCACATCAAAATTTAACTGGTATTTGTGTTATATAATTGCCAGTGTTTCTGGACGGTAACATTCCTCTATAATTTGCAAAATCTAGTTAAATCCCTTTTTGTGTATGAATGTTACTACTATTGTTGCATTTCTTGTCACGGCAGACTTGTATTCTAAATGGCTACGGTAAATATGGTCTAGATACTTTAACACATCAAGATAGGCGTTTTTTATTCTACTGACATTTTCAAAGGTGCATTCTTGACTCAATTGGCTTTTGCAAAGTAAAATCATGATTATATTGATGATTACATTCGTTGTTTCCAGATATATTCTTGATTGCATTGGTTGTTTCAAGATAGATTGTTGATTGCATTGGATCTTGTCATTTAAAACGTCTAAAACAAATCATTCACTTTTCATTCTTTTGCAAAAACGGTAAACCAAGATATAAATATCTAGTGCTCAACAGGGATTCTGGTTATTTTGTAAAACACTATACAGACTGCAAACAAAAATATACTGAAGATACAATCAACAAAATGTTAGAGTTTTTGATAGACAACATATTTGTTGTGTTTGGCAATATTATCTTTCAACAAACAATCGGTATACCAATGGACACAAACTGTGCACCTTTGCTTGCTGATTTGTTTCTTTATTCATATGAATCAGAATTTTTACAGAACCTTGTCAAATCTGGAGAAAAGGCTGTCGCTAAATTATTCAACTACACATACAGATATATAGATGACGTTCTTTCTCTAAATAATCACAAATTTGGAGAATATTTGAATGTCATCTATCCAAGTGAGCTTGAAATTAAAGACACGACAGATTCTTTGTGTTCTGCTTCATATTTATACTTATACCTTAATTATGACACCCATGAAAGGTTACATCTGAAGCTGAACGACAAACGTGATGACTTCAATTTTTCTATTGTCAACTTTCCGTTTCTTTGCAGTAATATCCCTGCTTCTCCTGCGTATGGTGTATATGTTTCACAGTTAGTACGATACGGTAGAGCTTGTTCCCACTATGGGGACTTTCTGCAACGAAGCAAATTACTTTGAATTAAATTGTTGACACAATGATATTGCAAGCCTAGGCTAATCAGGGCCCTTAAAAAGTTTTATGGCCGTCATCACAATATTGTTGATAAGTATGTAGTCACTGTATCCCAACTTATACTGAATATATTTGACTTACCATAGTTCTTTGTTCCTTTCATTCTCAAAACTGACTTGCACGTGACGGGTGTAGCTAGCTAGACAGGAGGTGCTTACCCTTCCAGAGACCCGGCCTCACTTCCTTGATGGAAGTTCACGTGTATAACATATTTTGCCAGTTTGCAAAGTTTTTACTTTGTTTTTGGGATTGTGATGTGGATACTGACTGGTGTGTTTGTTTTATATTAAATGCTTGATCACATTGGGTATTCCAGGTACATTTTCGATTGCATTAGGTGTTGTAAGGTACATTTTTGATTGCATGAAGTGACATGCAAATGCTCTTTAACGGCAAAATTTATTATTTGATGTTATAACTAACACTGTAATACATCCATAGCACACAAGCAGATCAAATATCAAATCACATGTAGCAAACTGACTAAAGAGTAAGCCTTGAATTTATAGGCGTCATGAAACACAAAAAAACAACCCCCTCCTTTAAGGATCTTTAAGGATCCTTAAAGATCCTTAAATATTCCTTAAAGGTCCTTAAAGGTGCCTTAAAGCCTTAAAGCCCCTTAAAGCCATTCCATCTTTAAGGATCTTTAATGGACCTTTAAGGACTCTTTAAGGACATATTTAAGGAGGCTTTAAGGATCCTTAATGGAACTGAAAATTTTAGGATCTTTAAGGAGGCTTTAAGGATCCTTAAAGATGTTTCATAAAAACTCAATTTTTTTTCAATTATTAATGGAGCGATTGCTATTACATTCATTCAGTTAAAAAGTTTGATTTGTTTTAGTATATTTTGATTTTTTATAGTTTATACGATATAGAAGACAATAGATTAACGCTTGTCTAAATTCTAGTTTCTACATTAAGTTTTTGTAGAGGAGCCGTATGTAGTTTCCTAAAAATACTTGTTTCTTAATTCATAAATGAATAAGATAACAAATGTGCAGTTTTCACAGTACAGGTAAACAACCCGTGTTTTAATCAGATCGACAGTAAGTATAAAATAATTACGGTATTTTTTAATTGTATACAACGGTACTTGTTTGATTATAGATCCCAGGTGATGTCACAAGCAGCTTTTGACTTCGATGTGCAGTTTCTTATCTAGGTATGAGATCACTATGAAGTCAAATAACATGTTAAAATGATTACCTAACCCTGACATCTGGTTGTTTAAATTAAAAGTGTATTTTTGGAAGTTAATTAAAGAGACAATTTCAATATTAAAATATTCTTTAACTAAAGAAATAAAAGTAATCGCAAAATAATCTTCTAAGCATGTCTTATATTTAATTATTTTATTTTATTTTGCTTTATTTTGTTTTATTTTATTTTATTTTATTTTATTTTATTTTATTTTATTTTATTTTATTTTTGAGGGATAGTGTTATGCATAGATGCAAATAAAGCATGAGAGAGAGAGAGAGAGAGAGAGAGAGAGCACATGTAAGTGTCTTTGAATTGACAGATATGGAACTGACACATGATGATATCTGAATTCGAATAATTTCAATTCCTTATGAAAAAGAGTTGGTTAAGTTAATATTTAAAACAAAATAAGAACATTAGGGAAAAGGTTATTCTTTTCAAACATGAACAAGATACGAAGCGAACATATTGAAGTAAAAAACCGGTCACAGAAGATAACCATTAACTGACAAACTTCATCCCAGTTGGTGTGAATTTCTGCAGTCAGGGTGAAGTGTAGTGGAATAACGGCGATTACCTCCTCTCTCTCTGAATATTCATAATCATACAATCTCTCTCTCTCTCTCTCTCTCTCTCTCTCTCTCTCTCTCTCTCTCTCAATGTATTCACTTCCCAATCTTGTTCTCTATCAGTAAATTATTTAGTTTGCACTGAACCCCCCCCACTCTCTCTCAATATATTCAGCCCCACTCTCTCTCTCTCTCACTCTCTAAAAGTATTCAGTTTCCGCTGATCTTCCTCTATCTCTCTTTCCCTCAGTGTATTCAGTTTCCCCCTCTCTCTCTCTCTCTTGCCCGTAAATAAAATTAAAAAAAGCTCTCCCTATATATTAAATTTCTGACTATTATCTCTTTCTGTATTTAATTCACAACTTGACGGTGAAAAATAGGTAATCCCTCCACACACACACACACACACACACACACACACACACACACACACACACACCGGAAATTTCTGAATGATATTACTAGTACCTTGGTATATTATGTGTACTGCAGATTCCAGAAAAAAAAATTAGTGTTAATTTTTTTGTTAAAAAATAGACTCGGAAATCCCATATTTATTTATTTATTTATTTATTCAATTAATAAATCATTTTATTTATTTATTTATTTATTTTTTTATTCAATTAATTTATTTATTTATTTATTTTATTTTATTTTATTATTTATTTATTCATTTATTTATTTATTTTGGACCAACATTATGGCTAATTATTTATTTTAAAAGCTGTTTGTATAGTTAACATACTGTTTCTTCTGTATCAATTACATCTCTGATTATTAATAACATATAAATAATAATAATTTTCAAGAAAGTAATTAAGTGATTAATTAAGCAAGATGGTGTTTGATGTTAGATATACTAGTATATTACAGGTAAATTTTGGAATGCATTCCTATCAACACATATTTTATCTAATACAATAAAAAGTCTATATCTAGATAAAAATGATGACTGCAGAAAATTATATATGAATTTTTTATAAAAATAAAATTAATTTGATCCTTTTGTTGTAAGAGATATTTTAAAAGAAATAAGTGAAAAATTTCACAAATAAATGAAAAATGTTCCACTTGCTTTTTTTCAGTAACATGATCTCATTTGCATATTGTTAGTGTCATATTTTATAATTATCAACATCAGTATCATCTCTTCCATAGCTACATAGGTAAGGTGATGGACTCCTAACTTCAGGGACCAGGGTTCAATTCCCAGTTAGAGCGGATAACAGATGATAATTCTAATGATAAAATTTCTTGTAATTTTTATATAATTGCATCAAATTGTATACTAAAGAATGTAATAAATAAATAAATAGAAATTAAATTAAATAAATAAAATGAAAAACCTGAGAATAAAAAATTATATAAAGAGAACTTATTTATCAATTTTTTTTTCAAAATTAATAAATGCAATAGTTTTTTTTTCAAATAAAATTTTAAAAAAGATAGTAATCAAAATAATATTTCATTGGTTTTTTTTTTTAAAAAAAGGAAAAATATATTTTTTCCTTAAAGATCCTTTAAGCTTTCTTAAAGTTCTTTTAAATTTCAGTTCCATTAAGAATCTTTTAGGTGTCCTTAAAGACAACTTAAAGGCATATTTAAGAATCCTTAAAGCCCCCTTAAATGTCCTTAAAGAGACATTTAAGGCAGTTTTAAGGAGGCTTTAGGATCCTTAAAGATGCCTTTTCATCATGTGAAATGTTGTGCGTTTCATCACGGTCAAGCTCATGTGAAAAGACTTTCTTCTTGTCATAGTTCGGTACTCTGTGGTCCAGAACCAGTATAAAAGAATACTTTTCCTATGTTTTTATCTGCGGCATTCAGGGCGAGTAAAGAAGCACTTTAAAAGTCCCCGCTATTAAATAGACCAGAGGATCGCTTGTACAAACGGTTCATCAAACCTTTGCTTAGATTACTTCTTGAGTAAATTATTTTTTGTCAACAATAGCTGGTAAATAACTGATGTTACGCAAAGATATTCAACCAATCAACTAATGAAAAACACGAATCTGTATTGTTCAAGCCTAGATAATTATTTATTAATATCAATAATTGATAATAATAATAATAATAATTACAATATCAATAATAATTTATTGTTTATAAGTGTATGAAAAACATAATTCAAAACTCATATTCTGTCACACGTGTAACCTACGAGACTCTTTAATCATATCTTAAATAAATAATACAAGCAAAAAAATTATGTTATCCAACAATACCGTCAGACCGTTGTTTCATTTTAAAAAAACGATTCGATAATAAACACTTTCTCCAGGGATTTCTATAAATATTATATCCTCTAGACACAGTAATGGCACTGTCTAACTTTTGTATTTTATAAATAAAATATAGCACCTGTAATAATTTGTTTCTATGGTTGTTTATAGTTTATGAGGCCAATGACGGTCGGATGAGACTACTCAATAATTTTATTTAAGTCTTAACACTTAGACATGTCCTTTGGATTCCCCTACCCACAAAGTGTTATCCTTCCTGTTAAAACAAATGGCTGTTATATCATATAACAATGTTGATATTGTGACCCAAGAAAATATAACAGAACTCCGTGAAGGACAGCAACGTTGTAAAATTTGCCCCTCACAGTTACCACAACTGGAGAAATCAAGTGACGGCTTAAGGTAAATAAAATTATCAGACTATTATTATGATGAAAATAATATCTACCAGAAAGAAATATTAGTAATTTGTATTTGAATTTTTCTTATTATGTCTGCGTATCAGTAGACATCTTGTGGTTACTCATAATCTTTATTATGTCTGCGTATCAGTAGACATCTTGTGGTTACTCGTAATCTTTATTATGTCTGCGTATCAGCAGACATCTTGTTGTTACTCAAGAAAATTTTTTTTCTGTGGTATCTCCTCCTTTGTTTATTATCTGATCAGGTTAAAACTTTGTCAACTCGTAGGGGTTAACCATGGGAGGTGCGCGTCCTCAGCGTTTTTCAGAATTCGAAAAACCCCGGAGAAATCTGGTTAAAACAACAACCTGGGAGTTCTATTTTGACAGATACGCCCTAAGTGTATCTCCTTGAATAAACTAATTGTGGACTATTTGTCCACTTCATTGTAGATTCTCACTTTGTTACTTCAAAGTGTTTATACTTTGAATAAAAACATACGTCAGTATGCTTAAAAGCGTTGCCTCATAATTGCTGATATGCTGACATATACTTGCTCGCAAATATAGATTCAAGTTATTGTTGTTATTATAATTATTATTATTATTACTTATCTCCCTCGTTTCTGCTAAATTTTTGTTTAGAGACAACTCTCTCGTTTCTTATCCGATCAAGTTAAAATTTTGTCAACTGATAGGCATTGATCATGAGAAGTTTGTTTCCTGATGGATAATGAGACCGGTTTCTGCTGGTTACCTACCAATAGCTTATAAATTTCATTTATTAAAACTATAAAGTTTGAATAATAATGTGGGGTAAAAGTAAAATTTACAAAATTGCTTAAAACAATAAAACTCTTGTCATATCAAAAACATCTAAGACAGCAACTAAAACATTCTTTCAATTTTTTTTGAGATATGTATTTTGAAAACCTTAAAATGTTGAAAATTATGTAAAAAATTAAAATTATTATTTCAGCTTCTCACAAGTGATCTGTCTGATCACTTTGTTAAAAAAGAAAGATAATTAAGTCCAGTTCTCCGTTATTATTGTTATTATTATTTTAGAAATAAATTTCATTTTTGATAAAAATTGCCACTTCCAAAATCTTGTTTATACCCAATAAACCACAATAAATTAAAAGTTATTTTTTTATACTTATGATATTAATCTTTGACATTTCTGCTTAGAATTTGTGAAAGGTACATTATTTTAGTATTACAAATTACTGGTTTCCATTTCTCATCTACTGGTTTTGTCAGTGAATGAAACAGTGCCATTCATCCCTTCAGAGTGTTTAGGTTCGTCTTCTTTGACGTCACACATAACCAATACAAACCAAAACAAAACAAAGACGTTTTCCATGAAGTCATTTTCATCATTAACGAGAGATTGACAGGTCATACTATTTTATTGAACGTAAACATTGTTTCTGTCAATAAGTTTATGTAAGAAAATTTCAGCGATTTTAAATATTATTATATATTTCTTTTCACCTGATCACTTTTTGTCAGCAGGATTTCTCTTACATGCAATAATTCATTCCCTTCTTGGTATGTTGCTTTTACATTTTTGTTATGTTTTACTGTATTCAAATCCATGGTGAAAGTGTCATTTGTGGAGGAAAAGAAGAGCAGGTCTTAAAAGATTATACTGTTATATCAGAATTGTGTTCTAAATAATGGAATGACTAAAATTTTATCAGTCAATTTTTCATATGTTCAATCATTTAAACAGGTTTTAAATTTTTAATTACAGATTTTTTCAAAGGAAAAATGTTGAAAGAACGAGTATTGTAGACCTGAAAACCTACTTATTTATTAGTTTATTAGTTTCAGGTCTGGAATACACAAAAAGATGAGGTATCTAACACCAGACTGGCAGTTGTAATGGTATTTCTTTTAACTTTTACATTTATAATTCAATTCATTTTTGTTTCAAACATTTTGCTACGTGAAATACGCAGTGTGAAAAATATCCAATTCTTTCATTTTTCCGTAACAAAAACAAAAAAATTAATTACATTTATATAAAAGTTATAGATTGTAAATGTATTATTAAAATCAATGAGTAACTCTCAAAGACAATTGGTATTGATTTCCAAATATCAGCATTTGTTCATGACCGGCTTGATCAGCATTACATTTGTTATTCATATATTTCCTAAATTACGGTAGAGCTTGTTCCGACTATCGGGACTTTCTGCAACGAAGCGAATTACTTACAATTAAATTGTTGACACTAGGATATTGCAAGCCTAGGCTAATCAGGGCCCTTAAAAAGTTTTATGGCCGTCATCACAATATTGTTGATAAGTATGTAGTCACTGTATCCCAACTTATTCTGAATATATTTGACTTACCATTGTTTTTTGTTCCTTTCATTCTCGAAATTGACTTGTACGCTAGCTAGGCAGAAAGTGCTTACCCTTCCGAAGCATGCCCTAAATGGAAGTTCACGTGTATAACATATTTTGCCAGTTTGCCAAGTTTTTACTTTGTTTTTGGGATTGTGATATTGACAAGGACTGGTATGTTTTTTTTTATTCAAACACGTTGCTCATAGACAACATCATTAGAAGTCTTTAACTATTATAAAAAGGAAAAAACTAGTAATGAAGTGAAGTAATAATGTTTTATATCCTAGTCAAGAATTGTTCACTTATACTGAGGCAGTAAGTTCTGAGTTGGTGGAGTAAACCAGAGTACTAGGAAAAGAACAACAGTCTTTTGCAAGTGAACTGACAAATTTTCTCAAAAAAGGATACGTACGAAAGGGGATTACAACTTAGGCAGAAATAGGTACTTTAATCTGTAAACGGGTTCGTCAGACCACTTTGCCACTGAGGCTATACATTAAAGGAAGAGTAATAATCAAAATAAGGCAATAATTTAAAAAGAAATCTTAGAATCTGATTTATTTTCAGAGAGCCTTTATTGATGCCAAGAAATGGTGGCGGAAGGATGGTGAAGGAGTGGAAATTTTTTGGGGCCTTTTCAAAAAAAAATTGATAGTATTCTTCTCTTGGAGAAAAAAAAATATTAAACCAAAATGAAATGTAAAATTACTGTTGTTTATCCATTTAAAATATTCACTTTACTACCCTATCACATCCCCCTTACTCAAATAGTATCTGATACATCGATATTTGTATACTATGGCATGCTTAAAAGTAAATTAATTTTTTCCATTTTCTATGCAATAGTTTTTGTCGAGCCTGACATAGCCATAAGGCGAGACTTAGATGCTACTTTTCCGGTGTCGGCGGCGTGTCAAAATGTGACAGTTTATGTTAAAATCAAAAACTAACCAGGCAAGACATTTAATTTATGTTAAAAAGATATGTTCTCCAGTTAAAATGCCATCATTACTTTTTGGGTTGTCAGTTTACATAATGGAAAGCAGTGGTTGTTGTAATAATGTATTATACTGTTTGTTAAACATTCAAATATTTTAATTATAAAGTACTTGACTTTTCTATTGTAGACTTTTCTATTGCAGGGGTCTTATAATCAGAGGTTTTAATATTTATCTTGCCTTGTCACACTTACCTCAGGTTTTATGTTGTGGTGTGTTTTTAGATTTGTTCAAATTTCATACGGATTTAACAATTGTTTATTTATAGTGCAATACTTAAAATTACAACACGTTTGTCAAGATTGAAACCATCCTGTAGACAAGAAAAATGTGTAAATTACACAATGATTAATTAAAGAAGATGCTCTCAAATCAGTAAATGTTAAAAACTGGAAATTAAGTATTGTTTTTGTTTAATCTGCAGATTTCTTGAATAATCAGATCTTCAACTACATCAAGTAACAACGAATGTAAAAATATAAGAAAAACCTGCTGCATTTTGATGTGCCATATGTGCACATTTCGGAAAATCATTAACTTGAATGATTTAATGAAAAAGTAATTCAAAAAATGTTTCAAAGTACATTAGTGAATGTTGGTAAGTTAACTATAACCTTTAGTACACCTAAGTTGAAAACACAAATGAGCTATTGCGATCCGTCTTTGTCCATCTTGTGTAGTCCATCATGCATAAACTTTATATTTTACTCTTCTCCAAAACCACTGGACCAAATTTGATGAAACTTAGATACATCATGCTTGGTTGAAGGCACTTAAGATTTGCACAAAAAGGAGTCATATTCTCTTGGGGAAATGAATGGAGGAATAGAAAAACTTCAAATATCACCTTTGAATGTACAAGAGTTATACCTAATTTTTTTTTATTTTAAAATTCATAGGTCATCTAGTTTCAGATTTGCACAAATGGTAGCCATTGGGCTAAAAATGGGGAAATGGTAAGTCAATTAATTGGGAAATTACTAAATTTTATATATTTTTCAATATTTATATAACAAATACCTGCTAAATTTTGATGTACTAGATGTGCACATTTCGGAAAATAATTCCTCATCAGTGACACTAGGGGCCGAAAAGTAAAATAGATTAAAAACATACACCAAACAGTTGAATATTAATAAATCTAAAGTCCCAAAATTATGTGAATCCAAATCCAGCTAAGGAATGCTTTGCATGAGGGAACAGACCTTAATTTTAAAAAAAATTCAAAACTTAAGGCGATTGAAAAATTTTCTAAATGATATAGTTTCTGACACCACAAAGTACTGCCTACTGAGTTATAAATCTTGAAAACTATAAGCTTTTTGTATAGGCATGTGTAACAAAATATTGTAGGTATTGATGTAACAATCATTTTGATATATGGCTCAAGTTCACATGTTCATAGGTCAAGGTCATATCTGCATTAGAAGACTGGAATTATTATTTTCATAACTATTAACTTTTTGTATAGGCATGTATATTGGAATATTGTAGGTATTGATATGTCGATAATATTGATATATATTTCAATGTCATAGGTTCAAAGGTCAAGGACATACTTGCATAAGAAGACTAATATTGCTAATTATCTTGAAAACTATGAACAATTTGTATAGGCATTTAGAGTATTGTAGATATTGATATGAAGATCATTGACGAGTCAAGGGCATACGTACAAATGTCAAGGTCATAGCTGCATAACAGAGACTGAAATTATTAATTATTTTGGAAACAATTACCTATTTGTATAGGCTTGTATATAAGAATTGTGTAAGTATTGATATTATGATCAGTTTGATATATGGTTCAAGGTCATAGATTCAAATGTCAAGCCGACTCAAGGATATAGGTGTGTAAGGATACTGAAATTGTGAATGATGTGGAAATTATTGATTGTACTATAGTTACTATATGCATATTGGCTACTTATAACTGAACTGTGACCAGATATTTTGATTACGTATTGTAGCATTTCTAAACTTGAGAAAACTTGGAAATTTTCTGTAATTAATATATTGTCTATTGTACTTTGCAAAAAAATTTAGACATATCTTTAGGTGAGTATTAAGGCCCACGGGCCTCTTGTGATTATAAGAAACATTTTGTTTTAAAAAATGATTATCTGTTGAATTCAATTTATTGAGAAAATTGATTAAAATAATGAATATCATTCAAAAATAGTGCAAGCCTTTAATTTTATTTTCATGGATATAACACACTTTGGGGTCCGTTGACATGGGTCGGTGGCACTCAGGGGATGGCCGTCCTTGATTGAGCCAGGGTTTAGAGTGTTCCCATAGGCTGGGTGGTGTGTGTTACACTATGCTGACTGGGGACTCTGCCTTTTACAGAGATAAAAGACAAAACAGTTACATTTCTATTTACATTGTTTATTAATGTCCAACCACACAGCCAGTTGTCCCAAAACCAACTCTGCTTTGCCACTCAAAATAGATACATATTTATAGCAATTTATTTCAGTGTAACATATGTTTCTGATTGGTAAACAAGATAAAAAGCTGTTATGATTGTTTTAGAAAACATAAATTAACAAGACTGGTAATTACAAAATAACACATGTCAGGTCAAATAAGTAAATAATACTTCCTAAAAGTGTGGACAACAAAGTCCAATTTAAATGTCAACTTAGTATTAGAGAAAGAACTATTCCACAAGTAAAAAACAAATAATCAACATGTAAGATGATACACTTAATTCAATCCTAAAACCTCTTAATGCATTTACAAACTACAATTGAGATCAATTTATACCTGGAAATTAGTGTGAAAACAAGTGAATCCTTATCAAACTATCAGAATGTTTTTGTATAATTTGTAAATACCAAGAAATACTTTATTTATTACATCTTGCTGAATATCTATAATATGTTTTGTTTATATTTTTATTTAATATATTCCTTAAATTATAAATTAAACTTATTCCATGTTGAAATTCTAAATTATAAAAAATACTTTAAATGAGCCCCGTGACAGATAGTGTGTAGCTTGAGGTTTACATTTTTTTCAAAATTATTTTATATTTTAAGCTGTTGATATAGTGTGTAGCTTGAGGTTTACATTTTTTTCAAAATTATTTTATATTTTAAGCTGTTGGTAAGATTAAGGTAATCTCAACCAGAGTTCTAATATATCTGGTCCAGAACGAGGCTAGCCTTGTTCTGGACCAGATATATTAGAATGAGGGTTGAGATTTCTCTATCTGGCAACATAAGTGGTGATTGATTCTATTTATTGCACCACAAAATATACAAATTCTATTAAAAAAATCAAAATACAACATATGACGGAAGTGGCGTGTGAATACAAAAGACAGGAACAAGTGTGACGTCATAATTCATATTAACATTACGCCATATAAAAATTACGTCATATGAAAATTAATGTAATATGAAATAAACTTGTTATTGATTAAGAAAAAAAGTAAAATTATATTTTGAATTTAAACTAGTATTAGCTGTTCCATTTATTTGTTGATGGGAAGATATGCCAGATTCTTGTGGTAAAGCGGTTCTTAAAGTATCGATACACCTCTGATTTCATTGATACATCTTAGCGGGAAAAAGTGCATGTAAGCTATCTTGTACGGGGGGGGGGATGGGTGCAAGATTGAAATATCTTGCACCGCTTTTTATATGGAAATTTCTATCTTGGGTTTCAAGAAATGTATATCCAGATTTATAAATAATTAAACTCCTTGTGTTAATAATTGAAAACATGACATCTGTAAAATATTCAATTCATCTAAAAAACTACCTCAATAATAAAATATTTTTTTTTAAATTGAGTGGTTCATTGATTTATTCATTTATTGTGATTTTTACTTTTATAAAACAGATTTCCTAATTTTGTATTCTACAGTTACATACGTCATGGTTGAAGATCTGACTCCTAGAAATAGCAGAATTGAAACTTTTTTCTTGGTATTATTTATAAAGTATATTGTGACAAATAAAGGTATCACTTTCACTATGTATTTTTACAACTGTGTTTCAATTTTTCTGATTTCATAATGTAATATTAGCAAAATAAATAACGTCATAAGTAAATAGTAATAAATAGCCAATTAAGTAGGTGTTTGATACCATAAAAATTTAATGGTTTTAATACATTTAAAAATTCCATCATACCAACTAAAATTTCAAAATTTTAATATATAAATTACTAGTTTCTTTTCAATTTAACATTTTTGAGTTCATTTTATGAAATCATTTAAATAAATAATACAAATACCAGTTAAATGTTGATGTGCTAGATGTGCACATTTCGGAAATTCATCATTCCTTATCAGTTTAACTTATTTAATGCTATAGTAATATCATAACCAATACCAAAGACCAATGATTAAAGTTGATCAGTAGTTGGCAAAAAGTATGTAAGCTTTGAATGTAGATAAAATGAGCATTCAGTTTATTTTCAGTTTGCCCATAACTGTGAAATAGAAGGAAAGAAATCACGTTTATGGTGTATGTCTTTGGGAAGGACAAATTTCAGTTTTTTTAAACTGTAGAATTATTTGACAAAAACTGCAAAAATTTTAAATGATTTTCATAAGAATAATTAAAATCGTATGAAATGTATGTTTTTTTCACAATTTTTTGTCAGATTTGTACGTATGATTTTTGTGCGTGTGCTTGTTTCAACTTTTTTTCGCATTATTAAAAAACCCCAAATTTTATGCGAATTTCATGTGAAAAAATTTAATCGTGCGAAATCCACATGTTTTTCGGATGTTTTTAAGAGGGTTTCGCATGATTTTGATAAATGTGCTCGTTTCAGCTTTTTTTCACACGGAATTTTGACACGAAATTCATGAAATTTTTTCATGATATTTATGAAAGCACTTTAACTGGAACATTAATGTGTGATGTTAACCAATTGATAATCATATCCAAGAACACAAAATAGTGATTTACAATTATACTATTTGAATAATTAGTACGGATAACATAAAATTAAACAAAGAGGGACTGAGAGTAAAATACAGCACAAAAATACGACAGGTTTCGCTTTACAATCCTTAGTCTTAGTGAAATTGTAAATAATGGAATGTGGTTCATGACGGGTCAATCATGTGATCACTCAATAATTCTAATTAAGTCTCAACACCTGGACATGCCCTTTAAGGTTCCCTACCCACAATGTGTTATCCTTCCTGTTTAAACAAATGGCTGTTATAACACCTAATCCTGTTTGTTATTGTGACCCAAGGAAATATAACAGAACTCCGTTTTCATCTACACCGTGAATTATATGATTGTTTGTGTCTATCTCGTTATCACTAGATACAGATTGTGTGTTACTTGTGTTACTGGTAACTACCTCAGCACATTCTCGCTGCTCTGTACATCGTCCAAAAACGTCCCGGATATTGTCGGTATTTCCAGGTATAAACACATGACGTTTAACACTTGGAACTTCGACACTGAGTTCATCCGGTTTTACGACCAGGAGTTTATCTAGTTCTAAAGTTAGTTTTACAACTTTGACGTTGTTCGATGAAGTAGATCTAAGATCTATCCTGTATTGAGCGATATTTTCCTCATTTTCTGTTAAAGTCGCCTCCAATTTGTTTTCAAGTTGTGTCAATTTTTCATTGTCCTGCTTATGTAATCCGTTAACTTCCTTGACAATATCGTCCCTGGTTTTGTTTACAATTGACACTAACTTATCCGCCTGATTGTTAATTGAGTCAGTCAGTTCTTTGTTGTTTGTTTTATTTTGTGTCTTTTTCAGTCTTGTATCATCCAATATCTATTTTACCTTCGGAACTGTGATGCTTTCCAGATTTTTTAACTTTGTAGTTAATTCCTGACGTTTTTCACCAACTTTTTCCTTCACGCATTTAAAGTTATGTCCATTGTGTTTATCTACAATACATTCGGTACACACTAAATCGTTACATTTTGTAAAAATAAATTTACCTTTTCTCTGTGTTCATCACAAAGGACAATGTCCGGTATGACGGCTACTAAATCGTTACATTTAGTACAAAATAAATTTACCATTTCTCCATGTTCATCACAAAGGACAATGTCCGGTATGACGGCTACTAATTTGTTACAGTTTGTACAAAATAAATTTACCTTTTCTCTATTATCACCACAAAAGACAATGTCCGGAACGACGGCTGATTGAGCTTTCCGGATACTTCCTGGACGTAACATGGTTGATGTCTTGTCTCGTAAGTTATATTTTATATGTCAAAATTAAGTGTTATATATTTACCACTCCTGAGCGGGTGCCGCTGCTGATGGAGTAAAACTCCCCGAGGTATCCATAACTCAGTAGGCAGTACTTTGTGCTGTCAGAAAATGTACCACTTAGCAAAATTTTCAGCTGCCATAAATTGTAAAATTTGTTTAAAACTAAGGTTTGTTCCCTCATGCAAAGTATTTCTTGGCTGGATTTGGATTAATATTATTTAATTTGGAACTTAAGATTCATTAATTTCCAACTGTTTGGCTTATGTTTTTTATTACCAAACTTTTCGGTCTTAGTGTCACTGATGAGGAATTGATTTTCCGAAATGTGCACATCTGGCACATCAAAATTCGACTGGTATTTGTGTTATATATTTTTATCAGACTTGGTTACGATCACGTGAATTTAAGGTCAGGTATAGTACGACGAGGTACTTAACTGGGTTGACGATATAATTTATAATCTGTGTGTGTGTGTGTGTGTGTGCTATCAAATAAAATAATCAGAGAACCTCTCTGTTTGCACACCTTTGTTGCGATGGCTACCGTAAATTCGATGATAAAATCATCATCAGAATGGAATATATATAAATGAGTGTTGATTTCACTTTATGGTTGCCCCTTGCCGGCATTTTGGATATCAAAAACCCAGAAATTTATAAAGATTATGTTATATAAATTACGAAAGCGTGCTAGTGTCATTTTAGACACTAGAAAAAATCTAAACTTGTTTAAACAAGATAATTACCATGCTTGTTTCAACGAGATAATTATCGTTTAAACGAGTTAGTATGTTTTTTAAACGACTGAGTATCTCGTTTAAACGTTAGTATCTCGAGATAGTATATTGATTTCTAGTGTTTAGAATGGCACTGACACGCTTTCGTAATCACAGAAATTGTGTTAATGACTTTCAATTTGAAAGAATACTGACGCACACCCAGTTTAATTATGGAGCGTTTTAGAAACTTCAATCATGTCCTTTTTGTTCACTTTTATATAAATTTACAATTTTAATCCAAACTAAAATCATCGCTGTGACTCGGAAAGTGTTTTATTAATTATACTTTCCTAGCCAAAAATGTAATAAAAATCAATAATCTAACACTTTCACAGACCTTAGCAACTTACTTATTTTAACAGTTTTTCACCAAAAATATTTTTTTACAGTAGGTTTAAGCACTCCAAATGTTAGTTTTATGCTGGGAGAGTCATGCTTGACCAGACATTCGTTTACTTTGTGGCTCAAACGTCTAGATCTTTTACTTTAATTTGTGGCTCAAACGTCTATTTCTAAAACTTTTTTGCTCAAATATCTAGAACTGTACTTTGTTGCTTAAAGGTCTAGATCTATTACCCTGTCACCCAAATGTCTAGATCTATAACTTTGTCGCTCAAATGTCTAGATTAAGTACTATGTTGCCTAAATGTCTAGATCTATTACTCTGTCGCTCAAATGTCTAGATCTATAACGTTGTCTCTCAAATGTCTAGATTAAGTACAATATCCCCCAAATGTCTAGATCTACAACTTTTTCGCTCAAAGGTCTAGATCTATAATTTTTTTGCCTCAATGTCTAGATCTGTCAATTTGTCGCTCAAAGGTCTAGATCTATTATCCTATCGCTCAAATGTCTCGATTTATTACTTTGTCGCCCAAATGTCTAGATCTATAACTTTGTCGCTCAAATGTCTAGATTTATTACGATGTCGCCCAAACGTCTAGATCTATACCTTGGTAACACTTATACGCTCATTTGTCCTACGATTTCTCACAAATGTTCAACGCCATTACAAAAATAGTAAATGTGCATTTTGTTCAGTCTACGAATCTACAATGACTCATTACGGAGTACATTCTATTTGAAGCTTAAAACATATATTTTCAACTACAAATTATAAACAATTGAAGTAATCAAATGCATTTAATAAACAAATAAATACAGAAAATCATTACAACACTTAATCCAAGTTATAGATTTATCCTTACATGAAGACGACATCAAATTTCAAAACGTTTTTATCGACACATTTTTATAAGGTTAGTATTATTTCTTCACTAGTGATATATTTACGCATATGTATGCATATTTACGCATAATTTATGAGCTTAGGTAGAATATCACAGAATCTTTCTTATACCAAAACTACTTTTACCATGAATAAAGTTCTTCTAAACATAGGAGAGTTCTTGATTCTTTCGGTATCAATCAAAATTACAAAGAACTTGTCCTTTCTTACTGGTATTGGATTCCAATAAAAATCCATACAAGGAAAGATATATGGCAGTTTTCTCTAAATGTATTACTAAATCATTATCAGTAATCCTGACACAAATTTTGGCAGTCGTCAAAAATGGTCATTTTAAACTTCAGAAAAAGTCCATTCTACATCTGGCATCAACCAAATGTTGATTCTGAAAAATTCTAAAGAACTACTTGAACATCTTATTTCTAATACTTTATCAGTTCAAATTTGAAAGAATGCCTGAACAAAAAATTCACTTTTAATTATTTTAAAGACTGCAAAAAATAGACAGATTCTTCATGATCTGCTTTATATTTAGACTCAAACCTCAATTAAGATACCCATTAAAGGTTACATCTGAAGCTATACGACAAACGAGATGACTTCGATTTTTATAATTTTAACTTTCCGTTTCTTTGATTTCAGTAATTTTCCTGCTTCGCCTGCGTATGGTGTATATGTATCACAGTTAACGATAGAGCTTGTCCCCACTACCGGGACTTTCTACAATGAAGCAAGTTTCTTACAATTAAATTATTGACTCAAGGATATTGCAAGTCTAGGTTAATCAAGACCCTCAAAAGGTTTTATGGCCGTCATCATAATATTATTGATAAGTATGAAGTCATTGTATTTAAACTTATACTCATGCCCTTGATTAAACTTTATGTGTATTACTAAATTTGGTCAGTTTTTAAAGTTTTTACTATTCAGCTGCCAATAATGTTATATCTAAATGAAGTATATTAGAAATAGCATATTTACCAAAAATTATCATGGATTAATTCGAATCACATTTAACGAAATCAATTTCTGCATTGTTCAATATGCATTCTGTACATTGAATTTATTTGATTTAATTCTGTGTTTTTTCCTTTGTTAATTTTTCTTTGAAAACAAGATTTTAATTTTTTCATGAAGGATTTCGCAGAGAGAAATGACAAACTTACAAATATACCATGTGAACCAGCTAAGATATCGAAGACATAATCAAGAATGTCATTATGAAAAAGATCAGCAAAGATACCAAGAATCCAGGGAACTGCACATAATACGCATAACCGGATGTAAATAGGTATTACTGAACGCGTTATTTTGACAGTGCTTAGGGCTTTTGTTGTATCGTTATATCTGGAGAGAATAATAGAAGCTGTCACCAGGGTAAGAGTATTTATAATGATTGATATTAAGACCGGAAGTGTAAACGCTATCAAATTTGCCGGATATCCGGAAATAAAACAGATCTTTCCAGTGTATCCTATTGGAATATCTGTGAAAATATCAAAAAGTCCACACGGTGCAACGACAACAACAGGAAGAAAATAACAAAAATATATACTTCGATATGACATGTTCTCTTTTAAAACGAGAGACCCTGGACTATTCCTAACTTTCCTCAGTGTTATTAAAATTTTGACACAAAATACGGTCATCCAGGCAAAGGTACAAAGCCACATATAATGGGAAAGGACGCCAATTGCAAAACATACTTCATATATGAAGTTAGCGCCTACAGCCGCTATAAACAGAAGTTGGGCACAAAAAAGAGAAATCAGCATATGTTTCGATATATGTCCGGCATATGATTGAAAAAGTCCTAAACGGTGGTAAATTGACACAGTACCAAGAAGTGATACACAGGACAAAACTAAGGTCAAATAAGTCAAGATGGATTTTGTACTCCATTGTGTTTTCAACCTTGTAATTGTGTTATTGCTAAAGCTTGCACTAAGGTTTTTCTTAAAGGCGAATTTCCAGTTTTCAACCACAAAATTGGAATCTACAGGATCTGTGACATTCATTGTTCCATTTACATATATGGGTACATATTCTGATACAGTTTTATATCTTTGAAATATTCCTGTAAGTTTTATAATTATGTTCTATCTTATGTGGATATATAGCTGTTACTTTTGTTGCTTGACAATGAAGAGAAATATTATTAGCTTTAAATATTGTTATATCTTTATCAATGTGTCTCTCTTTGTATGTCCAATTCATGTTTGAAATATCCTTAATGAAAGAAGAAATTTGTTTAAATGTTTTTGCTTCATTAATGGTAACCGAAATTCCGCCTTGGAATGAGCAACACATCTTCGAGTTGTTTTTGGAGCATCGGACAATACCGGCCACATAGTTGAGGTTAAGATCATAGAACTGTATTGGCAATGACATATAAACAAATATCATAGCTCTTATTACGATCGCTTGATCAATGATGCCATCGGTGATAAAACTCTGATCACTCGCATATTCTTTATTTTTAATCAGTTCTTCACCACAGAGAGTCTGTCTTTTAGAATTTTCAGAACAGTTGTTACATGATTCCTAAAGAAAAAAAATAATAAAACGGTATTTCTTTTATTTCGATAATAGCTCATTAAGCCGATTATTAACAAAGTAATTTTTTTTAAATAAGGAAAAACAAGTCTGTTTAAACATTTGAATCGTCATTGTAGACAAATATACATTGCCCTTTGACACAACACAAATCTTTGAAGTCGTTTACGTCGAGAAATGCGAAATTTCTACAAGTTTATAGATTATTTTTGTATTGACCTTTTTAAAATTAAATTTAAAACGCATTTTGTTGTGATGTTAATTCTGTTTGCTATTGCTAAATTTGAAAAGTACTAGTATTTTGAAAGACATGAAATTATGGCAACTTGAAACATAATGAACGATAAATGTAAAAACAATTGTAAGAAAATGCGATACAAATGCTTAACACTAATGCAAAATATATTTAGAATTCATTGATATTTGTTCTTTCGTGGTTTCAACATTAAAAAATTTAGGAGATAATTTTGTGGAGTTTTGTGAAAATAAATTCCATCTTGGGTATGGAAATAAAAATGTTATTGACAATTAATTTCATGGTTTTGGCTGACCAATGAAAAATGCGAAATTTAATCCTCATAAACATGTGTGATTCTACAGTATGTTGTTTGCTTGTTTTGTTACTATTTACCTTGTGAATTGTAAGTCATACTCTTACAAGTTTTCCAACAAATATATCTTCTTGCTTTCTGTGGTTTATGCGCATTTGTAGATTGATCTACGTCCACTTGACAGAAGCCAAACAACAAAACGTGGATAGCAACAAGAACACGCTCATGACAACCAAAACCCCGCCCACAGTAACCAGTTATCCGCCCATAGTGACTAAAAATATTATAAACAAAACTTTTCCTCATATACGCAACCCTATCATAATGTCTTGCTTGTCATCTAGGCTGTCCCTCCGACAAATATCACAATGTCTTGTTTGTCATATAGGTGTCGCTTCACTAAGTATCATAATGTCTTGTTTGTCATATAGGTGTCGCTTCACTAAGTATCATAATGTCTTGTTTGTCATATAGGTGTCGCTCCACTAAGTATCATAATGTCTTGTTTGTCATATAGGTGTCGCTCCACTAAGTATAAAAATGTCTTGTTTGTCATCTAGATGTCGCTACACTTAGTATCATAATGTCTTGTTTGTCATCTAGATCTCGCTACACTTAGTATCATAATGTCTTGTTTGTCATCTAGATGTCGCTACACTTAGTATCATAATGTCTTGTTTGTCATCTAGATGTCGCTACACTTAGTATCATAATGTCTTGTTTGTCATCTAGATGTCGCTACACTTAGTATCATAATGTCTTGTTTGTCATATAGGTGTCGCTCCACTAAGTATAAAAATGTCTTGTTTGTCATATAGATGTCGCTCCACTAAGTATCATAATGTCTTGTTTGTCATATAGGTGTCGCTCCACTAAGTATAAAAATGTCTTGTTTGTCATCTAGATGTCGCTACACTTAGTATCATAATGTCTTGTTTGTCATCTAGATATCTCTCCAACAGATTTTACTCAATCCTAATATAATGTCTTGTTTGTCATCTAGATGTCACTACAACAGATTTTCCTCAATCCTTATATAATGTTTTGTTTGTCATCTAGATGTCGCTACAACAGATTTTCCTCAATCCTTATATAATGTTTTGTTTGTCATCTAGATGTCGCTACAACAGATTTTCCTCAATCCTTATATAATGTTTTGTTTGTCATCTAGATGTCGCTACAACAG
Source organism: Tegillarca granosa (assembly GCA_029721355.1). Classification (NCBI taxonomy): domain Eukaryota; kingdom Metazoa; phylum Mollusca; class Bivalvia; order Arcoida; family Arcidae; genus Tegillarca; species Tegillarca granosa. The sequence continues at coordinate 31,572,122 of CM056609.1, forward strand.
ATTTTACTCAATCCTAATATAATGTCTTGTTTGTCATATAGGTGTCGCTCCACTAAGTATAAAAATGTCTTGTTTGTCATATAGGTGTCGCTCCACTAAGTATCATAATGTCTTGTTTGTCATATAGGTGTCGCTCCACTAAGTATAAAAATGTCTTGTTTGTCATCTAGATGTCGCTCCACTAAGTATCATAATGTCTTGTTTGTCATATAGGTGTCGCTCCACTAAGTATAAAAATGTCTTGTTTGTCATATAGGTGTCGCTCCACTAAGTATCATAATGTCTTGTTTGTCATATAGGTGTCGCTCCACTAAGTATCATAATGTCTTGTTTGTCATATAGGTGTCGCTCCACTAAGTATCATAATGTCTTGTTTGTCATATAGGTGTCGCTCCACTAACTAGTAAAAATGTCTTGTTGTCATATAGGTGTCCGCTCCACTAAGTATCATAATGTCTTGTTTGTCATATAGGGTCGCTCCACTAAGTATCATAATGTCTTGTTGTCATCTAGATATCTCTCACAAGTCAGATTTTACCTCAATTCCTAATATAATAGTCTTGTTTGTCATCTAGATGTCACTACAACAGATTTTACTCAATCCTTATATAATGTTTGTTTGTCATCTAGATGTCGCTACAACAGATTTTACTCAATCCTAATATAATGTCTTGTTTGTCATCTAGACGTCGCTACAACAGATTTTACCGAATCCTATCATAATGTCTTGTTTGTCATCTAGATGTCACGACAACAGATTTTACTCAATCCTTTATAATGTTTTGTTTGTCATCTAGATGTCGCTACAACAGATTTTACTCAATCCTAATATAATGTCTTGTTTGTCATCTAGACGTCGCTACAACAGATTTTACCGAATCCTATCATAATGTCTTGTTTGTCATCTAGATGTCACGACAACAGATTTTACTCAATCCTTATATAATGTTTTGTTTGTCATCTAGACGTCGCTACAACAGATTTTACCGAATCCTATCATAATGTCTTGTTTGTCATCTAGATGTCACGACAACAGATTTTACTCAATCCTTATATAATGTTTTGTTTGTCATCTAGATGTCGCTACAACAGATTTTACTCAATCCTAATATAATGTCTTGTTTGTCATCTAGACGTCGCTACAACAGATTTTACCGAATCCTATCATAATGTCTTGTTTGTCATCTAGATGTCACGACAACAGATTTTACTCAATCCTTATATAATGTTTTGTTTGTCATCTAGATGTCGCTACAACAGATTTTACTCAATCCTAATATAATGTCTTGTTTGTCATCTAGATGTCACTACAACAGATTTTACCAAATCCTAATTTAATGTCTTGTTTGTCATGTAGATGTCGCTCCAAAAGATCTAACTCAATGCGATTAAAATGTCTTGTTTGTCATCTAGATGTCGCTCCAACATATTTTACTCAATCCAATCAAAATGATTTGTTTGTGATCTAGATGTCGCTCCAACAGGTCTGACTCAATCACATTATAATGTATTGTTTGTCATCAAGATGTCGCTTTGTGTGGTATTTTAAATCCTTGATGTCGCTTTCAAGCGTGTTTTTTAATCTTAACCTTTTGTCCTTTTTATTATAAAGTTGACACGTCAATACTAATGGTTTAATGATTATCGTATTTTAAATGCAGTTTTAAAACCAACAACATTTTATGTCTGTCATATAGATGTCGCTTGAATCTTAACTTCATGTCTTATCTGCCATATAGATGTCGCTTCAACCTTAATATGTCTTGTGTGTCATAAAGATTTCGCTTGAATCTTAACACCCCGTCTTGTTTGTCATAAAGATGTCGCTTCAATCTTAACATCCTGTCTTGATTTTCATATGGATGTCGCTTCAATCTTAACATCCTGTCTTGTATGCCATATAGATGTCGCTTCAATCTTATAATCCTGTCTTGTTTGTAATATAGATGTCGCTTTAATCTTAACATCCTGTCTTTTTTGTCATATAGAGTCGCATCAATCTTAACATCCTGTCTTGTTTGTCATATGGATGTCGCTTCAATCTTAACATCCTCTCTTGTGTATCATATAGAGTCGCTTCAATCTTAACATCTTGTCATGTTTGTAATATAGATGTCGCTTCAATCTTAACATCCTGTCTTGTTTGTCATATAGATGTCGCTTCAATCTTAACATCCTGTCTTGTTTGTCATATGGATGTCACTTCAATCTAAACATCCTGTCTTGTGTATTATATAGATGTCGCTTCAATCTTATAATTCCTGTCTTGTTTGTCATATAGGTGTCGCTTCAATCTTAACATCCTGTTTTGTTTGTCGTATAGATGTCACTTCAGTCTGAACATCCTGTCTTGGTTTTCATATAGATGTCGCTTCAATCTTAACATCCTGTCTTGTGTATTATATAGATGTCGCTTCAATCTTATAATCCTGTCTTGTTTGTCATATAGGTGTCGCTTCAATCTTAACATCCTGTTTTGTTTGTCGTATAGATGTCGCTTCAGTCTGAACATCCTGTCTTGGTTTTCATATAGATGTCGCTTCAATCTTAACATCCTGTCTTGTGTATTATATAGATGTCGCTTCAATCTAATAATTCCTGTCTTGTTTGTCATATAGGTGTCGCTTCAATCTTAACATCCTGTCTTGTTTGTCATATGGATGTCACTTCAATCTTAACATCCTGTCTTGTGTATTATATAGATGTCGCTTCAATCTAATAATTCCTGTCTTGTTTGTCATATAGGTGTCGCTTCAATCTTAACATCCTGTTTTGTTTGTCGTTTAGATGTCGCTTCAGTCTGAACATCCTGTCTTGGTTTTCATATAGATGTCGCTTCAATCTTAACATCCTGTCTTGTGTATTATATAGATGTCGCTTCAATCTTATAATCCTGTCTTGTTTGTCATATAGGTGTCGCTTCAATCTCAACATCCTCTCTTGTTTGTCATATAGATGTCGTTTCAATCTAAGCATCCTCTGTTGTTTGTCGTATAGATGTCGCTTCAATTTTAACATCCTGTCTTGGTTTTCATATGGATGTCGCTTCAATCTTAACGTCCTGTCTTGTTTGTTATATAGATGTCACTTCAATCCTATAATCCTGTCTTGTTTGTCATATAGATGTCGCTTCAATCTTAACATCCTGTCTTGTTTGTCATATAGATGTCGCTTCAATCTTAACATCCTGTCTTGTTTGTCATGTAGATGTCGCTTCAATCTTAACATCTTGTCTTGTTTGTCATATAGATGTCGCTTCAATCTTAACATCCTGTCTTGTTCGTCATGTAGATGTCGCTTCAATCTTAACATCTTGTCTTGTTTGTCATATAGATGTCGCTTTAATCTTAATATCCTGTCTTGTTTGTCATGTAGATGTCGCTTCAATCTTAACATCCTGTCTTGTTTGTCATATAGATGTCGCTTCAATCTTAACATCCTGTCTTGTTTGTCGTATAGATGTCGCTTCAATCCATAATTGATTTTTTTTTTTTTTTTGATTGTTTGTTTGTTCGTTATCTAGACATTGTTTAGTCTGTTAATGTTTTATCAATATATATGTTTACTTACTGACGAAATGTTGTCAATTTCAAGAGTTTTACATCTATCTTCCTTTCCCATATCTTTAGGTCGAAGTTTAAACAATCCAGTAAGAATCACATCGGCATACCCCTTGTTATGAGAAGTTGATACATAAGATTGTCTAGTTAAGCAATTATTAACAACCATACTTTTAGTACAATGCGCATTGCTATTAACTAGTTTATTTATGTCTCTATTACCAGCGGAAAACATCGGATTCTGAAACTTTTTACAAAGATAATTACCATTTGTTAGAATATCAGAGTCTTCACTTTTCACGCAGAATCGAAATCTTGTCGACTTAGGTGGTATAAACCATGTCTGACAGTATTGTCTAACGTAGGTGATTTTGTCTAAAAATGTTAGATTTAAGGAATCTATTGTCCATGTCAGACACAATTTTTTACTGTACCAAAATGCGATTGTCGAGATGAAATAATTCCGTTCGTTATGACAAGACGCACAGTACATGTTTTTGAATGTCATTCCATCTCTTGATGTGACCGGAAACACACCCATAGTCTGACATAGTCGAGATATATTTGGGTAAAGTTGTTCTATCTCAGGTGGACATTTTGATACCATGAAAATTCCAAATGTATTGCGAAATCTTATTAATAGTGTTTTTGTTTCACAGGTCATGTATTTTATTTTTTCCATGTCTATTAAAGAACGCGTCGTTATATTTGGTTGCTGTTGAAAATCATGACAACAATCGTTGTAAATGCTGCACAGGTCATCACAGTAACAAACTGGAATAAATCCGGGTACTTTATTTACTTCACACGTCCCATGGGTATCGCACGGATTACCGAATTCTTCATCTGCATTACGCTTCGTGATTTTACCAAAACCAGTATGAGATTCTTTAACAGAATGGTTGGACGTTGTTCCATTTTTATTGCCTGATAGGTTCAGTTGATGGTGAGTTGTTATAGAAATATGAAACTCAAAAACATAAAACAAAAGTATACACACGCGGTAAGCTGCGGAATATAGAATCATTGTAATACTTTGAGCAGTGATATATCGCAAATCCGATGTAGATTCAGGTTGTTCACGATCAGAGGGCAGCGTTAATATAAACACTGATTAGTTTAAAGAGCATAAATAGGTAAATATAGTAATGCCGTTTTTAAAGACCCACGCCTTTTCACGCGCTTTTTCAAAAAGAAATAACAATATTTTAACAACTGTTTGTATATCTTTACTGTCAAGTTTTAAACACTTTTATTATTGTCCTTGTGAAAAAGGTGTTGATATCAGTGGGTGTTGTTACGAAAAAGTTGTTGACTACACAATGATATCAATAGTAAATGGTGTTATATTGCTTAAACTAAGAGTTACTGAAAAGAGATAAAGGTGAAAGAATTATATGACATTACCAAAGGTCTAATTACAGTAACAACTCGTCGTAGATGCTATCAAATTTAATGTACGAACGGTTGAGAATATAACAGCTCATTATCAAGATAACAGACGGCTGTTATAAGAAACCATGTAAAATTTATTCTACTATATGAATAGGATACGTAACGGATACAAACAAATCCGGTTTAACTACAAAGTACGCAAGAACAATATGGGTCAATTATGAGTATCCATGTATGGTACAGAAATCGTACTGAATTTCAATGTACCACTTTTGAATTTTTAAAAAATAATACATTCAAAAATGGTCATGGTACAAGACAAAACGTTTAACATTTCAGACAAGGTTTGCTGGGTATTTGACTTATATTTCTGTGACAGTGTGTGGTGGTGTCAAATTTACATGACGTAGAAATAGACGCCATGTTTGTAAAATCTAACTTTTTAATACAAAGTCCTACATAAAAAATAACACGAGCCTCGGTTATACTTTAACAATTTTGGTTTTACACATATAATAACAATAGAATTTCTTTGTTTTTTTTTTAATATCAAAAAACATTTTTTAAAACGCATGGACATTTTCTATCTTTTGGAGACTCGAGTGTCATTTTTCAGTAAGCTTAGTTTTTAGGAATCCATTTAATCTCTCATCTTGAAAATCTTAAAGGTTGAATATATTAAAGCACTTGATGTTTTAAAAGTTAATATAAGTTAGGGTGGTTATCAACTAATCTAACTTTATTCATTAATCAAAACATGGTGATGGATCTTTAATTTCTTGGACTATATCTAAAACAATTCATCATTCAGTTGTACGTATGTGTTTAAAAACATGTCTAGTGCAAACTTCAGATGATGAAAATAACGCGTCTCCATTGTCTTTAAGTGTTTTTGCAGAAATGTTTACTGCTCGACATCTTGATAGCTAGTGCCCAAGACTCGGCTTCAGAGAGTCCGAATGAGCTGCCGACCATCTTAAGCAGTCGAGGGAACTAGAAACACATAGCTTTATAGCTGCAATGTGCAAAATTTTGAATTTTCACAAAAAGAAATATTTAAAATTGTGCATATGACAATTTGTCATGTGCAAAATTTTGAATATTTTTTATGTAAAAACTAAAAATTTTGCACATGAATTAGTCATTACCACTCCTTTTCTCGACTCCTCGGTTTCATTTCGTTGACACTAATATCTTTACAAAACCCCGCGTTGTAATGCTGATCTGGTTCAATACTTTGGAGTTTGAAATGATCTTATTGTTTGTTTAAACATATAACAATCATTCTTTATGTGTGTGATATATTTGAAACTTCGGCACGTTTCGTTATGACCCACCTTAACAAGTGTAGAAAATTGGTGTAAAGTGTGTCATAATTACCAACAGGTTTATTTATAATCATGTTTCTAAATTACAATTACGAAGTTACAATTATCAAAATGTTGCACATTCTCGTGTTTAATAGCACTTTGAAGCTGAGACTAGGGTAGTAGAAAAGTTGATATTGTTACTTCGTAAATAAATGATGCTCAAATTATAAAGTTGTATAAGCACCCTCGCTTAACGAATTAAATCATCGCATTTTATAAATAGATGTAATAAAAAAAAGGAAAATAGGTTAATGAAGAAAGAAAACTCTAAACTAAATAAATAAATAAATAATAAGTAAGTAAGTAAATAAATAAATGAGATTCTTAAAAAAACTTATAAAACCGCACCGCAAAAAAGAAAGAATACATTAAATAAATAAATAAATAAATAAATAAATAATAATTAATTAATTAATTAAAAATGGCAATCAACCCGACATGATGGATGTGTTGATTTTATTTCTATTCAACAATGTGCTTGACACATTTCTGAATGACTTTCGGTTCTCCTTCATTTGATTCTGAAATATCACACACATGTATTTATTAATATTGTAAAACTTTTCATGAGTTCAGTCAAAATTTAATATATATATCGTCTAAACGATTTAATCAGTTAAAAAATCAGACTTTATGATAAATAAATAAATAAATAAATATATTTTAAACAAATACTTATCTAAGAATAGCTAAGAAATATAGTTGCTTTTTTCTGTTCCTGAGAGGCACTTCACGATTGCCAACCGGTCTGTAACGAGTTCTTCTAAATTATAATTGATTGAAATTTTTATTTTATTAATAATTAGAAGTACTTAATAATTAGATACAGCAATGTACTTCTGATTTTGTTTTATGTGATAATTTAAACTGATTGATTTAAACCTATAATTTTAATAAATTAAATAATTTATAATATTTTCTTACTGAATGACTTCACGTAAAGTTACGGGTTTTAAAAATACCCTTCCGTTACCTGTTTCGGCAGACTGTTAATATTGTGTTAGGGTTTGGATAAATTGATTGATTCGACCTTTTCATGAAATATCAAATATTTGAATTAAATGTAGAGGTTAAAATATAGAACGTATATTTAACCATTGAAGTTGTTTGTTTATAAATGCCCAGTAACATAGCGTCCATTTGTAAAACAACGCACATGTCGGTTAAATTTATACGACAGTAAGTGTATCATTGCAGAGTCCAGGTATTTAAGACAGGTTGATAGGGGCTTGATAATAAAGTTGGTAAGTAGGTTACATCACTTAATATATATGTAATTACACAAGAAGATTAGAACTACGATATTTGCCTACTCAGTGATCATATTTCACCTTGTTCGTTCGTTACATACAGACAGACATACGTATGTAACCTTTCGAATTGCCTACGTACCGTGCATTACGTATATTTTACCTTTTTCGTTCCTTACATACAGACAGACATACGTTTGCAACCTCTCGAATTGCAAACTACCGTGCATTACGTATATTTTTACCTTGTTCGTTCGTTACATACAGACGAACATTTCAGATTTGTGTTTTTGGTTGCCATAGCTACCAAACGTAGGTCACATTGACCTACATAGTTGAAAACTTAAAAAAAATCTTCTTCTCCAAAACCACTTCACTGAGATAAAATCTGATGTGATATTTGGCATCTAAAGCATCTTATATACCAAGTTTGTGAATTTCAATAATTTTTGTGAAAAAATTAGGTTACGCGTTTTTGCGTTTATTTTTTATACATTGTAAATAGTACTTTTTTTTACCAAAATTACATTAATGAATAAATTTAGGTGAATTCTTTTACCAAACATCATTTTCTTATGTAAAGAAACATATGTTTGATAATTTTCATGAAATTCTGTAAAATACAAGTCGCTTTTTTCGACCTTTTTCATTTTCAATTCTAGCAACCACAAAGGGTCGATGGTTCAAATTCCAGTGAGGCCACTTTTTTTTTTTAATTTCTAAATTTTATGACTTACAATGGTGAATGACAGAGATTTTATGAATTTTTACTTTTTAGTGTAATTATTATTTTTGAAATACATGTGGCACTGATATGTACATGTAGATATAGCTAAAAACCTTGAAACATTTTTTTTGTTTTACAAAGTTTATGTGACATAATTTAAACTAATTGAACAATTTTTTTTAATTATTTACAGTTGACTTTTACAATTTTTTAAAAATATTTTAATTGATGTGTCAAATCTGTAGAGTCTTAAATCCGGATCTGAAATTTGCTCATGTGAGCTTTTGTTATGGATAGGCACTTTGCCATCCATCCATCCATCCATCCATCAAAAGACTTCTTCTCAGACACTACTGGTCACATTTCATTCATATAAGTCAGATTTGTGTTTGTGGTTGCTTTGGCTACCAAAAGTAGGTCACAGTGACCTACATAGCTAACGCCCGGGTATATGTAACAATAAAAATAATGTTATCTGAAACCACTTCTATTGAGGCAACATGTTATGACTTACAAGGTATTATCAAGACATACCAGTTACATTTAAACTCAGGTGAGAAAATTAGGGCCATCTTGGGCCTCTTGTTTCTTTTTCTTTTCTTTTCTTTTCTTTCTTTCTTTCTTTCTTTGTTTATTTTGGTTCTCGTCAGATGGATAACTGATTCAACATCTGCCCCGTACTGTTTGTATTTTTTTCGTTAGTTTTAAGAGTTGATTCATTACACTTCCCACTTAGGCCTGTCAATTTCGTCTTCCTTATAATAATGTAAACTATGCCATTCACGATACCCCCTACGTTAGAAAATTTTGTAACGAACTGAAATAACAAGTGTTACTAAGTCTTCATCCACAAGCTGACATATTCCATATAAAGCCATAGCCCACCAGTGAACGAAGAAAGCAGTGACAAATAGTGACATTGTACGAGCAACCCGGTGTGATTTTTGGACAGTCTTTTTTTCCTAGAACATCTTTTAGTCGCTCAGACTGTGCATATATTCTTTGCCATGTGAGTATATATAGTACAATGATCATCAGAAGAATTATAAGAAGTGGCAAAGAAGTAAAACAGATGTTGGTTATCTTCCCTTTCATTCCGTCGAAGTAACAGCTATACAAAAAGAATTTTTTTGAAAAAATTATAAAAATGATATAAAAAGCGTAAAATAAATGTTGTTGATTTACATCAGTTAAGCAACAGAAACTGTATTTAAAAAAGGGTACACCAAATATACCGGGATGGTTTTTTTTTTATTTCATTGCTCTCTCTCTCTCTCTCTCTCTCTCTCTCTCTCAATGATAAAAAACCCAAACGTGGACATGAACCAGACATAATTGATGGCAAATAAAATTAACACACACACACACACACACACACACACACACATATCGATTGGGAGTCTGTCAAACATATTCTTTCCTTCAGAACTTGAGGTCATAAATATACACATTAAGGCCGCTTCACTTTTCTCTAAAGGAGTTAAACAACAGTCGGACACGATAAACACCTTAAATCAGTTATATGTGAATTTCTAATATCTCTCTCTCTCTCTCTCTCTCTCTCTCTCTCTCTCTCTCTCTCTCTCTCTCTCTCAAAATATCACTATTCTTCAAAGAAAAAACTGTGAAACAATACATACAATGCTCCATTCGGCCCAAGATGTCCGGTGTGAACTCCGGCTATCGTCGCTCCCAGTCTGCCTTTCGAAAATTCAAGTCTTTACCACAGAAAATCAAAACAAATGCATTAATTGCCACGATACTAACCATCAAATTCTGAGCGGTTATAAATTGCGCTAACATGAATCCATAAAATTCGCAGAGTTCATGACTCCTTGTGATAGCAATTTGCGCGTGATCTAATGTATGTGCAATATTAAATAATCCATCACATACAGCTAAATACATCACAAACCGCTCGCTTTTTGTCCAGGAGAAAAATATCTTGTAGCTCTGAATTCTAAAAGAACAAATCAAAACTACACACGCTGAGAGAAAACTAACAGCAACACATGACATTGCGGGTATATGAACGTTATAAAACTGACAATTTTCCAGTCCTGTTACAGGCAAGTCGTAACCACTTTTTAGGATTTTATTGTCCGCAGTTACGTTAAGCATTCCAACACTGTCTGTTTAATTTAACTTCATTGAAGAATTTTTCAGTTTTGGATTTTGATTTTTTTTTTCAATTTTTATGACAAATGTAACAGGGGTATAGATAGTCACCCTCTCTCTCGTTGTTATATGATATTGGTTAATAAGGAGATGGTTGCTAAGACACAAAAACAGTGTCGAAAATAAAATGAAATTTAATACTTTTTCAAACGTACGTACATATATGAGATGAATAATAAGCTTCAAACTTCATTTTTAAACATCTTGTTTTAAAACTCTTTAAAGGCTCCAAAAATATAACTATTCGGAAGCGTTAGCAATATTGTACCAGGTCATTTATTATGAAACTTATTTCGAATTAGTACCTGTATTATCTGCATTTGAATTTGATTCAATGTTTATTTTCTCATTTCAGAGTTTATTAAATGTCCTCGTTTCAAAGTTCACACACACACACACACACACACACACGCACACACACACACACACTTATCAGTCTATAACATAGCAAGGATGGTCACGGTGTAAGCGCGCTAACGTTCGAATAATACTCTGAAAGATATTGGTTTGGCACTTTGGTCTATTCACTTGAAGAAGCTTGTTGTGGTTTTTTTTCTGGGCACGTCGGATTCCTTCACCGTTTTTAAGCTTAAACTGGCCGCATAGATATAAAAAAAGAATCTCGGTTATGATGTAAAACACGATGATTTCATTACTTTTCTTTTAACAAATTACACAACATTTCAAAATTAACAGTAAATCATAGTACGAATATCATTTATACAAGTTATTTTATAGTGCAAAATATTTAGCCTAGCATGAATTAGAAGTTTTGGGCGAGGTTATTTCTACTTGATTGAACATCAGTCGATTATCTTTATGGCGTGTTAAATTAGATTTCTCTGGTATTCAATATTAGGGCCCTTATCATCTAAAATGATAAATTTCCCTGGTTAGAACAAAATAAAAGCTGAAACAATTTTCACAATTTTGTCAAATTTAAATTGAATTAAATATGTCAACTTTTGAGATATTTCTTTATTGAAGTTGACATTTTATCATCATGTTAATTGATGAAAGCTTTATTCTAATGTTATTATTTGTAGTATTTTTTTTTTATTTGGAAAATTAGAAAATATTTTCAAAGCTTAAAGATAATGTTTAAGAAAATCGTTTAAACTGATCAAGAAATTGTAATCTGTAAAATATTTTCAAAACGAAAAATGATTACGAAATTGAAATCTGATTTTTGTAAAATATTTTCAAAACCAAAAACATGATTGTGAAATATCGAGGTCTGATTTGTAAAATATTCCCCAAAAGGAATCTTGAGGGTAAAACAACTCGGTATAATGAAAAGTACATATAGCATGTTAAACGTGTCCTGACATAAAATGGAATATTGAGCGTTCCTTCTTATAAAACAAGTACATGTAAATGTTCACCTCTTCTACAGCTTTGCGCATGTATCAGATCGGCGTCTGCTAATTGGTGTTAATGTCAATTCTTGAACGGTGGAGTATAGGTTTATTTATTTTACGCCTAAGTAAAACAAATTTGTAAGACACTCATATTAGGATTTTATCTTCTATTCTTTACTTTCTTGTCTCAGTTTTTTATTTTTAAATAAAACAATCTCTACATATTTATTACAACTGCAAGTACAAATTCGTTAAACGAAAAGATAGTCCTAGTTTTAAATTAAAAACTGCTTTGTATATCAAAATTTAAATGTTTCACTATTGTTTCAGGGTGAATAGAAATGAAGATGAATAATAAATATCATTGTATACTAATTTGTTTCCTGTCATATGTGTCATGTGACCAATACCACGTGGTCAAAACAAGTGCTGGTAAAATAAGAGGTAAAATTCAGAGCTACAATGAGGTGAAGGTTTACCAGTTTCAAAGTATCCCGTATGCAAAGCCACCTATCGGAGAACTTCGTTTCCGGAAGCCACAGCCAATTGGTTCTTGGGAATACATTCTTGATGCAACTCAGGACAGTTCTCCTTGTTTTCAGCCTGTTGGATTTATGGGTTTAAAATTAACGACTAACAGTCGGATCAGTGAAGATTGTTTGTTTTTGAATATCCATGTGCCACGGGACATTTCGGCCTCTAAAAATAGAACAGTAATGATTTGGATACACGGTGGAGGTTTCAATATGGGTCAGGGTTCTTGGTATGACGGGTCATCTTTAGCAGTCAAGGGTGACGTAATCGTTGTCACTATTAACTATAGATTGGATATTTTTGGTTTCTTGTCTACGTTTGATTCAGCTTCTCCCGGAAATTACGGATTGTGGGATCAAAGACTGGCGATTGAATGGGTAAGGTCAAACATTGCCGCTTTTGGGGGCGATCCTGAAGCTATCACTATATTTGGGGAATCTGCAGGTGCCTTCAGTGTTTCTTACCAAGCCTTTAACCCGTACAATAAAGGATTGTTTAAAAGAGTTATTGCACAGAGTGGGGCTTTTGTGTCATTGCCTTTGGTCCCGGATAGCAAAAAATATCTTGAATTCCTTGCCAAGAATTTGCAATGTCAATCGGAATCCTTGGAGAACACGTTTGCTTTGGTGGATTGTTTACGCCATAAACCAGCAGACGAATTGTTAAATGCTTCACAAGTATTTGCTTTTCAACAAGTTTTTGATTTCAATCTAAGATGGGCAGTGGGACCATCAATCGATGGTGACTTTTTTCCAAAGGATCCAAAATTAACACTCATGGATACATCTTCACCGAGTCACAAGTTTTTTAACTCTTTGGATTATATGGCTGGAACCACAGACGGTGAGGGTTCTGTACTGTTGATGATTTTGTACATGTGGGCAGATAAATTAAAGTTTAACCCTTCAGAAGGGGTACGAACTGAAACATTGTGCGAGGTTTTAACAAAAGTCATGTCGGATACTTATCTAGATAAGTCTCCCGGAGCCGCTGAAGCACTGTGTGAAAAATACAAAGTGGAAAACGGTAATAGCTATAAACAAATAGAACAAGGCTTACGTGTTGCCGAAATGAACGGAGACGTGTTCTTCCACAGTCCTGTCGTAAAAACATTACTTGCTCACAAAGGAGGGAGTACATATCAGTATCTATTTACAAGACCAATAAAATCTATAATTGGAATGGTATATCCGGAATGGTTCCAGGGTTCTGCTCATGGAAGTGAGTTAACGTTCTTGTTCGGAGTAAAGGAATTAGCACAAAGATTTAATATAACAATAAATGAGGATGATCTTACACTGGAAGACAGTATGATTCAGTACTGGTCTAATTTTGCAAAGTCTGGGTAAGTTTAAAGTGTTTATAAATATGAAATTATAGTAAGTGATAAAATATATTAAATAAATCATACTTAACTAGATGCCGTGGGTTCTAACCTCGGTTGGGTTATACATTAGACATTAAAATTTGAGATAATGCTTCCTCGCCTGACGCTCGGCATAAGAAGGATAGAGTATGGACTGGTTTACCCGGTACCAGGGTAATGGACTGTAGGAGTTGTATGCTTGTCTGCGGCATATCACTCGCGAGCCAGCACCTTACTAAATAATCGCTCTGAGTCCGCGCTAATACACAATTGCACATCAAATTAATACGTAGTCTTGTTACCAGATTAATCCATGGATATTTATTACCTTAGCTTCCTTTTATCGCGAATCACTGAAAAATAGCTGATGTAGCGTTAAATATATTTGCAATGGCATTCATGAGAATCTCTACTGCAATAGGGGATGTTGTAAAATGACGCGTGGAATTTCCGAGTGACGTATTTCCGAACTCTTTGGTTTCAGTTGAACTTTAAAAAAGTAAAATATCTCTAGTTCAAATGATTTCTTATGCTTGCGTAAAACGGTTCTTCAGTGGTTTAATGTCTAGTATGTGTAATAATTGAAAAAAAAAATTTATACATGTATATATTTCCGATTTTTGACGAGCTTAATTGTATCGTTATGGTTGTGGTGTTGCAATTATGCTATTAGAAGCAAATTTACGAAATTAGTTCAAAAGTTATGTGTAAAAAAAATTGTCAATATAACCGATAATGAAAAACTAGCGTATCTGATTAATCCCAATGATTTTTTTCAAGTTAAAACAATACGCCCCTTTATTAAAAAGTCGTACGGTTTTTGTTTATATATTAATTTTATTTATTTATTTTGTTATTTTGTTATTAAATCTTGTACCTGTAAATTGTCGCAAGTTATCAAGTTATATTTTTGCTTTAAGGCAATGAAATATGAATTGAATTATAATAATTATGTGTGAATGTGTAGGGGAGACGTGAATATTTTTCCCCATCTTTACGTTTACATTACTGTTTAATCTAAAAGCTAGTAGACATCTATACAAATATTATAGTTTAGAATTAGTTGTATTAAGTATTTAAATAACTGGTTATGTGTACAACTTCGGAGATTACATGTCATTTGGTTTACACATTTAGCCCCAGTGCCTGTCCATCAAACATTATATCAGAAATCTTAGATTTTTTATAAATGTGTGTGTGTGTGTGTGTGTGTGTGTGTGTGTGTGTGACTTTTTAAAAAGCATTTTATTTTATTTATTATTAAAATTATTTTGTATTATTTTTGTTTGTTTCTATAACAGGAACCCGAATTGTAAGGGTCTACCGGAATGGCCAGAATACGGAAAAGATCAGAATTACTTACATCTAAGTCATAAAATAACGGCAGGGAAAAAACTTTATGATGATAGAATGAAATTCTTTATCGAAGAAATACCAAAGATTGCAAATGAAATAACCAGTCAGCGACAACATGGAGAACTGTAAAATGTGAAATATCAACTTTAAGGTTTTTTCTTACCTTTTTCACCCTCTATAAAACTATTAAAACTACAGTGCTTGGGGTGTCTAGTTATTTATGATAAAGGGAAATTTAGAGATTTCATCAAGACTGATTAGATCAACATCTTCGATACAACAGAAGATAATAAAGTTTCATGTCTACATTTTGTAATAAAAACTGCTTTGCTTATTTTTCAATACTCATTTTTCTCGTTTTATTTTTTATTTCTAACTTGCAAAGTTGACAAGCATTGTTATTTTTTGTAACTTGTATTTAAGTAGTTAGCAAAAAATACATGTAAATTTTGATGTGTCATATGTGCACATTTTGGAAAATCATTCCTCATCAGCGATAAAAAACAAGCCAAAATTTTTAAATCTAAATATCCGAAATAATGTGAATCCAAATTCGGCTAAGGAAGGCTTTGCTTGCTGGAACTGAGTATTCCCCATGATGTTTAATTTTCATAATTTAAAGTTGTGTTCACGGTCTAAAAATATATCTTTATTAAATATTATTCTACATATATATGACTACTAATAAGTCCCTTAAAATGGTTCATTAGTCGAAAAAACAAACGATCACGACACGCTTACCATAATCTAGTTTTTTGGATCTTGCCATCCAATACTTTGGTATGTAACCATTTCCGGGTTTTAAGGTATAATCATCTAGGCGGTCACTATCACATATTGCCATTTCCGGTTATATCCGTTGCGTTCTTGTAGTCTGTCAGTATATAATGTTACCATATCCTAATACAGTAAATGCGATCAACTGTTTGGTCACTATGACACATTTCTTCCTCAGGTTTTATTGGAAATCAACTGATAAGATATTTTTCTCTTGTCAACTTTACAGATTTTTCCTCTTCTTCTTTTCGCAATTATATTCCTGTTTCTTCTACTAATGGTGTATATGTTTCATCAGCTACATTTGAAACGAAGGGATTAGAAACAAAAACCCGAAAAATAGGTCGTTATCCGACTAACTTCCCAATCTTGGTTTACATATAGAAAGATAAGGGCAATAATCATTAATCCCCGTAAAAACTTGCGGATGTAAAATTGAAGATCTCGTATTACTTTAAGAGATTTAGGTAACGTTTCCTGCTAAAGATGCAAAATTGAACAGAAAAAGAATTGATATAGATGCTAAATGCATCTGTGTTTAAGTATATAACACTTTAAAAGATTATACTTTAAGTAAGATTTTTAGGAATAATTTGTCGTTTTCTAAAAGTAACAATCGATATAAGACAATATGTTTTGTCTTTTCGATTCAATACCAACTGGTTGGTTCTCACTTTTGCCATTTCCATGATTTCTCGAAAAACAATGTCAACGAACACCTCATGATTTTTTCAATTATCTATACTAACACGTATATGTTAATTGTATTAAGTTCTTACCACTTTTAATCGTAAGATGTTGTATATATTGGGTCGAGGGATTTTTTACATTTCACTGTTGAATTCTGATATTTTATGAGATTTCAGCTAAATTTTTAGTCCGATTTCCTCCGACCTTAACACACTTTTTTGCCTGACAGCTGTTTGTAGGGTCAGAACAATTTCTATATCAAAAACCAGGGATTTTTTCTGATACCAGCTGGTGTTGGAAAATGTGCCTCTTCATTTAACTTCAGACTATAAATTTTAGAACTGTAGAAAATTATTAACTTCGATCGGTAAGTATTTGATTTGCCATTTTAATTATTTCAATGTGAAAGTTTTGAAAAGTCAGGTAGTTTTGTTTTGAAAATAGAAGAGAAGGTCGACAAACGTAAACACTGAAAAAATAATTCGAATTCTCAAGACAGCGCGTTGACATCATGAAATATATGTATAACTTAGAAGACAAATCGTCCACCTTTCGATTTCAGTGATATCAGTTCAGTAATATCTTCAGAAAGCAGCACCGCTACCGACACCAGTTTCTATTGGAAAATCACGACCTTTTTTATATAGAAATTGTTCTGACCGTACACACAGCAGGCATAAAGTGGGTTAGGGTCAAAGAAACAAACTGTACCGAAGGATATCAGAAATCTGATAACTTTGCATTTGATTTTTTCACAGTTATTACAGTATGGAAGAGCTTGATCAAACTTTTTACAACGAAGCAAGGTGCTTACAAATAAATTGTTGATTCAGGAATAATGCAAACCAAGGCCCTCAAAAAGTTTTACTACCGTCATTACAATATTGTTAATATGTATTTGGTCGCGGTATCCAAACTTATACTGGGTATTTTATTACTTCTTATAGTTCCATGTTCCTTTTATGCTGAAATTTGATTTTGCATGGGTATATGAGGAGTTGATCATCCTTTCGAATCACTCTTCAATTCCCTGGTGGAAGTCCTTTTCCAAACACTCGCTTAACTCCCTGGTTGAAGTTCTTTCGAAACACTTGCCAAATTCCCTGGTGGAAGGAAATCTTTCGAAACACTCGCTAAATCCTGGTGGAAGTTCTTCGAAACACTCGCCTAAATTCCCTGGTGGAAGTTCTTTCGAAACACTCGCCCAATTCCCTCGTTGAAGTTCACGCATTTGACTGAATTAGTCGGTTATCAGTTTTTTATTTTGTTTTTAGGCATGGTTTGATTTGTTCATTTATTCAGTGACCACCACATGATAGATTTATGAGATGTGTTTATTTAAACGATTATTATGGCATGTAGTCATTCTCGATTTTTCTTTCAGACGTTCATTTAGTCAGTTACTCAAATGTCCGAACCTATTCCAGTTTCATGACGATGTTCATTTTGTTGATAATTCTGACATTCTTTATCTAGACGGTTTCAAGTTCTTACCATTTGATGATAAATTTAAAAACTAATGTACTTTATTTGTTGTTTATTTCCGTATATACACTCAGTAGGCAGTACTTCGTGCTGTCAGAAAATATACCATTTTTCAAAATTTTCAGCCGTTTTCAATTTTGAAATTTATTTAAAAAACTAAGGTTTTGGATTTATATAATTTTGGAACTTGACATTCATTAATTTCCAATTGTTTGGCTTATGTTTTTTATATATCAAACTTTTAGGTCTTAGTGTCACTGATGAGGAATGAATTTCCGAAATGTGCACATCTGGCACATCAAAATTTAACTGGTATTTGTGTTATATATATATATATATATATATATATATATATATATATATATATATATATATATATATATATATATATATATATATACAGTTTGGAAGGTAATAACTAGTTCAGTTGTTTGAAAATTTTATTATTAACCAAAATATTTAAATAAACTTAATTTAAGGTTCTTTAACCAGTGAAAGGTTTGCTGAAGTGTAAAATGGAGGTTATTTGACAAAAGCTAGATGTCTTCAACGACAATTTGTTATTTTTTATCCAACACATTTTTGTATAATTAACATGAATTTTGATAGCCTCGATGGCTCAGTGGTAAAGCGTTCGCCGCTACACAGCCGGGTCACACCTTAGTCTTTAAAATTTGAGACATCTCTTCCTCGCCTGGCTCTGAGCATTAGAAGTACAGAATTCAGTGTCAGGATAATGGACTGAGGAGTGGTATGCTTGTCTGCGATATACTGACTCAGTGAGCTAGCCCTAGCACCTTACAAAACAGTCGATCTAAGTGGCGATAGATCATAATACACACTCGCAAAACACGCGCATAAAACCTTTTTCTTGGTGATTTTTTTACTGCATACCATCCGTAACGATATATTTTATTTATCATTTTCTATGCCTTAGGCTTCAAATGACATACCGTGGTCATTAGTGCAGAAGACTAAGTGCGTGGTGTCTGCGGTCACAAAGTTAATAAATTCTGTAAAACCTCTTGTACGTTTTAAACCATAGGTTTACTTTCCCCCAGTCATTTGAAGTTTGTAGATTCTACTTCAGGGATATTACAGATCTTAAGTCACATTTGTCTTCAAAATGCTGTCAATGAGAGTGAAAGAAATGTCTTTTTTTAAATTTGTTTACCTAAACAAGTTACAAACATGTCGTCCTTTAAATTGCTTAATACACTGATCTGAAATGTCACAGATACTTATATCCGAACACTTTATCTATTAAACCAGGTAGACCAGAAATACCTTTCTCACTTGCGGCGACCAGAGTTAAACCCACAACGGTAATAATCAAACGCCTAAAATCTGTTTGATTGTTTGTTCTTAGTTAGTTTTGAAAAGTTTTATCAATGATTTCAAATTCTTGTTTGCTGTTTAACATGCCATGATAATAATGGTTTGTTTTGCAAATTTAAAGAGTATGTTTTACGATTTTTAGAAAACGTTATTATTACTCAATGGAAAATCCAATTATGAACTCTCTTATAAGATGTTATCTTTATTTTTGAATAATAATAATAATAATAATAATAATACACTTTTTAAAAATTTTTCCATTTAATCATCAGGTAACATAAATTTTATTTTATGTCTTTAAAGAGTACTTTAAGTAATATTGAAGACGAGGAAGATGAAAGAAAGAAAGATAAAAGAAAGAAAGAAAATAGACAGTGATTTTCACATTGGTACAAACTTGCACAATCCATACAAAGTCTTAATAAAACTTTTTACCAGGTTCAACCACTACGTTATGCATGGAAACGAATGCTAGTATCCAATATTGCTAGCATTGCTCACAGGATATCGCACTTTTGACAAATTCATTTCGTTCTCTTTACCTAAATAAAGAAATATTTTTATAATTGTATTATCCATCACATATTTTCAAAATTATGAAATTACATTTCAAAAGGACAAAAATACAAAAATGAATGTGAAAGTATATTTTTCAAGAAGTTTAAACAAGAGCCCTTGCATGCACCCGCTGACATTTGACAAGATAATTTTATAGCATTAATTTAACTGATTATATACTAAGTACATACTAGGTTCGTTCCGTGTTTTCTTGCCGTTCCTGATTACGAATGTTCTGCTTCTTCCTGTTACTGTTTTATGAGGTTGTACCGAACGTACACGACGTACGTTGTGACATCGCTGGTAACATTCATTGGAAAAATCATTTGTATTACAAAACGTGGCATTACACGTTACGTAAACATTACTTGTATATGTTGGAAATTCGAATGCCGTGAATACAAATTTTGTTTCTCTGTTTGTCTGGGTTAATATGTGTGTTGTTGTATCTTTAATGCATCTGAAAAAGAGGAAATAAGTATCTATAAAACGTCCTTTGAAATATAAGAAACTCACTTTTGGTTCACTGAATGAAAGGTTATGAAAAGTGTCCAATGAATGGGCAATACAGTCTAATATTAAAAACACAAACGTACCCTATTACAATCTCAAAAGTAAAAGTAAAAATTTTGAAAACTGACAAATTTAGTTATTTATACACGTTAACTTCCATTAAGGAAGCGACGCCGGGTGCTCCGGAAAGGTAAGCACCTCCTGTCTAGCTAGCTACACCCGTCACGTACAAAATGAAAGGAACACTGTACTTTGGTAACAATTACCGAAAAAAATTGATCTTGCATTGAATAGGAATTAATAATCATCATTAAATAGGACAAAATGTCAGCTTTTCCAAAAACGATTTAATTCTTTTGATAAGTTAATTGAATTCCATTGAAACTACAATAAGATGCCCGGTTCTTAAATCTTTGTGATGAAGTAAGTAGCTTACAAGATACCTACACCTTGCCTGAAAAGAATATTATAATTAAGGATAAAAGGAAAAAAGCCAAAGCTATAGCAGAAAAATAGAGTTTTATTTGAAATGAAAAATTACTTGTCTATCTACATTCAACTGAAAGCAAAAAATTGATCAAGCCGAGAGATATATAATATACTGTTTATTGTTATTTATGACCTTTGTTAAAATAAATTAAAACAATTTTCTTTAAAATACTTATCGAAAATTCCCAATTTATTTTAATACTAACCCGTCCTTTATCAAAATATATTCGACCGCTGACCCCGAGTACGGACTTGTTTTACATGTATGCAATCTCATCTTTCCCGTTGTAGCTTTTGTTGATACTTTAACATAAACATTCTCCCCAATATGAAGAACAAGAGGATTATCAGTCAATTCTTCAAAAAATCCTTGGTCTTTGTAAAACTGAATTTCGACAGAATGTTGAATAGAGCCGCCTACATGACCATCGGGGTTGTTAATACCAGAATATGGGCTTTTAGTTGTTGATGTGGCCTCATCTGGTCTGAAGTTTAAATTCCC
Organism: Tegillarca granosa; assembly: GCA_029721355.1. Lineage (NCBI taxonomy): Eukaryota > Metazoa > Mollusca > Bivalvia > Arcoida > Arcidae > Tegillarca > Tegillarca granosa. Next base: position 31,593,571 of record CM056609.1, read on the forward strand.
AATGTCAGTTTTAAGACGAATACAATCAACATCCATTTTCCATCGGAAGTGACGTATAATTGTCGGAAAAGATTCACCAGAAGCCTCGGGATACATTATTGTATTGGTATATTTAATGCCTACAGATGTTGTCTGAAAAATAAAATGTAACATGTGTTAGTGATAATGAAATAACATACGATCTTATAAAACCATTAGATCAGATTTGTTTCCAAATTGTAAACTACATCTATCTATTATTATTTCAATTAAAAAAATATATAGCGAGGCAACCGCATAAAACATTCGGGAAAGGGATGAAACAAGCGGAAGAGAAAAAAAGAACAGAGGAAACACAAGTAGATTAATCATTTTGCTTCATTTTTATTACAATAATTAAATGCAATGAACATACTATTTAAACATACGTTTAATGTAGACGCGATATTTTAATTACTAGCATTCGTTGATTTTGTGAGAAATTCATTCACTACTGAAAACATCCAATGAAATAAGATACACACAAACACAGAGAGAGAGAGAGAGAGAGAGAGAGAGAGAGAGAGAGAGAGAGAGAGAGATTACGGTTTATCATAAAAATGAATATACAATAAATAGAATTTTTAATTTTTATTCGATTTTTTTTAATCCAAATATATAAATAAATGCAGTTGGGATTAAAATGTGTCGCAACGTTTTGTAAATAGAAAAATTGAAGGAGGAGAGTTATTAAAAAATCTTAAAATAACTTTTCGTTCTCATTTTCCACAAATATATTACAACATAATGAAATATTACATTATGACAGTCTTATCACAAAAATAATTATGAATTGCTGTAGCATCATGATACATTAAACTCGTTTCATCTTGTAAGAGACCTTTCACCCGAGCTCTCCTCTTAACTGGTGATTAGAGTTTACCGTGATCAGCACCACTAACATACAATAGCATATGTAAGACAAACGTAATCGATAAAATAACATAATCAGCCAACAGGCCCACTAAGGGATGCATTTCTTTTCTGTTTTGTTCCATTAATAACGAGATACAATTGTCGTTACTTTAAACAAAAAATTAAATATTGTGTTATTGTGTTTTCTTTTTTTCCAGATGTAGTTTCTTATCTACTTAAAGGTTTGCGTCAGACCGAAAACAAAAATTATAAGGTACCACTAAAGTTCTTTTTCCTAGGTGTCGTATATTATTATTTGTCACGAAAATACATGTGTATATGTTTAACAATGCTTAAAATACAATAGATTACTGTTTTTTTCTTGTGTATTTAATGTTTGTATAGTACCTGCGTATTTGTTCCACAATCTGCATAAGTTTTCTTGAAAACTAAGGAATCTTCATACATTACACCTTTGCAGTTAGGGTTGTTCATGAAAATGAAATTGGGTCTTGAATCTGGGTATAAATATTTAAGGAGCGTCATGTTTATAGATATATCCCAAGTTGAAGATCCACAGCCTGCAGTTACTATATCATGGACGGTTAAAGCTAAAATAAATATAACACAAATGATGTTAAGTCTTAAACGTTGTTACAGGATGTAAACGATTACAAAAGAAATATCTAATATTGAATAAAGTAGACTAATCTCATTTAATCCAATACTTGTTAAAAGTAGAGTCCTATGGACAAAAGTTAAAATCGTTTGTATCTGTAGTCTCACTCTGATTTTACCTTAAACTAGAAATTGTTTCGTTTGACAAGTTCGAGTAGCTATAAAATAATGAATTGTCAGATGTGAATTAGCACGCACTTTTTATAAACGTTTTTTGTTAATACGATCAACAGATTCCTTCAAGAGAAACAACGAAAGATTATTATATAAGACTAAATGGAACATAAGTAGATTCTTCCCTTGACAAAGTCCTTTCTTAAGCTCTAATACTGTTCGATAATGTATTTACATGTAGTTTAACTTATTTTGTCTATAGCGAGTGTTGCAGCGGAATTGTTTCGTATGTGTGTGTGTGTGTGTGTGCGTGTGTGTGTGTGTGTGTGTGTGTGTGAGAGAGAGAGAGAGAGAGAGAGAGAGAGAGAGAGAGAGAGAGAGAGAGAGAGAGACTTACGCTTCCATGATAAATGAAAACCCGTAGAGGATGATTTGCCTCTAAATCGTATGAGAAAATTCTTTCCTGGTATTATATCTGGTCTTGAATAATAATTATACTTTGCAATATGATGTTTAGAACTTTCTTCCAGGATCTATTCAAAATCAAAAGGTAGTTTGATATTCAATCAAAAGAAACGAGGTAAAATTACCAATATTTTTGTCTTAAAACACACGAAGCATTGTTTTCATATGATAACATAAAAATGATGATGATACGCTTGAAAAGTTGTATTCAATACCTTTACCAGTATAAACAGTCTCTTCAGCACAACATAGTTCTAAACTTATTGTCATGTCAATAGAGCTAGTCGTTTACCACTGTTGTAAAAATGGTTGGAACACGGGTAGAGAATACTGAAGAATTTAAAGCTTATATAAAAGTTTGCACAAAACTCGATTATTCGGTGATACAGACTTTTATTGAATTGGAGAAAGGTTACGGGTCTGATAAGGTATTTTATGACACAGTTCGTAGGTGGAGATAGAAATTTCTGACTGGCACAGAGTCCGCCAAATATGTTTTTTTTTTTTTTTTTTTTTTTTTTTTTTTTTTTTTTTTTTGTTGTTATTAAATTCACCAGTCATGAGGCTTTATATGCTTACTATTGTACAACCATATGGGAAATTATTTGTAAGCGTAACATAAGCTTTTTAATAAAAATGTTTTTAATTCTGAATACATGTGCACGCAAATTCATTTATAAGTGAAGTAAGTAATGGTGTTTTACGCCCGAAACAAGAATCTTTTACTTATTTTGGGGCAGTCAGTTCTGGGATGGTGTAGGAAACCGGAGTGCCGTAGTAGATGGTGTTTTCTCACACTAGGATCTGTCCCGAGTAGGATTTGAACCCAGTCGACGAGAGGCACTGTGATCCGTAAGAGCGCGCTTTAGACCACTCGGCTACCGAGGCCCCCGCATATTCATTTATAGTATAAACTCCTTAGAAATATTAACAGCTTATATTAAATGGTTAACGAACCTCTACATAATCACTGCAACAAGCAAGTCTGAAGTCGTCAAATAACAATATATACGCTGTTCCATTCTGTTTTGGTTTAATCACATACACACAATCAGAATTACTTGGATACCACCCTGGGTAGTTGGGAGATGCAGTTGTACCAGTTTCGGTGGTATACTCTTGAACGCAGTCTAAAAGATGACAATAGAATGATTGTCCGAAATATGCACATATAGAGCATACAAATTTAACGGGTATTTGTGTTATATATTTATACAATTGTCATCAAACACCAATTCTTATCACAAGACCAAACCCCTCCTTTTAGGATCTTTAAGGATCCTTAAAGATCTTTAAATATGTCCTTAAAGATCATTAAAGGTGCCTTAAAGCCTCCTCAAAGCCATTCCATCTTTAAGGATCCTTAATGGAACTGAAATTTTAAGGATCTTTAAAGGAGGGTTTAAGGATCCTTAAAGATGTTTCATAAAAACTCAATTTTTTTTTTCTTTAATTATTAATGGAACGATGGCTATTGCATTCATTCAGTTAAAAAGTATTATTTGTTTTTAGTATATTTTGAATTTTTATAGTTTATAAGACATAGGAGACATAGATAACCCCTGTCTAAATTCTAGTTTCTACATTAAGTTTTTGTAGAGGAGCCGTATGTATTTCCTAATAATACTTGATTCTTAATTCATAAATGAATAAGATAACGAATGTGCAGTCTTCACAGTATAGGTAAATAACCCGTGTTTTAATCAGATCGACAGTAAGCATAAAGTAATTAACGGTATTTGTTAATTGTATACAGCGGTACTTGTTTGGTTATAGAACCCAGGTGATTTCACGCGCAGCTTTTGACTTTGATGTGCAGTTTCTTATCTAGGTAAGAGATCACTATGAAGTCAAATAACATAGTAAAATAATTACCTAACCCTGAACTCTGGAAATAAAAGTGTGTTTTCGGAAGTGATTTTAAGAGACAATTTTAATATTAGAATATTAAAATATACATTAACTAAAGAATTAAAAGTAATAGCAAATAATTTTCTAAGCATGTCTTGTATTTTTTTATTTTATTTTATTTTATTTTTATTATTTTATTTTATTTTATTTTATTTTATTTTATTTTATTTATTTTATTTTATTTTATTTTATTTTATTTTATTTTATTTTATTTTATTTTATTTTATTTTTGTTTTGTTTTGTTTTGTTTTGTTTTGTTTTATTTTATTTTATTTTATTTTATTTTATTTTATTTTATTTTATTTTATTTTATTTTATTTTTTGGGGGGATAGTGTTATGCATAGATATAAATTAAGCATGAGAGAGAGAGAGAGAGAGAGAGAGAGAGAGAGAGAGAGAGAGAGAGAGAGCACATTTAAGTGTCTTTGAAATGACATATATGGAACTAACACATGATGGTATCGGAATTCGAATATTTTCAATTCCTAATGGAAAAGAGTTGTTGAAAGTAAATATTTAAAACAAAATAAAAACATTAGGGAAAGGGTTATTCTTTTATTCTTTTCAAACATAAACAAGTTACGAAGTGAACATATTGAAGTAAGAAACCAGTCACAAAAGATAACCAATAACTAACAAACTTTATCCGAGTTGGATGTGAATTTCAGTGAGTGCAGTGGAATAACGGCGATAACCTCCTCTCTCTCTGAATATTCATAATCATATAATTTCTCTCTCTCTCTCTCTCTCTCTCTCTCTCTCTCTCTCTCTCTCTCAATGTATTCACTTCCCGATCTTGTTCTCTCTCTCTAAAATATTTAGTTTGCACTGAACTCTCTCTCTCTCTCTCTCTCTCTCTCTCTCTCTCTCTCTCTCTCTCTCTCGTACATTGAATTCTTGACTTGCCCGTAAATGAATTTGAAAAAAAAACAGCTCTCCCTTTTCATATATTCAATTTCTGACTATTATCTCTTTCTGTATTTAATTCGCAACTTGACGGTGAAAAATTGGTAATCCCTCAACACACACACACACACCTACACACACACACACACACACACACACACACACACACACACACACACACCGGAAATTTCTGAATGATATTACTAGTGCCTTAGTATATTATGTGTACTGCAGATTCCAGAAAAAAAAATTACTGTTAATTTTTTTTTTTTTTGAGAAAAAGACTCGCAAAGACCATATTCATTTATCATTCATTTATTTATTTATTTATTTATTTATTTATTTATTCAATTAATTAATTAATTTATTTTATTTTATTTTATTTTGGACATTATGATTAAAAAGCTGTTTGAATAGTTAACATACTGCTTTTTCTTTATCAATTACATCAAATAAATAATAATAATTTTCAAGTAAAAGGAGTTAGAAAGAACATATTTTATCTAATGCAATTAAAATTCTACATATCGATAAAAATGATGCCTGCAGAAAATTATATATGGAATTTGTATAAAGATAAATAAATGAAATTAATTTGATCCTTTTGTTGTAAGGATATTTTAAAAGAAATAAAAAAAATTTTCACAATAAATGAAAAATGTCGACTTGCTTTCTTTCAGTCTCATGATCTCATATGCATATTGTTAGGGACATATTTTATAATTATTAACACCAGTATCATCTCTTCCATAGCTACATAGGTAAATTGATGGACTTCTTACTCGAGTGACCAGGGTTCGATTCCCAGTAAGAGCGGATAACAAAGGAAAATTTTAATGATAAACATCCAATTAGACTTAAGAGTGTAATAAATAAATAAAAATAAAATTAAAAACCTGAGATTAAAAAATTATATAAAAAAATTAATTTATTATCACTTTATTTTTTCAAAATTAATAAATGCAATTACAATTTTAAAAAAAGATAATGTTAAAAATAATATTTCATTGCTTTTTTTTTTTAAAAAAAAAAAAAAAAGAAAAATATAAATTTTTCCTTTAAGATCCTTAAAGCCTCCTTAAAGATCCTTAAAATTTCAGTTCCATTAAGGATCTTCAAGGAGTCCTTAGAGGCTCCTTAAAGGCATATTTAAGGATCCTTACAGCACTCTTAAAACCTCCTGAAAGAGGCATTTAAGGCAGCTTTAAGGAGGCTTTAAGGATCCTTAAGGCTGCCTTTTTCATCATGTGTATCCAAAACACGCTAGAATACATTTTTTATAAATTTTAGCACAAAAACAGAATGGGTTAATTTACAGTACGATAATTTAAGTTATTGTTACGGTAACAAATTTGTGTACAATGGCGCATTTTAACATTTTCCCTTGCATCTTAACTACCAAAGATGTATTCTCTTAATGTTATTACTTTATCTCACCATTTGTGTTGCACATAAACGTGTACATATGTACATAAATTTCAAACTATACTATTGTTTGTGACGAACAAAAGAAAAAAATTCACCTAAGCTTTTGCTATGGCAGAACCAACAATTTCGATTCAAACGTAGATGAGTGATTTATTAAGAACACATAACAAGAGGCTCAAGACGACCCTAATTTGCTCACCTGAGTTTAAATGTAACTGGTATGTCTTGATAATACCTGGTAAGTCATAACATGTTGCTTTAATAGAAGTGGTTTCAGAGAAAATTATTTTTATTGTTTTCGTTTTTAGCTATGTAGGTCACTGTAACCTACTTTTGGTAGCCATAGCAACCAGAAACACAAATGAGAATGGCAATGGTCTATAGATGCTATTGACTAATATGAATGAAATGTGACCAGAAGTGTCTGAGAAGAAGTCTTTTGATGGATAGATGGATGCAGAGGGCCTATCCATAACGACTGTACAGATTTGACACATTATCAATTATTTTTAAAAAAAATGTTCAATTAGTTTAAATTATGTCACATAACAGTGATTTTGGAAAACAAAAAAATATTTCAAGGTTTCAGCTATAAAATTCATAGTCATAAAATTCAGAAATTAACAAGAGGACCAAGATGGCCCTAATTTGCTCACCTGAGTTTAAATGTAACTGGTATGTCTTGATTATACCTGGTTGAGTCATAACATGTTGCCTCAATAGAAGTGGTTTTAGATAACATTATTTTTATTGTTTTGGTTTTTAGATATATAGGTCACTGTGGCCTACTTTTGGTAGCCAAAGCGACCAGAAACACAAATGAGAATGGCAATGGTCTAAAGGTGCTATTGACTAATATGAATGAAATGTGACCAGTAGTGTCTGAGAAGAAGTCTTTTGATGGATAGATGGATGGATGGCAGAGTTCCTATCCATAACGCTCACGTTAGCAAATTTTCAGATCCAGATTTAAGACTTTACAAATTTGACACAGTAATTAAAATTTTTTATAAAAAAATTGTAAAATTCAACTGCAAATTATTTTTAAAAAATTGTCCAATTAATCTAAATAATGTTATATAACATGATTTTGTAAAAAAAAAAAAAAAAAAAAAAAAAAAAAAAAAACAAAAAAAAAAAAAAAAAAACAAAAAACAAAAACAAAAAAAAAAAAAAAAAAAAAACAAAAACAAAAATTCAAGGCTTTAGCTAAATCTACATACAGTATCAAATGTATTTCTAAATTATAGTTCACTAAGAAGTAAAAATTCATAACATTTTAAAAAATTCAGAAATTAAGAAAATAAATAAATAAATAAATAAATAAAAAAGTGGCCTCACTGGAATTCGGACCCTTGACCCTTGGGTTGCTAGAATTGAAAAAGAAAAAGGTCGGAAAAAGTGACTTGTATTTTACAGAATTTCATGAAAATTGTTAAACATATGTTTCTTCACATAAGAAAATGATGTTTGGAAAAAGAATTCACCTAAATTTATTAATATTGTAATTTTGGTAAAAAAGTACTATTTACAATGTATAAAAAATAAACGCAAAAACGCGTAAACTAATTTTTCACAAACTTTGTTAATAACATGCTTTAGATGCTAAATATCACATCAGATTTTATCTCAGTGAAGTGGTTTTGGAGAAGAAAATTTTGTTTTAGGTTTTCAACTATTTAAGTCAATGTAGCTATTGTAACCTAAAAAGTACGAATTCATAAAATTGCTTCCATGCACCATTGTAAGTCATAAAAATTCAGAAAAAAAAGAAATAAAGTGGCTCCACTGGTATTTGAAACTTCGACTCTTGGGTTGAAAGATTACATGTATTTCAAAAAAAAAAAAAAATAAAATAAAATAAATTTCACTTAAAAGTAAAGATTCATAAAATCTCTTCCATGCACCATTGTAAGTCACAAAATTCAGAAAAAAAAAGAAAAATTGAAAAAAATTGGCCCCACTGAGATTTGAACCCTCGATCCTTGGGTTGCTAGAATTGAAAATAAAAATGTCGAAAAATGCGACTTGTATTTTACAGACGTTCATGAAAATTGTCGAACATATGTTTCTTCACATAAGAAAATGATGTTTGGAAAAAGAATTCACCTTAATTTATTCATTATTGTAATTTTGGCAAAAAAAGTACTATTTACAATGTATAAAAAATAAACGCAAAAAGGCGTAACCTAATTTTTCACAAAAATTATTGAAATTCACAAACTTGGTATATAAGATGCTTAAGATGCCAAATATCACATCAGATTTTATTTCAATGAAGTGGTTTTGGAGAAGAAGATTTTGTTTTAGGTTTTGTACTATGTAGGTCAATATGACCTACATTTGGTTCCTATGGCAACCTAAAAAGTACGAATTCATAAAATTGCTTCCATGCACCATTGTAAGTCATAAAATTCAGAAATTAAAAGTGGCCTCACTGGGATTTGAACCCTCGATCATTGGGTTGCTAGAACTGAAAATGAAAAAAAATGTCGAAAAAGCGACTTGTATTTTACAGAATTTCATGAAAATTGTCAAACATATGTTTCTTCACATAAGAAAATGATGTTGGGAAAAAGAATTCACCTAAATTTATTCATTATTGGAATTTAGGGAAAAAAGTACTATTAACAATGTATAAAAAAACCCCGCAAAAACGCGTAACCTAATTTTTCACAAAAATTATTGAAATTCACAAACTTGGTATATAAGATGCTTTAGATGCCAAATATCACATCAGATTTTATCTCAATGAAGTGGTTTTGGAGAAGAAGATTATTTTAGGTTTTGAACTATGTAGGTCAATATGGCCTACATTTAGTAGCTATGGCAACCAAAAACACAAATCTGAAAGGCAATGTTCTATAGATGCTTTTGGCCAAGTTTAAACAAAATGTGTCCAGAAGTTTCTGAGAAGAAGTCGTTTGTAGCAATTGTTGACGGACGGACGACGGACGACGGACGACGGAGGGTCTGCCTCTACTGATACCAATATCTCACATGAGCACTTTGTGCTCAGGTGAGCTGATAAAGTACTTTAATATAAACGATCTGTCTTTTTAAACGACACTGTGATAACCAACTGTTTTACAATTGATTGTAACTATTGAAAATAACTGATATCTAGAAATTGTTTTTCATAATTTCTATTGGCTGACTATGTGAAACAAGTTATTTGCGATTAGAAATACAGTTGAATTCGCAACAAATATACCAAATAATAAAAATATGTAGCAGAAATGAATGTAGACAAATCTTATTATCATAAATCTTCACTTTTAATTTTTCAAAAGGTAGTAAAAATACCCTTTAAAGTAAAAAGACTTATAACTCTCAAAACACGTATATAAGCATCATACATGTATTCATTTTAGTTATATTTATTTTGTGATAAGAGAGGAAAAACCCAGATAAAAACCATTAAATAATAATATTAATATTTTATAGTCGGAAAAACACTGTACAACAATGAAAACATATTGCAACTAACAAATACATACATATTACGAGGACTGTTCGATATATATTGTGCATTGTACAACAGCGTGATAGCGATTTGAACGATTTCGTTGATGACGATACGTTAGAATAGCTTCATTTGGCGGTATAAACAGTGTCTTCAGCTCCACATAGTTTTAAAATCATAGTAATTTTAATAAAGCAAGTCGTTGACCGCTGTTCCAAAACTGGTAATGAAACGGGTTTTGAAAATATTAAAGAAATTAAAGCTTATCTAAAAGTTTGCACATAACTCGATTATTCGGCGATACGAATTTTTTCTGAATTGGAGAAAGGTTACGGGTCTGATAAGGTATTTTATGACACAGTTCGTAGGTGGAGAAAAACATTTCTAACCGTCAAAGGTGTTGCAAAATCTGGCCGACCTGTGACTGTAGCAAATGTCTTAAAAGTCAGGCAAATAATTTAATGCGATGGCAGATATACGGTTCATGATATTGGTTAAGTTTTTTTTTTACAAATCGCGTTTTTAAGCGTATGTTGAAAGTAAAAAAGATTTCTGCTTGATGGATTCCGCATATCTTGACAGATGACCAAAAACGGGTAAGAGTACAAACCGCTAAGCAAAATGTTTCTGAAATTCAATTAATGACAATTTGCAAACATTGTCACTAGTAAAAAACAAAAGTTCACTATTTCGACCCAGAAACAAAAATTGGAAACAAAATATGGTTAACTAAATACGGTAGAAGGCTCGTAGTTCCCAAAAGAAGCATAAGCACAATGAAGGTTCTTTAATGTACATTCTTTTTACGTAATGGTATAGCCGTAAAAATTTTGCAACTTTATTGTCTTTCCAAAACTTAAAGTTCTTATCTGGTCGTCGTTTAAATTCTCAACAAGCCCTCGGCTAAGCCATCCATCAGTCAGTACCTCAGAGGTCTTCGTAAATCCACACATTTCAGAAGTAGATTCAGAGATTAAAATTACGTATTTCAAACCAAGAAGTATACTTTGAAGGGATGTAATGGTTATTTCATAATTTGAGTTGAATGCTTTTAAGATATGGTACAATACACATTACATATTAAACAGCCCCGTATATTTTCCGATATATGCACATATGGCACATCAAAATTTAGCAGGTATTTTTGTCATATATATATATACTCATTGTGAAGATGCAATCATTCCTATCAGGTCTTTACCGATTTTTAGCAGCCGATATTACTACGAGTCGCACTTGCGCAACGGATAATGATGCGGCGTCTTAAAGTATGACAAAACCTGATACGAAGGTATCTATACACTGTGTACTAAAACAACGTCAATTAAAATAATGCATACATTAGTTTGTGTAAAGAAATTATAGCTAAAATCATTATAAAAACAATAATGTAACAAAAATATAACAAAAAAGTTATCATTTGTGACGTCACTGAAGAAAAGAGGAAGCAAAAAAGACCTACCATAGGAAATCGCCGCTGTGATTTATCATGCAAGGTCCTTTTTATAGGCGATTCAGGGTCAAAAGACTTGTTATCATGTAGATTGACACTTCCAAAATATTGAAATGTCAATGCATGTGGGAAAAAGATTGTCTAGAATTTTTTTAATTATCTAGCTAAAATTAGCAAAGCAGAAAAAGAGCAATATTGGATTATCTTGAATTAATCGAGATTGTTCAGTCTGTTGTTGGTTGTTTACAAATGTGTCACAAAATGCAATATAAATAAATATATCCGTGTGCTTTTTCACCTCCACAGTGTGTTGATACCAACATGTATTATACGTGTTGGTTTAAACTTATATTTGTCAAACCAAGTAAAATAGTCTAATGTTAGATAATTATTACCATATAATTATTTCAACCAACAAATATAAATTTCGTGATATCAGATATTTGCTTTAATTTTTTTTATCAAGTACTATTACTTTAATTTAATTATATAACGTCTACCGATTAATTGCCAGATAATATGGGTATTTATAATTTTCGTTTTTATATTTTGTAAATGAAATAAACTTACTGAAGCATTTGACGCCGGCATCATTTGAATGAGAGCAAGTTCCAGGTGCCCTTGTATTACATTGACCTATATGATCTTCCCAACCAGAACATCCTAGATCTGCGTATTTTACTGCTACTGAACCTTGACCAAAATGAGCATTATTCATAAGGATAGGTGAAGTATCACTGAAATAAAAAAAATGCGAGCATCATAATTTGCCGAGTATAAACTCTCATGAAAATTCAAATATTTGTTTTTTTTAATTCATATTAATACATGCGTTTTGATTATTATTCTGTATTTTTACATACCAATAATCAAATAACTGTACATTCTTAACCTTTTGCGATGCGTTGTTTTCTACTCTAAATTAAGATACTTTTTTCTATCAAGTTAGGATTTCAATTTTCAATGCATGATGATGTTGCTGTCAATATATACCATGTATATATGTTAAAGTAAATACGTGTAATCAGTAATTACTCGTATTTCCTTGGATGTTCAGTAAATACGTGTATTAACTAGCAATTTTAGTTGTTTTATGTATTTACTGAGATTACCAGAAAATTCACGTATTTACTGATTTTTCTATTAATTTTACACATATTTACTAGTCAAACATCAGAACTTCAAAAATAAACAAATATATTTTATTTGGTGCAAATAACAAAACAAATAGATTTTCTTTGGTGCAAACAACACATTCTTGGTGTTGAAAAATGTGAAAAGTTTAAATTGGAGCAAAAGTAAACTGAAAAGTTACAACATCAAAGTATTCACTTATTTTGACAGGAAAGACTGTTGTGGCATCTAGAATTGCACAATAGTCCTTCTTTCACACATTTACAGGTCTTTTTAGAACATCCCGTTTTGCAGGAACATTTTATAAAGCCTTGTCCGCTACCAACTGATGCTAAGCGAGCAGCCTCTCTGACACTTATTTCTGTTTCTTTGTTTAAATCGGACGATGTCAAAGTGTGAATAACAGAAGGAGTAAACTGATTCCTGGAATATAATCCAACGAGGACTCCATGTTTTGTGGCTAACTTATATTTGTCAGTGTTACCATCATGTTCAATGACACAGCAGAGAATGTTCCTAGGATCACCACGTCCACGATCTACACTGGGTATTGGTACAGTTACATTATCATTCACATTGATTGGTCGAAGTATCTGGTTACTTCTTGATACCATTCTCTCCGCCTGTTTGGTTAAATTTGTTCCACTTGCTTATTATAACATTTTGTTTTAAACTTTGTTTATTAAACTCTGTTCAGCTGATTAGTAGCTCACAAATTAGCTGACTATTTACGTTAATGCATGGGTACAGGTATGAAAAATAATTCAAAATTAATAAATACATTTTAGTCCAAAAAGGGAAAAATCCTGGATGTAGGAAGAAAATTGAGAAAAAAATATTTTAAGATGGTCACTAAGAATTGTCTCATGTTTTGGGTTTGTTTAGGATTCACACCCCTTTTAAATTTAACATGTTTTCAGTAGGAACATTGCTGACCCCTGTACTACCTTAAACCTGAACTGTATTGTCTTTCTTGTGTCAGGAAATTTGTGTAAAAGTCAAGAAAAAAATCAGTTATTACAAGTATTAACTGAGACAATTTAGGAAATACATGTAATAACTGTCAACACTGGGGATTTCATGAATCAACTGATTTTTAGTAAATACATGTAATTCCTAATTACACGTATTTACTTTAACATATACATGTATATATGTTTTTATGTTTAACTATTTGAGACTACCAATATATATATATATATATATATATATATATATATATATATATATATATATATATATATATATATATATAAAGACATTTTTTTATAAATGCGTTAATAAATGTTTTAAGCTAATTTAGCAATTATAACCATTATTATTGCGTTCGTTTTTTTATTTAGGACGTAAAGAACACTAGACCCTTATTCTGATTTTTAATAAATACCAAAAGGGTCATTATATTATAGTTCTTGTAAAACTGCTTTACATACGTGATTTTTTGTAAAGTCGTTATTAAAAGATACTGATACCTGAACCCTATCATGCTGCAAATGACTTTCGCATCGTAAAAAGACCATGAAGAATCGCATAGAGTACCCCACGTCCCGTTCGCTTTAATTTCCACTCTTCCTTCAAAAGACGAATTCCCCCCAACAAGTCCTACTTCAACACCACCTAGAAAAAATTTAATATTTGCAAAATTGTTAATCATAATATTTAAGCAATGACTGCTGTTTATTTTATTTTATTTTTTCTAATTATACAAAATGTTTTATTTTTGTTCTACACAACTATATAAATCTGCGAAACATCAAAGCAACCATTAACAACCTAGCTCATACCGCCGTGTTTGACTTTGTGAAGTCGGTCAGCAAATCACTTATTATTTTTAATTGGAAGGTGCAGTAACTGTTGTAAAATGTGGAGTTTGACTTTAACCTCAAAGACAGAAATTATTGGGACTTAATGTGAGTAAATTTTTGGAATGATGAACAAAATTGTAAGATGTTGAGAGTAAAATCGATCTGTCTTTATATTGTTTGTTTGTTTACATTTGCTGGAGAACCTTTCGTTTCCGGTTTACAAAAATGTTCCTCTCGAATTTTGTTAATCGGAAAGTGGAAAATGGAATAAAATTATGATAAACAATATTGTGGGAAATATAAAAAAATAAAATATAATTATAAAACATTGTTGCCAAAAGCTTAAAATCAATGATTTTTAATAGCTATTACAACCATGAACGAAAACAACCTACTATTCAAATCACTATATAATAAACAAGTCTTGAGAATTGTTGTTAAAACTCGGTGGTTTAGACGGAAAATTGATGTAATAAATAGTGAATGAATTTAGTTACTGTTATGATAGACATTGCATCCTAACGAAATTTATCTCGAATTGACATGGGTATCGACATTGATAACAGAAATATTGAACATAATTACCCGAGCAGTCTACAGATACAGCATAGTTACTACATATTGATATGTCATTTGTTGCTGTACATAAACCAATGTCATCCTCATTCCCTGTACAGTTTAAATAAGCCACAAATAAAGGTTCCGTCCCTTTTGTTACAGGATAAGATTGAAATGCACCACCTCTATAAATATATATTAAGATTACCTGTTTACCGTTTCAAAAGTGAAAACTGTTTGTAAATCATCGAAATCTTCCTATTATGTTTTTAATTTTTATGTGTTTAACCTGCAACGTTTTGTATTTTTGGTGAATTGAAATATTTTGAATTTTGTGCTATATAGAAATAGACCGATATACGCATATTTTCTTAATATTTGATTGTTTACTTATATGGTGCAAGCTTATAGATCTAACAGACGCATTTGTAAATGAAATTTGATTTAAAACATCTAAGAAACCTTTATCGCGCTTTTTGAATTTCAGTGCTAAAAACTGTTCTTTTGAGTGCCAAAAAAAATCAATTTCTATCATAAACGTAAGAAGCAATGTTTCTGATGTTTGACATTTGTGTGTTATATTTTATATTCATTTCTGATTGTAAATTATCTACTAATTGTCTCAATTTCTTCCACTAAAGTCAATATACCCTATATGGGTACTCACTTGTATCGTAACATTCTGCATACTACATCTGTACTACTGTTATCCCAATTTGACCAACAAATACCGCCCCAGTTACCGTTTAGTTTAACTTCAATCATACCGACCCAGTCCCCTTTACCACCATTCAGTCGTATATTATTACGGCCTTAATATAATAATAGCTATTCATAAATACGTCAATTTTATAAATGCCAGATAAATATTAGAACTAATTTGCATTCCTTTTTAATTTAGACGTTCAAGCGCATAGTTCCTGATTACTGTTAACTTTTATTTTCATATTTACAAATTATTTTAGCTTTTAAACAATACTGGCAAATTATTTTTCATACTTTATTTCAATTTAAAAATGCAATTTCTTTTTTTGTCACTTGTAACGAAGGTTATTTTTGCAATGTTTAAGACATAACATGATTGACTAAATTCACATTTTCAACCAAACCGCTGATGGCAAGGATCTCCTGAAGAGTAGTCACTTCCTGTCTTTAAAGGAAACGCTCAGTACAGAATAAGGGAAATATAGAAATAGACACAAACACCACGCTCGAATATAATGAGTAGCAGTGTTTGTATTGTTGCGAAAGGTAGATTGTGTTGGTAATGCCTGTTTTGGTTTAAGCTTGAATGAAATTATCAATGGTGAGTAAAGAAAGTATATAAATAAATACATTTTCAATCCTTACCTATTGCAGTTGCTATACAGTTTACCCCAGCAGTAGAACATGAAAATTTCTGGTACGGATAAGCTGCATTGCATAATGAAACGTCAAAGTCGTTATTCTCACAATTTGGCTGCAACATCCATTTTGGTAAAGTAGTCCGACCAAAATATGAACTTCTATGCAACGTTGCAGAATTAACCCTTAATGTAAATCAATTATTACTCAAATGTTCGTTATCGCAATATTTATGATCGTGAATTTCATAAATAGTAGCAGGGAAAAGTTTATATTCTATGTTATTTACACTATACTGAATATTTCATGAAATAGATTGATAATTATTATCACATTTTGAAAATATGTTCTTTTCATGTTATTTTTTTTAAAAAAGATGCATTTTACCTATTTTATATGAATGAAAAATAATGAAAAATTGCAAGGTATTCATCAACCATACTTCTGCTGAAACTCACAGGAAACCTGCACTAAAATTATTTAAATATTTTTACTTTTTTCACATCATTGAACAATTACGTTACAACGATATAAACTGTTTTGGCAACTCTTTTTGACTCTTCGATTATTATATGAACGTTTTGAAGATATGTACATTTATTTTCAGATCTGTTTGCTTAGTTAATAAGGATTTTAATTACAAACACATTTAGAGTCTTGAAAATGGCTTCCTTCAGCTACATCTGTTGCTAAGTGAAGCCAACAAAATTAAATATCTTAATATCTAATATGATTGCATTATTATTTTTGGAACAGTGTAGTATAATACATGTAAGTACATTTCAAAAATTGTTATATTTTAAATATAAATAAATAAACAAATAAATAAATGAAAACCATTAAAGTCTCAAAGCAACATTACTAATTCTATGGCTTGATAAGTGTTCTGAATTTAAGGTTGACGATAGGTTAAATTGTTTACAGCCGACAAACACAGCTTACCAGAAGCCTAACTGTTTACAAGTTGTTATAGCATCTAACTCGATCATAAGCTACTGTCACATAGCGCTCCCCAAGTTCCGTTTTTCTGCATTTCAACTGTCCCTTCCGAGCTTTTCGACCCACCAGTTAAACGAATCGAGATTGTAGCTAAACAAGGAAATATCGTTCATATTATTCCCGCTTTGTATTTTAAATGTTTATTTGTAAGACTATTATCCTTTCTATCTGTACGTGTGTTATAACACATTGTATATAACAACATATATATCATGGAAAAAAACACATTTTACTGTTTGAGTCAATATGTTTGTGACAGTGAACGCTAGGATCTGCTCGAAATCGTTTTTAAACCTAGTCGGTAGGAGGCGATGTGATAAGTAAGCCAGCGCTCTATAACATCACAATATAAGAGTAGAAAATGGCTTTTGTCTCTCTTTTCAACAGCTTTTATCGATTCGGCCAGTTTAGAGGTCATAAAAAACTGTTTTTTTAATTTTAGCTTACATTTGCATATAATACTGACGTCATTATTGTGGTCACATTCCGTGAAATGGGAGTCGGGGAATAAACATCGTGCAATGTCTCCGTCTGTTCCACATCTGTCTCGAAATTTCCATGTTGGACCCGTTCCTTTACCAAAAAATCCTGCTTGAAGTATAGTTCCAGTTACATATCTATAAATGCATTCTTAATCGTTGGTTAAATTGTTTGTATTTGTAGTCATAAAACTTACAAAAATTAGAATAAAAGTTAAAGGAACGAAATTCACGATCATAACATATTCTGTGAGCAAAATACTTTAATACCACCAATTTTCTTGGAAATGTTTTTTTTTTTTTCTAGTCAAACAAGTATTAAGATTTAAAATCATGTAGGCGTATGACACAGGGCGTTTATGACCTTTCAATTATTTAAAGTAAAAACATTAAGGTATTGAATTGTTATACCAGCATAAAAAACTAAACGCAGGACATAAAAGTGTTGATGATAAATGTTAAGTAAACAATTATTGTACAAGGTAAGTGAAATATATTTTAAATAAGATGAGAAATGGAAAGAAAAACATAAACCTTTAGATGTAGCATAATTCGACATTTTAACGATTTGTTAACCTTAATTGTTCATATAGATAGTAACATAGTAAGTTAAATTATAATTTTAGAACAAGTAAGTGACTCTTCATTTGACTTTTGGTGTCCAAAAGTCATATGTAGTATATTTATGGAGTTTGTGTATTAATGAGTAATGGCCTTTCACTGATTTCCAAAAATTGTTCATAAATCGCCTCTGAAATTTATACTATTATAAGGCAATGTCTAAATATTATGTTAATCTTGTTAAAAACGTTTGCATACAACCTCAAACACTGTTGTGATTTTAGACACTTTATCCGGGTTCGCCACTGAAACATGATAGCAAGTTCAGTCAAAAGTAATATTTTAATTGATGAAACACTGAAAAACCTTAAATTTAGATGCTCCGTAAAAAAGAACAAACTTTTATAAAATCATTCTTTATCTTCTTCATGTTTGAATTATTATGTCGGTTTTATTTTCCTTGCTAAGGTTTCACTTTCATTGAAAATTTAAAAATTCCATAAATTCTTAAATGTACCCCGAAGAGTATCCAACAAATATTCATAATAATGGAATTTGTTTAAAGAAACTTAAAGGCAACTTCCTTAAAGATCCTGAGAATAGATAATTACTAATGTGAAAATTCTTTTTTATTCATATATAAAATAAATGAAATACCTGGCTTGATTTGGTCCAGCCAACATTCTACAAATAGCAGTAGCATGTATATTTGTGAAGTTTATATCGCAAACCGTCCCCCATACATTTTTTCTTAACAACTCCAACCGACCTGTCATACGGTTTGGACCATTAGAAAGTCGAACATTTAAATCTAGAAACATCAAACCAAGTAAAGATGATAACTAAATAAAAATTATAAAGAAGGAAATGCTAATTAAAAATGCAAATGAATCAGGATTATCATTGAATTGTACAATTTATCTTATGATCTTCGTTTATTTGAAAATGTATATCTAGTCAGTAACTATCATGTAATAGGTGTACTTTACAAAAAGCGCAGGACATTTAAAGAAAAGGCTCGCTCTTTAAACAAACTTTAGTTTTTTAAATTTTCTATTTATTTACTTTTTATTTTTTTATTTATATTTTTTGCGAAACTCCGGGTCAGTGAAAATAAGGGTTCATGGTGAATCCAAAACGCTCATCGAATTTCAAAACTTTTGAAAATAAATCTTCCTTTTAAGATATTTTAACAATACATCTGTATGTATATGTATAATGTTTCCATTTTGTTTATATATTTAAAAATAAAAATAATTTCAATAGTTATTAGAGAATAAATATTTTGTATGTTCAATTATAGAACAACATAATTTGGTCGTGTGCAAACTGAAGCATAGAGACAAAAAATGGGGAATATTTAATTCTTTTAAAAAATAAGTCCAATTAATTCTGTAATTAAAATAATTTAGAGAATTTATTATTTCAGAGATATTAAAATATTTAGTTTTAATCATTGACTTTAATTTTCCTTCAAAATCATTTTTAAGGTATATCTAACCTCTTTTGTTTAATGTAGTGTATAATTATACATCGTCTAAAATTCTAAAAGTAGATATGTGCTGTAGACATGGATATACAGTTTGTTTAAAATCTTGATGCTCTTAGAACATAATTCGCTCGCCTTATATATATATATATATATATATATATATATATATATATATATATATATAATATTTGTTTATACACAAAAAATGTTAGTGTACTATATTTTCTTCAGGAGTATTTAACTTAAGTGAGATATAAATATTTCATTTAGTATATTTATACAATTAAATATGCATTTTTAAATTTTTGGGAAATTTACTGGAACATCGCATTTAAAACGGTAAAAAGGTTAAAACTTTAAATGCTGTACGTTTGGTTCATGAAAAATATTTCAGACTCATTTTCGCTTTAAATAAATAAATTAATCAGCTTTCTTTATAGAGAGGTTGGAAACAGCTCGATAGAAAATTACAAAAGATAACTTGAGAATAGCGAAATTTTAAGTACCATAAAAATTTGCTAGTAAATATATAACAAATACCTGTAAAATTCTGATGTGCCATATGTGCACATTTCGGAAAATCATTCCTCATCAGTGACACTTAGGGCCGAAAAGTTTGATAGATAAAAAAGATAAGCCAAAAAAGTTGAAAAATAATTAATCTAAGGTTTCAAAATTACATGTATATGAATCCAAATCCAGCTAAGGAATGCTTTGCATGAGGGAACAGACCTTAGTTTTAAATAAATTTCAAAAATAAAAACGGCTGAAAATTTTGCTAAATGGTATATTTTCTGACAGCACAAAGTACTGCCTACTGAGTTATGGATACCTTCGGGGAGTTTAATTCCACCAGCAGCGGTACCCGCTATATATGTCATTTATATCATAGTTAACAACACGTGTTTGATAGTTACAAATACAGTATAAACTTTAAAAAGAGTCATTACATGCACGGGTGAAATTCGGTTTTTAACGAAACGTTTAAATAAATTTGGACAAATAAATAATTTCATTTTCTGAAATAAAATCAATTGAGTCATCGGATTATACTTACTACAACTGACGCCTTGATCATTATGATAGGTTGAATATGACCAAGTGGAATATCTGTTATGATATCTAATGCATCCCGAAATATCCATTTCTTTTCCTGTACAAAAATAAGAAACACTCCAAGACGATAGAGCTGGCGAGTTACCAAAAGGTACAGAATTAAATGCACGTGATATTATGTCTCTGCAAAAGTAATATTTATAATGACACATAAAAACGTGGCTTTGTTTCAGAAAAAAATTATCATTTGATTTTGTATATCTTAACTACTTACAGTTTTAAAAAAGCAAAATAGACCTACGTAAAAGATATGAAAACTTCACCATGACAAAGAGGTCAAAGTACAGAAAGCTTGGTAATAAAAACGTGTTGTTTACCAAAGCCGAATTAAGTGGAATTGAATTTATCTTCGATGATTAAATACAAATGGCTGCAGCAAGTCAAAGTAACAAAAAATACTGATTAACAGTAACATTTAAAAAAAATCAATTGTTTCTTTCCTGAGGAGTGTCTAAATATAAGGAAAGCTTTTGGTGTCCATTTAATATTAAAAAAATTCGAATATGTTTACAGAGAAATAAAATGGTAATTCAAAACAGTAAAATGTGCTTTACGACGATGAAGCTCGGAAATATACAAAAAAACATGATGGAAAAAAGTTCCAGGCTAATGCTGCTGAAGTAAATATTTTAAAAAAAAAAAATTCCTTAAGATAAAAGTTCCAATTTGATTTAAACCACCAACATTTTGATAGATTAAATGTTAAAACCAAAACAATTAGAAGAAACTCTGATATTCCTTTAACGATGATAAAAACACGCTGTTCCGAGAACAATATTTGACTTTCTATACGAAAAGAAATTGGCCAATATCATTGTGATTCTTACAGATACAATCTTAATGATGGAAATTGGTTCTCAAACATTTTGAACAAATAAAAAAGAACACTAAACGTAGGTAAGAATCTTTTACTTAACTAATCAAAGTGACTCTTCCTTAATGATTTGCAGAAAATATTTATTAGTTCAGATAAAATAGATGAACGTTTTAAAAACGCCTAAACTTTTGGTTTATTTTCGATTGATGTAACTTTATTTTAGTTCATATATTGGGCAGAAAATATTTATTTACACCGTCATTAACACTTATTTTCTGTGCATTAGAACAGCCTACCATTTGATTCATCTCGCTTACAAATCCGTAGATAAAAAGTAGTAGAATTTTTAAGATAAAGAATTACTTCCTTAGAAGGCCTTAATTTTTTATGCTGAACATTTTGTTTTTGAAATTTCGCTTTTTAAATAATAAAAATCTGTTTTAAAATTAAACTGGTATTTGTGTTATATATATCAAAGCATTATTATTTTTATGGTTTTTACATTGTTTTATGCAGCATTAAATATATCTGCAAAGATAAATACAAAAACTTTTTTCACTTCATTGATAACTTTGTATTGATATTTTGATAATATATTGATATTGTGCTAGGCAATTACTGTTTTGTATAAAATAATTTTTAAATTTTTTGACATAACTTTACAATTATCCTTTCAACTATATATTGAATATTACAAATTGTGATTTTCAAATATAAACTAATGACAAGTGTTAACATGTAGCAATGTAACAGTAACATTATCACGAGACTTATAAAAAAAAATTAAAAAGGGCAATTTATGACAAAATATAATGAAATTGTGGTCAGTCTTTTCTGAATTCTTTACATTTGTTTTGCTATAAACAATGTTTTATTCTATATGGCATCAATTTGATAAAATTGGTAATCCTTTCTTGCCAAGACATTTGCATTTATAAATAACATACTAACATGCATTAAATTAAGGTTTTTAACACTGTTAATGTATGTAAAATTTCAAAAGATAAATTATTTCGCAAAAATCTAAGATATAATTTGAAAAAAGCAAATCATCTAAATTTTCCTTAAATGTTTGTGCATGTTTATATTCCAAAAATGCGAATAACTCTCTCGCAACTCTGTTTACAAAAGGTAAATAAAGTTTTTATTCTTACATTAAAATTGTATATTATATATTAAAACAATTGCAGTTGCGCTTTTGCGGTTGAAGCGTAAAAATTGTTTTATATTTTTATTTTTGCTGTAAATTTTTTGATCCGTTTCTACTTTTGAAAAAAAAACTTTATATTATTCGGTATAAACGGAGTTATTTTTGGGTAAGATAATTACAATGTAATCTAGAAAATAAATGTTAAAAACATAATTTCTATTTAACTCGTGTACATTGAGAAAATTTCCATCGTTATTATATTGTTTATGAGTAAACAGCATTGTTTTATTGTCAATTTTTATCTTACTGTTATGTCACAATTATGATTCTGAACATAAGTTAAAAGTTTGTAACTCGTACATTTTTTTTTAATAAAACTCTTAAATAATGCTTTTAAAAGGTGTTTCCAAAATTCATTTCTAATGTTTTGAACACTTTTGTCAATGTAGTTTGTCCCCCACGGGATATTTTTTTGCCAGTGTCAATGTATGAATCAAATATTGTAATCCAAGAACTGTTTTCAAGAACATATTTCATGTGAATTCGCGTTATTCCAGTTGTTTTGAAAGCACAAAAATATATGATTTTAAATCAACTTTTTTTAAACCGCTCTCTTCATATTCTTTAATGAAAACATTTCGTTTCGTTCTACCAAGTCCATTATTTCAAATAGAATGAAAGAAAGAAATGATTCTCAATGTTCTGAAGCTATACGACAAACGTGCTGACTTCAATTTTTCTATTGTCAATTTCCGTTTCTTTGCAGTAATATCCTTGTTATTTGTTCCTTTCATTCTCAAAATTGACTTGCACATGACGGGTGTAGCAAGCTAGACAGGAGGTGCTTACCCTTCCGGAGTACCCGGCCTCACTTCCTTGATGAAAGTTCATGCGTTTAACTAATTTTGCCAGTTTTCAAGGTTTTTACTTTGATTTTTGGATTATGGTCTGGACAAGGACTGGTATGTTTGTTTTATTTGAATGCCAATTGCATTCACATAAACACGTCCGTTCGCTTTGACGGTCAAGTGATAGACCGTAAAATAATTTGTGTATATATGAAAGTATTAAAATTAAAAAATAAAACATAAATGTTTGTGTATCTTATGTCAACATAAAATGTTTTATATAAGGGGGGATATCCAGTCGTTATTAACGGAATTAGTTTACGGTTTAATTCAGTACTTTGAGCATGTGCACATTTTTATTGACATTTTTGGCAGTCAACTGAAATATTTAAATAGCATTTTACCACTAGTTGTACAGGTATGATTTCAATTTAGTAACTTGATGTGAAAATTAAAGATACAAGGATTTCCTGTAGAAGTATTACAAGTGTGATATCGCTGTAGGTTGTAATTTTAAACATGCAAATTACGGTTTTGTTTTCCAATTGCTCGACACAACCCCATGACCATTATGGCGCCAATTCTATGGCGGATTTTCTGCATGATTTGGCAACCTATTTTTATGTTGGTTTGTTCTTTATACAGAACTTCTAACCGGGTTAATGTTATTTGTATAAAATAATGTTATCTTTGCATATATTTTTTGCCATATCGTATAATCAATGGATATGAGTAGTTTAGATTTTGCTTTATATTATGTAATATGTTCAATCTATGCCGAAATTTATTTCTGTTACGTACAATTTTTCGATATGCGTATTTTTGATTACGTAAAATTATTTTTTTAATTTTACTACATATTATGTATTTTGTTTAGTTTGTATGTTACAATTGTAACAAATTAAAAATTTTTCTGTCATTTTAATAAAAGCCCATATTCATCTCTATTTCTTGTTTGTTTTATTTTTATCTAGACAAAACAACGTTTATTTGCTTTCCAAACTGAGCTTCCATAACCTTGGTTCTTTGTGCTTTCTAGGGAGGGAATGTACATAATAATCAGAATTATACACTAAGTGATTGGTGGATAATATGAACATAATTGTGATATGTGTAAAAAATATGCATTTTTATAGTTAGATGAATTGTTTCTGATACTATAGTGATGGTGTATTTATTACTATATTTGTATTTTGTAAATCAGGATATTGGCATACTAGATATACATATCTTATTAATGTTGCCACATTGAGATTAATTTACATCTGAATTAGCGATAATGTAACTTGTATATAAGATTTTAATAATCGAACTTATACCACAGTTTAAACTGTTACCATGAATGATTCCTATATTTTTTTCTCAAATATTTTTGTCACATTGTTTTATTAATCTAATTTTTTCTTTTCCAACAGTTGTTTATATATTTAAAAAATGCCGTAACGGGTCCTTTTAACAAATTAATTATACGGTGCCAATGTTATGTAGATGTTTGCAAATATACTTTTGTTGTTTGTATATTCATATTACGTAATTCGAAGAAACAGGTCCTTTTGTTAAATATTTTAATTACACGGATACTATAACACTTACGTTTCGTTATACCCCTTCATTCTGCAAAACGTTAACGCAGCATAACTAGAGACCGAACCAGACCAAGTCCTCCATACTGAATTGTGATATATTTCAAGTCTCCCTTCAAACGGCATCGAACCATTCACCAATCTTACTAAGTTTTTACCTGTGTATAAAAAGTATGTGCTACATTTGACCTGTTATATAAAACACATGTTGTAAACTTTTTATGTTATTTTTTTTTTTCGTTAACAACTCCGTAAAGTACATTTTAACTATTTTTTAAAATCAAGAATTAAATTTCTAAAATTGTTTTAAACTCGGCGTCATCTTGCCGCAATATTCAAAGCAAAAAAAAAATATTGTAGAAAAACACCAAAAATAGACTTTGCATACGAAATTGCTGAGAACCGGAGCAAGCAGAGTAGATGAGCATTGGTGTTTAATGTCCCAGTCAAGAATTATTCACTTATTTTGGAACGGCGCCAGCTATAGGCGAAAGTGCAGAAATTTTACCTGTGCGGTGCGCTGATGGCATCATACAGCAGGGTCCTTTATCGTGCTACGCCAACCGTGACACGGGACCTCGTTTTTTTTAAAGTTCCAATCCAAAAGAACCATAACTTTCATTCCGTAATGCCGAGTGCTTGGCGAAAGAACAATCACTACGCACTTTCGAGTCTTGGGTCAGACTCAGTCGGGGTTCGAAAACCTCGACCTCCCTATTATGGAGCGAAAAAACTAGTAACTGAACTACCGCAGTAGTCTGCTGAGAACCGGATTGTGTTTGGTAAATATTTCAGTTCTCACGTTGAACATAAACCAGTTTACTTTAATATATTACAAAATTAATAATTTGGGGTAACTTCAAAGGCCTTTTCCACAATTTAACAGGAATTTTAATAACATTTATTTTAATACATCGTTTTGAAACATGTTATAACTACAGAATACATTCTGGTGTTTCTAAGGGGGTTCTATTTTAGACCCCCTACTTTTTGTTATTTAAAGAAATGATATAGTTTCAGTTATTCAATATGCGTCTGTTTCCTGATGATAGATCGCTATATTAAAAGGATAGTAAAACCCGTTATATCTCGTTCAATAAAAGCGAGGAGGAAAATTTTTGGCAAATTGTGTACAATTTATATCACGAACAGTTAATTTTGTATTATTTATAAATACCAAGAAGAACAATATAACTTAATTAGAATAATAATTATAATATGATATAAATTCTTAATTCGTTTATGCCATACTGCGATACAGGATAAACGTAAACTGCAGCAAAGGTAAACGAGGCTTTTATCTCGCCCAATTTGCGGCGTTTAAATGTTAATTGATACAGTTCCTACTCCGAAGAAATTTAATTTTGATTATAAAATTAAAGAAGAACGATTGTTTAATGTTTTAGTCCGAGTGTTTAAATCAATAAAACACAATAATACAAGTTAGATCATCAAAAATAACTTTTGTGTTAAACAACTTATCGATTCATACCCCACAACCTCCCCCCCCCCCCAAAAAAAAAAAAAAAAAAAAAAAAAAAAATGTGTAAACTTTCTAATAACGCGCTTCGTGTTTAAATCACAAGCCATTCCAAAATAATAATAATAATAATAATAATAATAATAATAATAATAATAATAATGAAAATAATAATAATAATAATAATAATAATAATAGTAATAATAATAATAATAATAATAATAGTAATAATAATAATAATAATAATAATAATAAGAAGAAGAAGAAGAAGAAGAAGAAGAAGAAGAAGAAAAGAAAAGAAGAAATTAAGAATAATAAAAGGGGGTTAGTTCCGATTGATTTTAATGCTATTCTAAATACCAATGTGTCAATAAATGATGACGTTTTAACCTATAAAGAGATTAAAAAAACTTAATATTTATTTAAGCAAAATGTATTTAACATGCTTATATGTCCCATGTGTTTAAACGGTTGTAACTCTGAGCCACCAGATCAAAGTAACTTTAACTCAATAAATGGTAAAATATTGAAAGCAACGGTCTTAAATACAAGTGTTCGTCGCTTTTGTTGTCATCACCCCAGAAAAACATCTTTGATGTCAATAAAGAAACATTTACTGTTGCATTAATCATCTGTCACAACAATCAACCTACCAGTTTAAGACAATAGATTAAAGTCTCAGTACCGATAAAGCCACTTCCTAATGTCAGGAAGTGTCCACGGTGTGTTTTACTGGGAGTTATACGGACCTCAGCGGTAGAAGGGTCCACTGCAATAGCTAACCGACAACATAAAATATCTAGAGGCTGGTACCAAAATTCCCCCGGGAACACATGGTGTAACCCTATCGTTAGACAGTACCCTTCATTTTCGCTCTATTGTTTCTGACCCGTGTCGATGAAATACATCGGGTACAATTCCACAAAGTCGACTCTGTCAGCTTTTATCTTAATGTCGATTCGAATGTGTGCTTGTAAAAAATTATTAGTGAAAAAATTTTTTTTTTTCAAGACTTCCGATAATTTTACTGTCAGGAATCATAAACTTAATAATAATATTTGGAATGGCCCAATAAAAATAATACTTACTTGGCGCATAATGATAACTTAACCGTTTTAAAGTACTTCCTTTTTACTCCTCATCTATTTTGACGCACAGATGTTTAATGAATACAACCATTGTATTAAATTAAAATAATTGACTGATTAAAGTTATAAATGAATTTTTTAATACTTTATTCGTTCCAATTTCTCCTTTTTAACTTTAAATCCCTCGTTAATCTGTGATATGTCTTCTAGACAGTTACAGATTATTAGTATTTTCTGGAGGTTTTAGATTAAATGAGTTACTTTTTAAAGTTTTTACATTCTCTCTTGCAAAAGAAAGTAAACTGTTCCTGATAATAATAATAATTTACATATGAACGAGTTTTGAACACATCATTCGAAATGAATTATTTGTAATTGTTTAATATTAATCTATAGCTAAAATGAAGATAAATCCACTTCTTACCACAAGCTATACTGACGTCAAGATTATGAGAGCAACTCCCAGGTATCCATTTAGCAGATTTACAAGCTGATATATCATTTTCTAATCCAGAGCAATCAAGATTACTGACCCAGACAGGACCATCGCCTTGCCCAAATCGGGTATATGAATAAACACTCGGTGTGCTAAAATATATATATCAAAAATTTCAAATGGTTTTAGAAATACAAAAAAAAGAAAAACTCTCTAAAAACCCAATGCTTCACCTGGCTCACTCTCATTTTCTGGATAAAAGTACACCTTTTTAACTGAATAAGCAATTTTTTAAAGATTTTGCTTTGCCTTTGAGATTGGACATGAACCTAAATATTTGTGCTTAATTATTCGAAAAAAGAAAAACAATCAGCATGATTGGGTTAGGCCAAGGCCGTTGTTGCCGAAATTAATTGAATGCGTACCAAAATTAAATTATTTTAAGTTATAAAGCAGCTGTGAAATATAAGACCATCATTTGGTGGTGGTAATGTGGTAATATGAGGTGGCATTGCAAAACAACGGTAGAATGCAAATTAATATTGCAAAATAATAAATCCATTTATTTCAAACCAGGGTGACCAAATCACATGCCACACACTAACGCTGAATTATATTTAAAGAAAAGTCTTTAACTTTCTAAATCAACAAAATAACGATGTGATGCCTTGAATAGACCTTTCCCTTATTTTTTTTAAAGTTAGATATTTATAGGATGCAATGAAAAGTATCTTGTATCATTTTCGAATCTGAACTCTGAAATCAGTGACACTAAGACCGAAAAGTTTGATACATAAAAATATAAGCCAAACAGTTGGAAATAATGAATCTAAAGTTCCAAAATTAGATAATAGATTTTCATTCCATTCGCCTTTGCCAATCGAATATGATATTACCTTAAAC
The DNA here is from genome assembly GCA_029721355.1 of Tegillarca granosa. Classification (NCBI taxonomy): domain Eukaryota; kingdom Metazoa; phylum Mollusca; class Bivalvia; order Arcoida; family Arcidae; genus Tegillarca; species Tegillarca granosa. The sequence goes on from CM056609.1 coordinate 31,622,659, forward strand.
TTCCCAAAATCAAAATATAGGGATAACAAAAGACCTCCTTTAAAGTGCTTGTGTCATTTTGTAGTTTTAGAAAAAAATCAAGAGGCATATTATCGGTGAATTTTTGCAACTGTTATTTCAAGAGACACTTAGTTCCACAAATTTTCGATGCTGAATAACTTAGAATTTTTTTGTTTTAAAAATTTGCTACATTTATATGACAGGGCTATTTTAAAGTGACCAACTGGTGTTTTAATCTCCGACAAATGAAATCGGTGATTAAGATTTATTTTTATAAAATAAAAAGTAGCGATTTTTAATTCAAAACGCCACATGGGAAAAAGTAAAGAACTAATCATATTTTGTTGCGATTCCATACTTTTTATTTAGCATGTAGTAATTTTGTGATCTACAGCAAATGTTAAAATTTTACAGGGATAGCTTTTACCTCAAGTTAATATTATCAAAGAACGTATACACAGGATTAATAATTTTGAAACACGAGTTGCTTTAAGGCTCAACAAATTTATTTACAACCATTAGTATTCGAAAGAAATGACATCAAAAACTTACCTAATCTCATAACCCAACATGTTACAAATAACCGTTGCATCTTTAACGTCAAATCCGGTTCTGCAAACTGTTCCCCAGTGATTGTCGTAGAGGACCTCAACTCGCCCTTCTCCGGGACTATATCCTTGTACAAGCCGGACTGGAGTGCGCGCTAATGAAACAACGTATTTTAAAAACAATAGATCGTATGGATAATTTCATTATCTTTTTAATAAAAAAAAGCTAAAAAATAATTTAATTCACTGATGAGGAATGGATTTCCGAAATGTGCACATCTGGCATATCAAAATTTAACTGGTATTTGTATTATATTTAATTCCAGGACATCAAGAGTTAAGATTGACACAAACACTGTTGTAAATATCTAACAAAAATGATAGTTTAATTTTGATGTGTCATATGTGCACATTTCGGAAAATCATTCTTTATATGTGACACTAGGTTAAACACAAAGATTAATAGATAAAATCATAAGCTAAACAGTTAAAAATTAATAAATCCAAAGTTTCAAAATTATGTAAATCACAATCGAGCTAAAGAATGCTTTGCTTGGGTGAACAAACCCTACTTTGAACATGTTTCAAATATAAGGACGACTGAAAATTTTTCTTTATAAAACTTTTTCATACAGCAATAAGTACTGCCTACTGATTTAAGGATACGTCGGGGAGTTGTCTCCACCAGCAACAGTATCCGCTCAGGGGTAGTAAATATCTAACAAAAAGTACAAAAAAATCCAAAAAATGTTGCTGATATAACTAATGTTTTTTTTTAAAATATTAGAAATGCAATTTCTTGCGCAATTTTAAAAAAACTCTTTTAGTCTCAAAGAATTAAATGGAGATTTTTATTCAGTCGATAACTAAAATTTCAAAAGACAGATATTGCTTTGCTAGGTAAAAACCAATATGACCTCTATCATTTAAAACGAGATTGTAAATGACTTGTCTGATTAAGGGTTTTGTAGTTAAACCTCTCACAAAAATCAGCAAACGAGATAAGGTAAATCAATGTAGATCCCACCGCCTTTGTTGAAACCAATATTTGTGTTTGTGGAAACAAATAAAAGCAGGAAAATGGAAGGACAACAATGCACGTAACCAAACAGATCTTACATGTTATCAAATAAAAAGTTACACCGAGCCACAATGGTAAAAATCAAGTGTTTCCGCTATTTTTCTTTTTAATGTGAAGTACAAATCCGAACTTCTTCCTCGTAAATCCTATTATTAATGTTTCTAAAATATGGCTGAAAGTTACTTTGCTGGGGAGACGGGTTAATAATGAATGTAAAGAATTATTTGTTTTAATTTTAATTCAATATGCACAAATCATGAAAAAAATGTAAAATTAAAACAATATCTATATTTAATACCTCAGCGATTAATGGATGCAAATATATAGATGTATATTGTCGGAGGAAAAAGAAATCCTTATAAATAACCGATCCTACATCAGCTTTATGATTAAATCCGAAAGCGAGTCGAAATGAAAAAACATTTAACCGTACCATTTCAATTTAAACAAAAAGATTAGATTCATTGATTTAATAAATTAATTTGTTTTTTTAATTTTTAAGAAAATATATTTTAGGTATATGTACAAATACTAATTACCACACTCTAACCATACACTATCCATATGGATGTTGCAATATGAGGGTGCTTCTATTATCGAACAGTTTATTCCATTTGTTCCGTTGAAAGAACAAGAAGACTCTATTGTCCATTTCGGCATGTTGTTGTCTTTAAAATATATTCTTTTACTGAAATGTATACGTAAATAAGCGTTAATCTGCGAATTGACTGTCAAGTACATGTATTGGCATCATTTACCGGAAAAACCAACCCATATGTATTATAAACAGTTTATTCAAAGAATTTGACAATATATAGCTTATAAGGACTATAAATATTTTATATGATTTTTGTAGAATTATAGGATGATGCAAAAGAACATTACTAAGCTTTACGATATATGTCAATAAAGCAAACGGTACAAGGACAATAGCACGCGTTTCTATCTTTCCATTACGTATTATTTTAACAACTGTCTGTAAACTACTGTAGTTTGTTTGTGGTTTCTTTTGCTTTTGATTAACAAATGTTGATTAAATTTAGATACAGATTAAGCAGGAATTGATACTATAAAGTACAATTCATAAACAATAAAGAAAATAGTGATTTTTTTACATGGATGACCTCTATTCTAGTATGTCTACTTGCCTTGATGCATTATGTGCTGCATTAGCTAAGACAAGAGTTTTTTTTTTCTGCAATAGATTTCTTGTTTTTTTATTTCAAATACTGATTTATCGTCTATTCTTTAAACTAAATTTTATTATTAGAAACTGAAATGGAGATTATTGAAAATGAAAAAAAAAAATAAAATGGGTGTTTGTATTCTAGAATATGTAACAGATGGACATAAATCTTTTAAAAAACTAAATTTAACAAAAATCCTAACATGTTCTTATTTCTAAATTCATGGCTCTTGAGGTCATATTACCTTAGTACAAGTATGAGTTGCTTAACTTTGCTCATAGTAATACTGGCGATTCCTTAATTTAATACGGCATGTTTTTGTGTATACCTGTTATTAAATCCTAGATAATTGCAAACGGAATCAGCAATATTTTTCGTGAAACCATGCTTGCAAACAGAACCATATCGACCGTTTTTCTTAATTTCAAGTAATTCCATCCCAGTAAACGTTTGCACCCTGTAAACGTAACTCCCAATCTATCAAATACAAAGTATATTATTTAAGCGTGATGTTTGGTGATTGCGTTTTTTTCTCCATAAAATTTACAATTTTTTGACCAATAAAATTTAGCTCGTAAGAGCGTTTTTTTCTTAAAAATTAACAATTTTTCAAAAGTAGTAAAAGATAAAAAAAAGTAAAAATGAAACTAATTCATTGTTGTATTCCTATAACGTCATTCAAAATTATAAATATAAAACACTGGGTTTCAATACGTATACATTTCGGGTGGTCTAAGCAGAGACGTCGTATCAAATTAATTATTACAACCAAAACAAATTACAAATTCAACTTATATAATTACCATTCGAACAAACAACAGAAACATCTTCCGAATGCCCACAATTATGATTTGTCCATCCGTTTGATTTACAGAGAGCAATGTCCTTCTCAGTACCAATGCATGCCAAATCATCCAACAATATCAAACCACTTCCACTACCAAAATGTGCACTAAGAAAATACTGGGGGCTCCTATGAACAAAAATATTTTTAAATAGCTTTAAAACGTTACAAAATCACTACATAATAACGTTGATCATATAACTTTTTATTCTTTGATTACTACATTGAAAGTAATTTTTCTAAGAAACTGTCTTGCAACCAATGCAAATGTATAACAAATACCTGTTAAATTTTGATGTGCCATATGTGCACATTTCGGAAAATCATTCCTCATCAGTTACACTAGGGTCGAAAAGTTTGATAGATCAAACAAACTTTAAAGGAGTTAACATTTTATATTTGGGAAAGATACAATTCATTTTTTATACACTCAAAGACATTTATTGTATGTATTAAATAAGTAACGTTTTTAGCGCAGATGCCATGTTGGCACTAATTCGCGCAATCATTAATTAGCGCACTCACGGTTGGTAAAAAACCATTTTAAAAAAGGACTATAACTTCAGATTGATCTTAAAATCACCAGTGAGTCGAATTCAATTTCCAAAACGGACTTTATAATAACGTATTATCATTAAATAACTATTACGTGTTTGAGTGATTTCTAGTACTTTAATTCGATGATTAATATAAGTATTGTAAATAAGTTGTCACAATAGTAAAGGCATTTATTATATAAAACATATGTCTGTTTTTATTGCACTTCACAATGTAGAAAAAGTGGTTGTTAAATCGGCAGGAAGCTACCCCTCTCAGTCCGTCCAAATTTCGTGACCTGATCATCGTAAGTAAGAAGAAGACTGTTGGTCAAAACGTACTACATGTCAGCAGGTAAGAGTTTAATTATATCATGCATCGTAACATTTATTGTGGTAATCATAAATTAGCGCGATTTGTTTAACGCGAAAATAACTAAAAGTAGGTTACCGCTAAAAAAAACTACATTAATTTACAGTACTTACCCATTAGAAAATCCTAGCATTGTACATATCACTCTGGAATCTTGGGTATCAAAGTTATCGTCACACACTGTCCCCCAGCTGCCGTTATAAAACAATTCTACTCTACCTTCATACGGAGTACTTCCATTTACTAATCGAACTGGTGTGTATGCTTAAATATATACAAAAAATGTAGTTTTTACAGACAGTTCAATATCAAAAAGTAAATTGTAAATTACAAAGGATTTCAATCGCATAAAATATAAAAAAATTGTTTTATTTTTTAAACTTAATTTCATTTAATCGTTAGAATGTATCATTAAATAGTCTAAAAATAGCTATTAAAGAACTGTAATCTTAATTGACTAGCAATACAGACTGAAAAACAAGCGACAGCGCGCAATTATTTGTTCTGTATAGGAATTCTGTATAAGCAGTCTATACGGATATGGCGGTCATTATTGGTTTGTTTACACGGCATTTGTAGGTGTTACCACCATAAAGACGATTTCTCGAATCTCTAATCGTTATAATTACTTTCGTATTCTATTAAATCTTACTGCTCTTCGGAATAGCAAATAAATGACACATAAGCAAAAATGAGATTTAAAGAAATATACTGTAAATCACTAAATTATCGCGAGCACATTCTTTTCGCCATATTTGCAACACGGTAACAACTCGCGAAAGTAAAGTGTTGTGAAATTAAAGTAATTTTTTATAAAGTTTGATCTAAGTTTTTGTATTTTTACCAAGACGCTTACAAGGCAATACATTATTTACATATGATTTTATTTCATTTTACTTGTACATCATTTGTATATTAATTGACAACACCTATAGTATATTTACCTGCGTATTAATTAGATCACGTGACTCAATAATTTCATAAAAGTTTTTATTGTTATATCACTTATGAGGTTAAAAATAAACAGACCGTTACATAATATATCCAAATATAAACATCTTTTATGAGGGGAAATCTCGAAAATTTCATGTCGCGAAATAGGTTTTGGTATGGATTTGCGAAAAAAAGTGCCGCAAAATGAAAGTGATTTACAGTACTATAAAACAGAGATTTTTAGAATAACAACTTTGCAAATGTAGATATGACCATTCAACAGTGGAAGGGGTTTTGTTGTTATAGTGAAAGGACATAATGTTAGAATTAGACTTCATCATGACTAATCATAATATCATTTTTAATCAAACCACAGCTAATAATGATCTTGAAGAATACACAATCTGCTTTTCAGAACGCTTTGTTTCCTATTCATTATAAAACCGAATGTTTTAAGTTTCAAACCTCTTACAATATTAAAATTTTATTCATTATATCAGTAACCTTTGTTGTAATCATTGACCTTCGATACAATACTTACTACAATTAACACCTGCAATATTACCACAACTATAGTTTCTAAATGTGGCACCCACACAGGCCGATAAATCTTGTTCATTCCCATTGCATTGTAAAGAATTCAGTAACGACGTGCCTGTTCCACTTCCATACGCGTTATTGACAGTTTGCTTGTGCTTGTCTAGGTAAAAAAAAATTATAAGAAAGTATAATTAAAGATACTCAGTCTCTCTCTTGTGTGTGTGTGTGTGTGTGTGTGTTTCATTTTAGGGTGTTTCTTAAACTCCTAGACCCTAAAAATGTTTTTGGCGGTCACCATATTATTGTTGATAAGTATGAAATCTCTGTATCCAAACTTGTATTAGATATATTTCACTTTTTAATAGTTCCACGTGCCTTTGGTTCTCAAATTTGAAGACAGAGTTGAATGATTAATCGACATTCTTCTTTCCAGATTTAACAATTTTCTGTATAAATTCTGTCTCATATGAATAAAGAAACAAATAAAAACGAATGATGCACAATAAGTTTGCAAATTATACAACAAAACACAACAAATTTGTTATTGACGGTATTTTCAATTATTTCAATTGTATTCTGTAATGTGTTTTGCAAATTAACCAGGAAAAAATATATTTTAGCTTACCAAGGAAAGTGGTGCAAAGTGACAAGATAAAAAGAGATAAAGAATTAAAAACAAGATGTTTACTCAATATTTGACAATGTCTTTAGATTTCACATTTTGTTGATGTCATATGTTGAACAAAAATCTGTTCTAAATATATAACAAATACCTGCTAAATTTGGATAAGACTAAAGGCCATCCTAGACATTTGTCGTAATTTTCTTAAAATTAGATCAAGAGTGAGAAGATTAGTTAGAGAAACAAGCTTTATATATTTTTTTGAATGAATGTAACTAAAGTTTAACAATCAATTACATGTAATAAAGGACATGATTGGTCTGTTAATATTAATATCTTAAGTCTCAAAAACTCTCCTTTGGTTAATAAATCTTAATCCTATATAGATAATCAATCTTTTTACATGGTTAAATGTATGAAAAAATCGAAACATAATACATAAAAAACACAAACATACCAGTCTTTGTCCAAATAACACCCCCCCCCAAATTTAGTTATAACGTGGACTTCCATCTAGGAAGTGAGACCGGATGCTCTGCTCCGGAAGAGTAAGCTCCTCCTGTAAAGCTAGCTACGCCCGTCAGTCTAAAGCCATATTTAAGAGGAAAAGAGACATGAAACTATGATAGGTCAAATATATGCAGTATAAATCTGGATACAGACTTCATGCTTATCAGCAATATAGCGATGACGGGCATAAAACTTTTAAACGGTCTTGATTAGCCCAGGCTTGCAAAATTATTTAAGTCAACAATTTAATTGTAAACATCTCTATTCATTGTAGAAAGTCTCCTTAGTAGGAACAAGCTCCACAAACAGCAAAGAAACGGTTGACAATTGGAAAATAAAAATCATTAAATTTGTCATATAGCTTCAGCTGTAGCCTTTCGTGGGTGTAATAATCGCGTTATGAGTCCAAATATAAAGCAGAACATGATAATCGGTCGTATCGTTTATTTCAAGTTCACTTTGATAGATGGTACTCACATATTCTCCAAATGTTAGAATATTGAGAGATAGAACGTCATCTATATATCGGAATATGTAGTTGCATGATTTATCGACAGTCTTCTTTCGAGATTTGACAAGGTTCTGTAAACATTCTCATTCATATAAACGAAGAAACAAATTAGCAAGCAAAGGTGCACAATCGGTGCCCATTGGTATACAGGTTGTTTGTTGGATAATCATATTGCCAAACACATGTTTTGTCTATCTAAAACTCTTAACATTTTATTGACGGTATCTTCAGTATATTTTTGTTTGCAGTCTATATGGTGTTTTACAAAATGACCAGAATTCGTTTTTGAGTACTAGATATCTCTATGTCGGTTTACCGTTTTTTGTAAACGGATGACAAGTTATAATTTGTTATTTATTATTTATTATTCTTTTACCCTAATCCGTGACCAAGCATAAGACAAATAACTTGAGCCTCTTCCTGGCCGAATCCATTAGCACATACGGTTCCCCATTGCCCTTTATACTGTATCTCTACCCTTCCTTCTGTTACACTTGGACCACCTACCAACCTGATGGGTGTATGACCTGGAGTGTATTAAAGAAAGCTGTAAAAGTTTTACCTTATCTTCTAGGGCATTTCAAAACATTTAAGAATATTTCCCCAATGTGATCTCATTTTATTAGTTCATTAGAAATAATACTATTCCATATAGATCGTTTTCCTATTAATACATAAGCCCTTAGCCGTATTCTTTCTCTGTATTCGAGAATGTACCAAGTAAATTTTTATGTCACTAGGTGCAAATAATACTATTGCAAGTACATCATTTCCACCATAAGCCGTACTCCTTTCTTTTTAATCAAAAAAGTACCAAGTGAATTTTCATTTCCGCTAAGTGTAAAGATTTATCTTTACACAACTACATAATGATTGCTAAAGCAAAAATTTATTTTCCTTGCAACTCATAACTTAAGTTTACATGATGTTTTCAGTAATGTTAAACGGTATCATACATCACTGAATCATGTCGAACAGATTTCCTTTCACACAAAAATTTAGGAAATTTATTAATCTTTTCATGTTATTGCTTAAAGGTGAATTTGTGAAAATAAGTTTAACTAAGACTTTAATCTATTCAACGTACGGATCTTAAGAGGAACAAAACCAATTTAACAATTTCCGAATACCTTATTTATCGACTTGTACTTTAAAAATTTCAAATTTGAAACAAAGTGGTTGAAAATTATACCAATAATGGTTATTCATGTATATTTGCTATATATAGTAACGTTGACCATCTTGTAAGCCCATATGATGATATTTACACCAGAATTATCTTAAACTGGCTTTGTAATTACAGAGAAAATTTTACGAATAAGGCACGTATTCGCGCAAGAACGATTTGCAATGCTTAAGGATTATCTTCAGCTGGTACAGCTAATAAATATGTAGAAACTATTAATTAATTTATTTCATTTTATCTAAATTTAAATAGCATTCTTCTGTGCAATTGCCTTATAAGGTAAACGGTACAGTTTTTTTCAGTTACATATTTCGATATATGTGTGTGTATGTGTATTTACAAAGACAAATTAAGACGTAATGAAAAACTTACTGCATTCAATAGCTGCCAAGGTTTGGCATGTGGAAGCCGTATCTATAATATTACAATATAAAAGTTCTTCCTCGTTTCCAGCACATTGTATGTTTTCCACAGAGGTAGGAAAAGAACCTGCAGCAAAGATTCCACCATTAACTAGCGTGGCGTCGCTAATATGAAAAATATATAAGATATTAAAAAACAGATTAAAAAACCAAAATATACAAACAGAACAACTCTTTTTAAAATATGCAGAATGAAACCATGAACAAACGACCTTTTGAAATTGTCTAAAAATCCCAAAATGAACCTACAACCAACAATACAGTTTCTCTCTCGTTACGTTTGAGGGTATAATTCCATCACTATGAATTTTAAGGCACTTTTTGGCATTCCCTAAGATACCAAAGTATGTAACATCTACGATACATGCATGTTTAAAAATTTCACACACACACACACACACACACACACACACACACACACACTTTTCAGCAATGGAGAACAAGGGACAAAACATTTTTATATATCTCAATTTCTTTACGTGAGCAAAGTCTATTATGTTGTGCCATAATGTAATTAGCTTATTATAAACAACAGTAGTCATCAAACAGTCATCTGATTTATCAAGTAGTATTAATCTGGAAAAAACATCGTTTGTCATTTATTTATTTATAATTGTTTATTTCCTTAAACGTTTTACTTATAAATTATTCTTTAAAGGAATATCTCAATTATATCAAAAGGAATTATGCGCAATACTAGTATTTAGAAAGTGCAAATCGTTTTTATAAACAAAAATAGAACATTAGCTACAACAACAGCAACAACAACAATTATAGTAATAATTAATAATAATAATAATAATAATAATAAAAATTTTGGACAAATAATATATACCTCGAGGAATAGTTCATTGATCTACAAGCCACTCTAGCTTCAGTAAGTTCAAACCCAGACGAACATACAGAACGCCATTCGTTACCTAAAAGAACCTCTAATCTTCCTTCCCATGGATTTACACCTCCAACCAAACGAGTCGTCGTAACATCCCATGGAAAACCTAATTAAAGAAAAATGTTTATTTACTAAATTGATGTTGATTGTTCGTAAGAAAAACGACAATGGCAATCCTTGGACTTTTTATATAAAATCAAGATGACTTTATCTGTAACATATTCATCGAAATTTTAAACCAAGGTTTAACAAGTTAACAAATATAAACAGGAAGATAAGTTGGTATGTGAATCATGAACGTGACAAAAGTTTATAAAATTAAAATAACAATGAGTCGAAAATTATGAAAAGATTAGACGGTTTTAAAAAAATAGCTTAAGAGAACGTGCCCGAAAAAAGTTCGACAAAAACTAATATGATTTTAGTTTAGTTTAGTATTTTCATTAACTTGAGTCTAGTCGTAACTGAAAATTGCTATGCGCATCCGTATTATCGTTTAGAAATTAATTCTTGCTGCTATGGGGATATTACATGTCAAAAATTGCAATTTTTACCCCAGAAGTGATAAACTTGGGAACGAATTACTTTGTATTAAAGGTATCGGCTTTTGCCTTTTTCATAACACGTAAAATTCCCATAGCAGTTACTTTTTACTGTATGTAGAAATATTCAATAGTAATCAAGGATGCGCATATCATTTTTACCTCAAGACTAGACCTTAGAAAGTGAGAAACACCAAACTCTTTTTAAGTTTATTGGATTTTCCATGAACTGGTACGAAGTGTATAAAATCAGAACTTCCGGAAGTTTCTTACTATTCCAGTTAACGTATAACGTTGGTGAGCAGATTAAAAATGTTTAAAAATCATTTAAAACTTAATTCAATGCACTACGTCATTTCAGAATAATTCCTTTGGAAGATTATATTTTACGGGTAAAAACAAAAATAAAACAAAATTTTAAAAGCATGAGTATTCTTCCTAAAATATGTGTGACTAGTGTTTGTCTAAATTACAAAAAGTGAAATCCATATCACTTTAAGAAACACATTGTTTATTGTTTATTTTGGCGTTCATTATTTTTGCACAATCATTCTATTAGCATTATAAATGTGCATTTTTTTCTCGTTTTGCCTTTACAAGTGTAACCTTGTATTCCATTGCATTTACACAACCTTGAGATGTAAACCATACACCACTGCTGCTACATTTATGTGAAACAAATTTTAGGCCCGACTCTTACAAAGGCTTTTAAACCAGCTAATGTTGAATGATTTTCAATCACAATAAGTCAATTTTCCTAATCTATTTTATTTTATTTAACTGAATTATTGTAATTGAGAAAAACACATTCATTCTTATTTTGTTATTTTTGTGCTTTACCCTTAATGATGCCCACTTTTCTTTCTTGTTAACCTTGGAAACCTTTCAGTTTCACTGTGAGGGACAGAATGTGTATACGTACCACGTGCACCATCAAAATTTTCAAATGCAGAAATAATGTTTTCTTTACTTATATAGTTTACATTCTTCAATTTTACCAGTGACAGCAATCAGATTTTCATCTGAACATATTTTCCAATAAGATTTCTTACTTAAAAATATGTGAAACATTTATGCTCTCTCTCTCTCTCTCTCTCTCTCTCTCTCTCTCTCTCTCTCTCTCTCTCTCTCTCTCTGGTCGTCTGGTAAGTAAAGTTTATGTATGCCAAAGTGATTAAGATACAAAAATAAAAATTAAAAAAATTCGGCAACTCATTTTTATCGACTCTTAACTTATGTGCTACTAGAATAAAACTCAGCAGTTTCGAGTTAATGAAATTCTCAAACGGGCCGGAATCAGGTGTTATGTAAACAAACACATGGGAATACATTACAAAATCGTAACCTACATGGTGCGCAACATCTTAACACCGACCGTAAAAGAGATTTTACTGTGGTCGGCATCCAATCAACATTAAGTTCACAAAATGTTAATATTTACATTTAATTCCAACATCTTCTCCATGACTACAATCATTCGAACCCCAAGAACTATGTCTGCATTGATCTATATCATTCTCAGTTCCTGTGCATACTACTTCATCCAATAAAATAGGAAGTGTTCCTGCGCCGTACGGTGCTGACTGTTTCTGAAACCCATGACTGAGTAAAAAAAAACCTATATATATTATTGTCAAAAAGTTTGAAGAATAAAATTTAATGCAGTTATGCTTCTAGAAAAAAAATGACTTCTTTGAAATCAAAGGCTTATTCTGCTTTTTTTAAACGCCATTTGTTATCTTTTTGAAATCTCATGTACTGCTTTTGTAATTATATATTGAAAATGATTTGCCAAACTCATGTTTCGAGATGTAATGATAGTTTAAAATTTTTGATTTATTTTCACTAAAAAAATTTTTACTTCATTATTTAATATTTTTGCATGAAACAAGTTCAAACTGCCTTTTAGAAAATCTATCAGGAATTTTAGCGTTTGTTACACTTTTTAAATTAATGTTTAATGTCCCTAAACATAAATTATCACTAAAAAACGTCTAAACATTATAAGACGCACTCTTTTGAACAACATTGTAACTGGGATTGATATAATTGTAAACAATTTATGATGTGAAGAAAACAATTTAAAACATGTAAAGTATGTATTTGTAAATGGTTTATTTTATTATAATAAATTATAATTATTTCTTGATTTATTTATTTAAGATCGTGATTTTTTAAAATGTATCGTTTAGTTTAGCAAATATACTGACAAAGTTACAAAATTTTTCGCTTCAATAACTTATATTGCTTTTGTGAAAAAAAAAAAAGAAAAAAAATAGGCTTATGAGTTACCTCTGGTCTCATCGGCCGGTACCGGATGTACACACGGTTCTTTGGTGTACTTTGAACGAGAATAGTGAAAATTAATGATGAAATGTGCGTTAGCATGTCAATATTATGAAAAAGATCGATCTCATTCATAACAAAATCGTGCAATAAATTAAAGTATCGATCTTTCGGAAAAATTTCTGTGTGTCAAATAAAAAGGATTTCAAAACCGGAAAACAGCTGAAACAAATTTCAGAAATCGTAATTCGTTCTTTAAGGAGTTAAATACACTAAAATGATTTATTTTTTCGAATATTAAAAAAAGTTTTTGGAGTATACAAATACTAAATTTAAATTAAATTACAAATTTCAGTACTCAGAAAATACTTTTAACATGTCATTATGATGATTAGAATTTTTAAATAAAAGACAATATTTCCCATATCTTGAAAACATATGATTTTTAAAATTTCATTTTGAAAAATATAAAAATGTGCATTTTTTAAGGAAACGTTTATCACAGATTTTATGAAATTAGACTTTTTGTGGTAACCTGTGAAGACATGTTTTGCACACTCTGCTATAAAAATTTATGCTTTTATCATTTGTAATATATATGATGTATATCGCTTCGTGGTAGTCTTTAATTTAAAATATGATTAAAACCATCAAAAAATTCGTTTTCATTACACCTGGTCATTTTTGAATTAATGAAATAAAACAAACATACCAGTCCTTGTTCAAACCACAATTAAAAAAAACAAAGTAAAAACTTTGAAAGCTGGCAAAATTAGTTATACACGTTAACTTCCATCAAGGAAGTGAGGCTGGGTGCTCTGGAAAGGTAAACACCTCCTGTCTAGCCAGCTACAACCGCCATGTGCAAGTCAATTTTGAAAATGAAAGGAACAAAGAACTATGGTAAGTCAAATATATCCAGTATAACTTTGGATACAGTGACTAAATACGTATCAACAATACTGTGATGAAGTCCAAAAAACTTTTTAAGGGCCTTGATTAGCCTAGGCTTGCAATATTTTTGCTTCAAAAATTTAATTGTAAACAGTTTGTTTTTTGGTAGAAAGTCCCCATAGTAGGAACAAACTCTACCGTACCGTATAAACTGTGAAACATATACACTATACGCAGGAGAAGCAGGAATTTTACTGCAATGAGACGGAAAGTTGACAATAGAAAGATTGAAGTCATCACGTTTGTTGTATAGCTTCAGATGTAACCTTTCGTGGGTGTCATAATTGAGGTATACGTCAAAATATGAAGCAGAGAATGGAGAATCTGTCGTGTCTTTTATTTCAAGCTCGCTTGGATAGATAGCATTCACATCTTCTCAAAATTTGGGATTATTTAGAGATAGAACGTCATCTTTATATCTGTATGTGTAGCTGAATGATTTAGCGACAGTCTTTTCTCCAGATTTGACAAGGTTTTGTAAAAATTCTGATTCATATGAATAAAGAAATAAATCAGCAGACAAGGGTGCACAGTTTGTGCCCATTGGTATACCGATTGTTTGTTGAAAACCTTTAATTTACAATCAGGAACATGAGAAATGAGCATTTGGTTGTTGAAAAAAAAAAACAAGCTTAGTAATTTTGGTCTTATTCAAGAAGCACATTGAATGGAGTGTGTATGCAATTTGTTTTAGAAAAGTTGAATTAGGTGATTTTTTACACAGGTGCCGGATCTACCGTAAGCAAAGTTTAAAAACCGCTGTCATACGCTTCTGTAGAAGATTATTTGAAGCTAAGACAATTCTAAATATCGTTTAGAATTTAAGTATATGCTACCTAAAACATATGTTCACAAAAAGAACGTCTTGGAGCTGGGATATTTATAATTTATAAAACTCTATCTTCACTTGATATATATATATATATATATATATATATATATATATATATATATATATATATATATATATATATATATATATATATATATATATATATATATATATAGTATGTAAAAGAGTTAGAATCTTGGTGTATATAAAACAAGTGATCCTTTTTGGCTGATTCTTTTATAACAATTAATAATTAGTTTGGTTTTATAGTAATTGTCATGTTTGTTCTATAATTTATATATCAACTGTATTTTTGAACGGTTTTATGTTATCTCGGTTTATAAGCGCATTTAAATAGAACAAATCAACCGAAAACGTGACACTTTCTTGCATGAATGAATACATGTATAGATATTAAACAAACGGTACATACGTTCCTAACCGTAAGAGACGACAAACTGTTGACGCAGTACGATCAGTAAATCCATCGTCACAAACAGTGCCCCATGTGTAGTTATGAAATACTTCTAAACGTCCTTCATAATTTGATGTTCCATTCACCAACCGCATAGACGTAGAAACTTTTTCATTAAAAATAGAGATTTATAAATATTTGCATTTGATTTATAAAATAAAAAAAAAGCTTTTGCAGATTCTAACAAAAGGGTTCTTTATAGATAACCATTAAGCATTGTAATAATATGACTTTTAATGACGTTCGTTTGACACGAGACGAGATAAACATACAAAGCAAATGCCAGATAGTCCTTCGAGTAAATCTTAATCTGAGTTTACGAACGCGATGAAAATCTTGGTTTTATAAATTTAAAATTACCTTGAGATTGTCTCTTGTTAAGTTCTTTGGTTGAGTGGTTGCCATATACAACGGCATCTAAAATAATCTAAACAAGCGACAGTGTGTCGATTAATAGAATAACCATTGTTGAACTTTAAGCTTTTTTCAAATTACGGTACATTAAATGCAATCCAAAAACATTTTTCTCAATAAGCCGAGGAATCCCTTCAAAAATTTCAAGATTAAAATTTACAATATTTTTTTTAATTTGTAATTTACAAAAGTATTAAAATCAAATTGATTTGAATATTAAAACTTTAATAAAACATGATACATTTCAGAATACTACATCTAGTACACTTCGATTCAAAACTAAAGCTTTTGTTGGAATTAACCTTGTTTTTTCAATAAATGCACTTAAACTGATCCTCTATTAAAGATATATTGGTCAATATCAAATCCCTAAACTTTTAAATTTTATCTACGATTTGCAAGTTTTAAATGATGGAAGAAGAAAGTTGAAATTTTGGAATAAAAATAAAAGACACCACCTCTTTATCGCCTGAAACAATCAACATGGTTGATATTAGCTTACATACGATTTAGACATTGTCTACACTGGCTGTAAGAAAGACGCACGTATAATATCCTCAATGTCCCCGCTCAGAAAAATATTTTCACTGAATATAAATTCTCATGGTCACAAAAACAATTCAATTCATTATATATAGTTTAGTTCTGACCTTAAAGGCAACACAAAATTAAATTTAATTTTCATATACTTTTCAAACTTTACATTCGTGAATTTTCAACTGTTTTGCTTGTTTTTACATATCAAACATTTCGGCCCGTAGTGCCATGATGTGGAATGATTTTCCGAAATGTGCACATATCGCACATCAAAATTTAACAGGTATTTTTGTTATATATTTAAAGCTGGATGAAATAAGGAATTTGTCAAAATATTAGGAAACTAAGATTTTAATCGAAAATAAAGATGAATGAAAATATTTAAATGCAAAACTTAATCGTTTATTGATGTCACTTCCCAATCCAGACAAGTCCTTTTTTCTTGAATTGTATACGGTTATATATCAGTTTCTTTGAAATAATGGTAGGGCTAAAATTGAAAAGATCTAGAGCTGTGCAGAAAACTGTAGCTGGTGTCTTAAATTTGTCAAATATGTCAGCCTTTGCTAAAATTTAAAAACATTACATTGATAAGATCAACAATTTATGGTAAACCATGTATTTGTCACTTTTCCTTTTAAAATAATTTAATGGGGTCAGAAATTCGGGAAAAAAACATAATAACATGATTAAAAAGTAAAATCAAAAGACGTTACGGTTTTTCTCACTTTAGTATAATAAGAACAATCTTTTTTTATACAAGATTGGTATAAAAAAGAAATACAATTTATTTATGACCTATCATGATATATTAAAGAAATTTGAGGATACACGAAAAGGATATGGTATTAAAGAAACATATCTGCATTTGATAGCATTTATAAATTCGATAAAGAGATATTGAATAAGGGACATTGAAAATATCTACCGAAATTTAGAGAGACAATGCCATTGTCTTTCATTTTAAGACTAAAGATTTTTAATTTATGTATTCAAATGAACAAAAATAGATTGTTATTTTAAATATCACAGTTCCACTAAACGATTGATCATATACATATTTATTGCCTTAAAGAGTAACATTAGGTACAGAAATTGATCGAGCTTAATTTTACATTCTCCATAGGTTTGGCCCAACAAAGGAATTTTTATTTGTAGCAAAACTGGGTTATAGTAATTTTGTGTGCTTTGATAGGTTTATATTATGCAAGCTGCATCAATTTGTCAATTTTCTGATTGAAAAAAAAAAAAAACAGAAGCCCGACAGTTGAAAATTAAAAGTTCAAAAAAATTATATTAATTCAATTATAAATGAAATATTTTAGTAAAATTGTACAACAGCTATCTGTGAAATCAGGCATTATGCTTCATACACTTTTTTTTCAAATGTTTAGATAATTTACTTTTATCTATCAACCTTTTTCGGTCCCTAATGTCACTGATGAGGGCATGTGGCACATAAAAAATTAACAAATCAAACAGATATTTTCGTTAAATATTTACTACTCTTAAGGGGGTATAGCTGCTGGTGGAGTAAACCTCCCCGAGGAAATCCATAACTCAGTAGGCAGTACTTTTTGTTGTCAGAAAATGTACCTTGTTGCAAAATGTTAAGCCGTCTTAATTTTTGAAATTTATTTTAAACTAAGATTTGTTCCCTCATGCAAAGCACTCCTTAGCTGGATTTGGATAATATAATTTTGGAACTTTTTGATTCATTAATTTTTTAAATGATAAGGTTATTAACTTTTTTATCTATTAACTTTTTTGGCCTGTAGTGGCACTAATGAGGAATAAATATCCACAGGTCGGCCGAATTTAGACTCGTTTTGTTTACTGATTTTGTTCTAAAAATTTCCATTTTTAACTTTAAACTATATACTTGTTAAATTCTTACTTTTGGCCGTCATATTTATAAACAATTTACATAGACATGCAAATTTAAAATAATTCCAAATGTTTCTCTAACGTAAAATAAGAACAAATGAACATGTAACTGTGCACATAATATAAAATAGTTTTGGTCTGCATCGTATCATTTTAGAATAACAATACAGCTTCAAAACCAACAATTGACAACAAAAATGTGCAATGGATAAAAGAAAAATCAAGTTTACTTACAAGAACGAAAATCCAGCTATTCCCTAACATGCTTTCATTGCTGAATGTTAAAAAAGTTATGTGAACAGTATATATGTTTGAAGATAAGGCTTTATTTAAAGTAATAAAGGTTATACATGTATCATGAATTTAAAAAGTCAGTTTTGAGCAGTCGAGTTTTTTTATTTGCGATTTATTTTATTAGCCCTACAAAAAGCTTTTTCACAAAAAGGAAATGTTTATAGATTTATAGATGCATCTAACACTAACCTACCGGTCTATGTCCAAATCACAATCCCAAAACAACGAAATAAAACCTTTGAAAACAGGCAAGTTCAATTACACCCGCGAACTTACATCAAGGAACTAACGACAGGTGTTCCGGAAGGGTAAGAATCTCCTGTCCAGGAGATATATACGTGCCACTTGCAATTTGACAATGAAAAGAACACGGAACTATGGGACGTCAATTATATCCATGATAAGTTTGGAAACAGGGACTTCATATTTATCAGCAACATTTCTATGACGACTAAAAATCTTTAAGAGACTTGATTACCCTAGGCTTGTAAAAAAATAAACTTTATTTCTTTTACAACGATTTAGAAACAAGTTGTGCAACTTATATTACTCTAGCTCGTTGGCCCGAATTGTAGCGCGCGTGAGTTCTTATTGTGGGAGGAAACCCGGAGAACCCGGAGAAAAACCCACGTGCTCAAGCAGGTGACCTCATATCTTATCACATACGACGCTGGGAATCGAACCCCGGTCGCATTGGTGATAGGCGGAAGCGCTAACCACTGCGCTACTTGAACACCCTTGTAATATCCTTGAGTCAACAATTTATTTGTAAGTAGCTTGCTTGGATGCAGGCGGTCCCCGTAATGGAAACAATTTCTTCCATACGTTTTACCTGTGAAATAAATCCACTATTTGTACAAGAAGCAGGTATATTATTGCAAAGGAATGGTACATTGACAATAGAAAAATGTTAGGATAGATGGCGTTTACATTCTCCACATTTTAGATTATTAAGATAAAGAACGTCATCTATATATCTGTATGTGGAGTTGAATGCATATCACACTGATATATAGTTATTACAGTTGAAATTCTGTGCATTTTATATCAGTAGATGAAAATGTAAAGAGTAAAAATGTATCATGATCAACCATCGTACACAATACGAGCAGGTGGAGAGAGAGAGAGAGAGAGAGAGAGAGAGAGAGAGAGAGAGAGAGAGAGAGATTATTTTTTGTAAAATTATCAATTTTGAACGGACAATAAAGCAGGCAAATTACCAGTCTTGTTCATCAAACAAGTTAAATTTAAGTAACAAAATAATTGGAAGTGGAAACTGCAGGACAATAATAGGAGTGGATTCTTTTTACAAGAAGTTTTCATTCCTGATTAAAGATAGCTACAAAATCCAAACATATCAATAACCCTATTGCTTCTTTTTAAGTACCACGAGTTAATTTAGTTATTTATTTCTTATTCAACTTTGAGAAAAATTTAAATCAACCTGCTGTACTGTTTTTATGTTGATTATGAAACTACTACTTCTAATATATTTCCAATCCCCCATTGATAGGATACATCTGTAACGTTTTAAAGTTTAATGTAAGATAGCGTTCATCTATTCTTGGAAAAGATTAAGAAAGTGCATCTAAGTGGCTTTGAGGTCTCAAGCGTCATTTTACAGACGACAGTATTCTATAGAGTAGGCGTAAATTCCATCCTTGTAAAAGATCCAAGTGTAAAATGATAATGAGTTGTAATAAGACAAAGCCAAGCGATCTGTCTACAATGAAAATGTTAAATAACACGGATACACCTCTATTAGGCCAGCATTGACTAGAGACCAAAAACAAATAAAACATTGCATTGACTAGTATGGCTATATACTTAGTTTACAAAAATGCGTTTTAAATCAAATATTATGTTGTTAATAATTAGTGTTTCTACTTAAATTTTAAAGGTATTTTAAATGTCAGCGCATGCATCTCCATAAACCAAAATTTGCAAACAGGAGATAAATATAGAAGATTTGGTTGTCAAATATCTTTGATGGATAGAGAAAACGCACTTTATGTGTATAAATTGGAAAAAAAAGATTTTTTCCATAACAGATTTCGTATTTGCATCGAAGTATACAGAAAGCTATATTCTGGAGTGTATGTTTTTACACATATGTAATCTTTTCTTGTGACTTTCACATTCCCGAACCAATTTCTTTTGATGCTTTCGTTTGGTTTTTACTGGTATAAGTATTATAAACAACTATTTTTCCTTTTGACATCAACAGACGGACGCCTTAGTGTATTGCTTATTGAAAATCATCTTTTGTCAAACTCTAATATTTGTAAGCGACAGAGGATTTACTCTATTTTCCTAATGAACAACATTTATAGTGAAGCAATCTTGTCTTTGAAATGAAAATAATGAAATATCCATTGTGAGGAACATGACGACATTCGAACAGGTGTGACTCAGTAAATATGATTAGCTTTATTACATTATCTAACCTTCAGTATAAGCTAAGACATTTTGAAACATAGTTAAAGATAAGAAAATCTAAATAATCACGAACGTATAAAGAAGTAAAACACAGGATGGTCAGAATTACGTTACATAATTCACAGTACGGATAAATAAAATAATAAACATACTTATGAATTACCAGATTTACTTTTTTTAATAAATCGTGAGATTTAAAGTATTTTGTAAACAAACATTCAGAAAAATAATTATGAAATATTCCTTTACTCACTGGGACATATCACGTATTTACTCGAAAAAGTATAAATAAATAATTAAATAAACAAATAAATTGAATAACTGTTATTGTTGAATTATCAACAGGAAACCACTTTGACGTCGTCTGCACATTCGCCCTTCTACCTTTTTTAAGTAATCTATAATTATTGAACCAACACTTCAGTTCTTTAACAACAGCAAAATTAGGTTATATATGCAACCCAAAGAACGTCCAAATGCAAATCACCGTCATATAACTAGACACTTAACTTGAATCACTAGGAGAAACAGAAGTTGAAAACCACTACATAACTGATAATAACCTTAAATTTAGAAATTTTTATTCATAATCCTCCAAAAAAATAATTAAAATAAAATGAAATAAATAAATAAATAAATAAAACCCTTAAGCTTAACTTTTCTATGACAATGGCCGCTTCCCATAAACATTTTGTTTGCTTGATCTAAATATTTAACAAGTTTCGAAAAAATCATCCATTATGAAAACGTGTAACTATTTTTTAAATAACTATTCCAATAACTTACCAAATGTCTGAATATATCGATACAAAAACATCTTATGTTTAGTCAAAGAGGGAAAAAGTAAAGCAAAATTAAGTTTACATCTTTGTAATTTCAAGAAAAACATAAATTTTTATACGAAGTTCAACTTATATCACTGTGATGGTATCCAGACGTAAGGTAAAACTTAAAGGCTTAAAAACTTTGAACGCATTTTGAAAGAGGTTTAAAGCTTTCAAGCTTAAAATTTTTGTTTTATCGCAAGTCCGTCAACATGACGTAAATCTTATATCAAGCGTTCTCAATCACTAGTATAAACCGACGTTGATAATAGATTAACAAAAAACGGTGCACGTGTAAAACAGTTGACATTACCGTTACTAATCAAAGTATCTATAGCGTTGTTGAATTCATTGTTTTTAATGCAGACTGGTTGTTTTAAGCAAAGAATTTTTAGAAAAGCCATAAAACGGTATTATATAACCAAATTTTATTATGATGCATTTATTAATACTTCTAAGTAAATTCTAAGCAGAATTGTAATTTTAAAAATTTCAAATCTGCTTTTTTGCATTGCATTATAATAAGAAATGTCTTTCTCCAAATTTACACAATTTGTTGTTTTAATGATGTTGATTTGTTAAAGTTATTTGACTGTTGCTGAAACAATGAGTTACCTTGGTTGAAATGCTTAACCTTCATTCCCACTTAAGACAAAATATGAGTCAAAGAAAGTAACATTGTAAAAAGTCCTTTACCTCGAATCCTCAGTTTAATTAATTCGTTTTAAAGTGGGTTAATGGTGTCAATTTGTTTTACCTATATCGAGATGGTCAATTTTGAGATGACTGAGGAAACCAGACTACCCGAAGGAAAACCTCGACTCTATAGCAAGCAAATTTGCAAACTTTCTCACACAATGGTCTGGCTGATCAGAGTTCGAACAAAGGCGATGAATGGCGCTGTAATCCGTAACCTAACGCATTCGACCACTTGGCCACCAAACAACGCTAATTCATATTATGTTGCAATAGTTACCTTAACTGCATTGTACTTTTAGTGCATTTATTATCAACACATCAAATGTGAGTGAAATGAGAGTTACTGAGTGAATGGGTAGTGAGTTACTGTTCGAAGCTGCATCGGCATTATTGCAACTATTCGCTGCTGAAAATGTTAATAATACACGTATGTATATTTCTTTGGTAAATTTAAAGCTAAATACAACAGAAAATTTTAATACTAATATTAAACTTATGAAAACTAGTAATAACACAGATACATGAAAGTTATAAAAAAAGCACAATATATGATAAAAACTATATATACTGAACAAGTTTATTTCCCAAATTTCAAAGTTCTTTATTTCTCTCAATGCATATCAAAATACAAACAGAGAACATATGTTAAACTATACATATAAACAACATTGCATGGATAACAGCAGTATAAACATTTCAACTTGGGTGACCGATTCTTTTCATAAATATTTTATTAAAGTCACATAATTTTATATAAAGAGGCGATTGTTTACAATTGAATACTAGTAATATAAAAAAAATTATTTGAATGTTCAGTAAAATATTGTGGTACAAACATTTTTTTTTTTTTAGATAAAGCTTTACAGCATATAATATAACGGTATTCATCAACCCAAGCCAGTATTACATAAGTTGTTTTTCATTTCATCCATGGGTTATGGTATTTCTCAAGTCAGCATTGAATAAGTGACATTTCCTTTCATCCCTGGGTTATGGTATTCATCACCCAAGTCAGTATTGCATAAGTTACATTTCCTTTTATTCCTGGGGTATCGTATTCATCACCCAAGTCAGTATTGCATAAGTTACATTTCCTTTCATCTATGTGTAATGGTATTCATCACCCAAGCCAGTATTGCATAAGTTACATTTCCTTTCATCTATGGGTTATGGTATTCACCACCCAAGTCAGAATTGCATAAGTTACATTTCCTTTCATCCTTGGGTTATGGTATTCATCAAGCCAGTATTGCATAAGTTACATTTCCTTTCATCTATGGGTTATTGTATTCATCACCCAAGTCAGTATTGCATAAGTTACATTTCCTTTCATCCTTGGGTTATGGTATTCATCAAGCAAGTATTGCTAAGTTACATTTCCTTTCATCCATGTGTTATGGTATTCATCACCCAAGCCAGTATTGCATAAGTTACATTTCCTTTCATCCTTGGGTTATGGTATTCATCACACAAGCCAGTATTGCATAAGTTGTTTTTCATTTCATCCCTTGGTTATGGTACTCATCAAGTCAGTATTGCATAAGTTGTTTTAAATTTCATCCCTGTGGTATGGTATTCATCACCCAAGCCAGTATTACATAAGTTACATTTTCTTTCATCCCTGGGTTATGGTATTCATCACACAAGCCAGTATTACATAAGTTTTATTTTCTTTCATCCCTGGGTTATGGTATTCATCACCCAAGCCAGTATTACATAAGTTTCATTTTCTTTCATCCCTGGGTTATGGTATTCACCACCCAAGTCAGAATTGCATAAGTTACATTTCCTTTCATCCTTGGGTTATGGTATTCATCAAGCCAGTATTGCATAAGTTACATTTCCTTTCATCTATGGGTTATTGTATTCATCACCCAAGTCAGTATTGCATAAGTTACATTTCCTTTCATCCTTGGGTTATGGTATTCATCAAGCAAGTATTGCTAAGTTACATTTCCTTTCATCCATGTGTTATGGTATTCATCACCCAAGCCAGTATTGCATAAGTTACATTTCCTTTCATCCTTGGGTTATGGTATTCATCACACAAGCCAGTATTGCATAAGTTGTTTTTCATTTCATCCCTTGGTTATGGTACTCATCAAGTCAGTATTGCATAAGTTGTTTTTCCTTTCATCCCTGTGGTATGGTATTCATCACCCAAGCCAGTATTACATAAGTTACATTTTCTTTCATCCCTGGGTTATGGTATTCATCACACAAGCCAGTATTACATAAGTTTCATTTTCTTTCATCCCTGGGTTATGGTATTCATCACCCAAGCCAGTATTACATAAGTTTCATTTTCTTTCATCCCTGGGTTATGGTATTCATCACCCAAGCCAGTATTACATAAGTTTCATTTTCTTTCATCCCTGGGTTATGGTATTCATCACCCAAGCCAGTATTAAATAAGTTGTTTTTCTTTTCATCCATGGGTTATGGTATTCATCGACCAAGCCAGAATTACATAAGTTGTTTTTTTCTTTCATCCCTGGGTTATGGTATTCATCACCCAAGCCAGTATTACATAAGTTTCATTTTCTTTCATCCCTGGGTTATGGTATTCATCACCCAAGCCGGTATTACATAAGTTGTTTTTCTTTTCATCCATGGGTTATGGTATTCATCGACTAAGCCAGTATTGCATAAGTTGTTTTTCTTTTCATCCATGGGTTATGGTATTCATCACCCAAGCCAGTATTGCATAAGTTGTTTTTCTTTTCATCCATGGGTTATGGTATTCATCGACCAAGCCAGTATTACATAAGTTGTTTTTTTTCTTTCATCCCTGGGTTATGGTATTCATCACCCAAGCCAGTATTGCATAAGTTGTTTTTCTTTTCATCCATGGGTTATGGTATTCATCGACCGAGCCAGTATTGCATAAGTTACATTTCCTTTCATCCCTTGGTTATGGTATTCATCAAGCCAGTATTGCATAAGTTGTTTTTCTTTTCATCCATGGGTTATGGTATTCATCACCCAAGCCAGTATTGCATAAGTTGTTTTTCTTTTCATCCATGGGTTATGGTATTCATCACCCAAGCCAGTATTGCATAAGTTGTTTTTCTTTTCATCCATGGGTTATGGTATTCATCGACCAAGCCAGTATTGCATAAGTTACATTTCTTTTCATCCCTTGGTTATGGTATTCATCAAGCCAGTATTGCATAAGTTACATTTCCTTTCATCCTTGTGTTATGGTATTCATCACCCGAGCCAGTATTTCATAAGTTACATATCCTTTTATCCCTGTGTAATGGTATTCATCACCCGAGCCAGTATTGCATAAGTTACATTTCCTTTTATTCCTTGATATATTATTCCAACGTCCAGCTCTAACTGGTAACCTGTACATCTGAATTTACTTAAAGTTACAATTGTGTTTTAGGAAAGTTCAGATGTAAAATAAGGTTGTAGCTTGAAATTAAAATTTGTAAATAAATTATAAGAAATGGTATTGGAGTTACAACAAACAGAGTGCCACTTTTGTAAAGAATTCGAAAAAATAAATAAATAAAAAAGATCACCCAGACAGATATTCTACTTTCCACACTCTTGAAAAAGAGTTTAAAGTTTGATGTCCATAGTCAGTCTCAGATTGTACTGAATTGAGTAATGCACCGCTGTCATGTAGAAGGTTATTTTTTATTGTTCAATTTATATTTTAACATGTTGTGGTTACTTCCTTTTGTCAATAAAAATAGTCAAACAAAATACAAGTTTTACTAACAAGTGAAAATGCAATCCAATTGCAAACTGTATAAGTATATAACATTTATAAATATTTTTATTTTGTATTTGCAGTAAATCGTATGCACTATGTTTAAACAAAATCGTTACTTGTCAGTTTTTTTTTCGTGACAATACCGCCATACTGATTAATCTGAATGAATCGCCACACTTATGCCAGACCGTATACATGTATATCTGAGGCCCGCTCATGATAGTGTATGTTCGCTTGCGCATTGACTTCAAGTCATTCAAGAATGTATATTCGCGCGAGCGCAAGCCAACAACCGCTATTAATATTTTAAGGTCGTTTGCCTTAGATTCAAGATGGCGTCCCTCGGACAAAGTTAGTAAGAAATGGCTTAAATAAATTCTGAAACCAACATGCATTTCAATTTATATTTCAATCCAAGGGTATGGATTCTTTCTAGATTAGTTAAAACTTATGTACAGTTTTTATATTTTGACATTTTCTCTCCAGTCAAGTGTCGCTGTCCAAATCTAAGGGAGGTTATTTTTGAAACATCTAGATGATTATGATGAGTTACTTTCAACAAGAGTACTCGCGTATGTTCAATAGACATAAAAATTGTATTCACGAGCGAGGTGGAAAGCAACCAGTAACTTGAACACGTCTCAGGTGTTGTCGGTTGGTTGGAAGTCGTCTTGTTTAACCTACGTCGTATTAACCATTTTTATCCATTCACGTGGATACGTGGATATATATATATGCGAGGTTGGTACTAGTAAATTTAAATAAATGAAAATTATGTGAAAACATGGATCGGCTGATTTTTCACGATTTTTTTCCAAGCGAGGGATAGACTTTCAAAATGGCGACTTTCGTCCCTTGTGTTTTTAATGTTATATATTTCGGAATTTTTTGAAGTTTGTTAAAACTGGATTTCAGGCAAAGTTATCGATATGTATGAACTAGTACCAACCTCGCATGTAATAAAAACACCAATAAATAATCTTTAAAACAAAAATACCAAAATCCTGACACCAAGCCCCTGTGACTTAGAAGTGCTAGCTCACAGAGTCAGTATGCCGCACACAAACATACCACTTCTTAAATCTATCATGATACCAGTCAATATTCTATGGTCTAAAAGCCGGGTGCCAGGCGAAGGAGCAGTATATCAAGTTTTAGTCTTTAGTATGACCCAAACCTACATGTACGACCTAACGCTTATCTGGACGCTCTTCCTCTTAGCCACAGAGGAGATCTTGTCGTAGGATTAATTTTCATACCAGTGCCTATCCTTGTCTAAGAATCCATTACTTTATTGGTACGTGTACTAAGTTTTTTTTTTCAGGGAAGGTGTCAAACCATTCGCCATTACATGTGCTTACAATTTAAGTTACCTCCCCTTGACCAGTAACCATCGCCTGAGTAAGAAGTTTCATTATGGTAATTGTATGTTAAATGAGAAGATCTAATATCGAAGATTTTAGAGAGGACGCAGGAACGAAAAGAAAGGAACATTACGAGGAAATTATTTATGCATTCTATAATAAATACATTATTTACAAGACTCTATTTTATTCTCATTTTGGTGTTTGTTTGTTTGTTGTCAGGTGGGGTTGATAAATAACAACAAGTGCTTTTACATAATTAAATGTCTGGGTTATATGGCCTTGAACACCCCCGCTTCCAAGTCGCATATGCGTATTTAATCGTTATATACTTGTATACGTTTATACTAAATTGGTACTTAAACATTTATATAAAACCTATAACTTGTAAATAATCGAATTTCAAAAAGATTTTGTAATTTGAGGTGGATTTTAATACGTTTTTATTATT